>JAYEFE010000152.1:15000-383670 GCA_037074715.1 Magnolia kwangsiensis | reverse complement strand
AGAGAGAGAGAGAGAGAGAGAGAGAGAGAGAGAGAGAGAGAGAGAGAGAGAGAGAGAGATTTGACATTCAAGAAAGCATAATTAAAGAAATAAAATATTTTGTTTGTCAGCATAATTAAATGTTTCTTTTTCCGACGTGATTCTACACTCAAGAAAGCTAGAAAGAACAAATCGTTAAAGGGTTGCTATATGTTTTCAAGATTAAAGATGGAGAGGAGATTCGCAGATTTTGATATTCAAAAACCCAAATCAAATAAATAAAATATCTTTTTGTCTGTCAACATAATTAAATGTTGCTTTTCCCAACGTGATTCTACACTCAAGAAGGGTAGAAATAACAAATTATTAAAGGGTTTTTAAGATAAATTTCTTAAAAGACAAAGGAAAGATGAGAATCCTTTAACACTATCATGATATGTAACCATATAAGAGTTCTAAATAGCCAATTTCATGATATTTGTTACTTATCTTGGTGCATATTGATGGAAAATGAATGATTGACGAGTTCTAAAATTTTCCTGATTCATTTATACTATTCAGATTTTTTCACATTCTTAAGAAAATCAGAAAAATCGTATGATTTATGATATGATTTGCAATTCGATTCAATCCTTATTATGATTATTTTTGAACTTTGATAATTGTATTACTAAACAGGCCAAAGCCAGAAATTTACAGGAAAAAAGGAAAAAAAAAAAATTACAGAACACGCCAGCACACCGGAAACTGCTCGATTCAACCCTTATTAGCATTTGCAATGCATAACGATTATGAAAATATTGGGTATATTATATACAGTATTCAATATATCATAAGAAAATTACATACGAAACTTTTTTTTCCTTAGTTCAGCAGTAAAGATGGATGGATGAAGGTCTGGCAATGGGCTGGGCATGGGCCATGAAAACCAATGTCTTGAATATACCTGGCCCGATAAGCCCGATCCTACCAGATCAAAATCCAGGCCTGAGGCCTGTCCATTGCTAGGTCTAGATGGTTCTCCCGGCATCTACGAGTATGAACTCCCACATTATACATTCATCATCATGTCTTCCTTATCCCAACTAATTTTGTAACTGTAATTTTGATCTAAAAGAGGATCAGGGTGTTACAAATTATCAAAATCCTCATGTTGGCTTCATTTTCTAAATACCAAAAAGTAAAATGTAAACATGAATGAGTCAACGGATACTGAAGCTGGGTTCATAAGAATCATGTATTCATGAGCAACTGTTGCCTCTAACAATACATTGGAAAAGGCCCCATATGCGAGAGAAGACATATCCACAACCAGTAAGTAGCTTCCTATGTGACATTTAGTGGAAATTTTCTCAAAACAACAACTCACATTTGTGATCTTGTTGTGTCTCATGAATCTAAACAATTGGAGAGCTTGTGGGTGCGAGAATAAAGGTGAAATTGTCAATATACCCACAAGATCACAGACCTAGGGAGGGACCTCATATTCAAACATCATTAAAACATTGTATATGCTCTGTGCCCATAGTTAGCAAAATGCCATATGGCAAAAAAGAGAGAAAAAAAGGGAAATGTTCAGGTTTAATTCAGTCTTGATAATTAAAAGGACGGTAAAAATTTAGGTAAAAAAAGGGGAAATGGTAAAAATTAGGACAATGAGAAGTTCAGGTTTAATATGGTTCTGATTCAATAAAAATGAATCAAAAAAAAATTTAAAAAAATTGTGTGTGTGGGAAATGATAAAATTTAGGACAATGAGAAGTTCGGGTTTAATATGGTTCTGATTCAATAAAAATGAATAAAAAAAATAAAATAAAATTTGTGGTTAATAATTATTCTTTGCCTCTCTTAAATCCTTCCTTTCCAAGAATTCCCCATATAAATCAATCCGTCTATCCTAAAAATCTTCAATCATTTAATTGATTGTATTGATGGTGGCGAACGCCAATCTCTATTTCTAAATCGTCCCTAAAAGTTTTTGTTTTGTTTTGTTTTGTTTTTTTTTTTTTTTTTTTTTTTGCTTTTTTTTTTTTTGTGTTGGAGAAAAACATATTTAAATATTGAGTCAATTACAAGTTTTTTGAAAATATATGGAGTTTAAAAGGAGTCCTGCTAAACATGTCCATGGTCCTCTCACCATTGCAGCGTCATCTTCCCTGGACATGCAAGCCCAAATTGTCAACATGCCCCCAATTCCCCAAGAACCAAGACACAAATGAGGACTCCACTTGAAATCGCCAAAAGTCTGCAAACCAATAGTAGATAAATGGAAAAGAAGAAGAAGAATAACAAACCAGAAAAATCTTCACCAATGATCTGGTTTCTGGACTTTCCAGTTCTGAATGGCACGAGTAGAACATAATTTGCAAATCTTTGTGTTGAGCTTAGCAAGATAACCCAATAGTTAATCCTTTTTGGAAGAATTGAAATCCTAGATGTAAGGATGGTATGTACTGTCTAAACAAGAATTCTTGAATGGTGAACAACTAGAGCCACTTACTCACTACATCAAACAACTTACATTAATGAAACATGTGATAACTTCTAATTCATGGCAAGAAAACCAATTTCTTCAGTGAACCAGCCCAGAAGTGCTTTGACTGCAAAATTATAAAGAAATAAAAAAGAAAAAGAAAAAAAAAGAAATAGCTTAGGGAATTTCATAGAAGTAAGAAACTTCAAGTTATGGAGATGGTTAATTTCTCTAGTCTTTTATTGTTGCCAAGTATTTAGCAGCATTTGCAAATGAGATATTGCCAACATGTACAAACACCTGCTGACATGTGCGTGAAAACACCATCTTTAAATGCAAAAATAAGTTCCAGATTCACAGGCTTCAGAAAATTTCAGCAGTGTAGAATATTTTCTAAGATCAATTCTCTTGCCCAAGGCTTTACTCAAAGGACAGTCCAATTCAATGATTGGATGGAATTGGACTTCCGGATGAGAGTGGATTTGGTGAGGCCAGGGAAACACCGACTTTGGTTAGGCCGTGACCACGGGGCCCACCTTGATGTATGTGTTGTATATCCATGCGGTCCATCCGTTTTGACAACTCATTTTAGGTCATGAGCCCAAAAAATGAAGCAGATCTAAATCTCAGGTGGACAAAAAACAGCGGTGATTGAACACTGACCATTAAAAACTTCTTAGGGCCCACTGTAATGTTTATTTGCCATCCAACCTGTTGATTAGGTCACCCAGACCTGGATGAAGGGAAAACACAAATATCAGCTTGATCCAAAACTTGGTCCACAAGAAATATTTAATGGTGGGCATTTAATCACCATTGTTTCCTGTGGTGCGGTCCACCTGAGATTTGGATCTGCTTCATTTTTGGGCTCACGCCCTAAAATGATCTGGCAAAACGGATGGACCACATGGATATAAAATACATACATCAAGGAGGGCCCCAGAATCGCTGCCTCACTGAAGTTGATTTTTCCCCGGACTCACTAAATCCGCTCTCCTTTTGGACTGTCCAGGTGTCCATATGCACGCTGGACCAAAACAATGATCCAGTCCGATATATGGACTGTCCATGTGGACATAAGCATCACAGTGCACATAAAGACAGTTCATCAAGGTGAACTGCAGCTGGACCATAAGAATGACCATTTCAGCGAATTGATTGTCCATTGACTGCATTCACACCAAGGTATTACATGACGGTATCGGCTAATTTGCTGATTGATACAATACAGGCCATATCAGCTGTATTCACCAACACAACCTTGTAACAATCAAAATTTTATTGCGGAACAAAATCTTTAAAATTATTGGTAAAATTCAAAAAGAAGAAGAAGAAGAAGAAGTGAGAATCCCAAATATGTATGCTTTTTATTTATTTATCTTGGACATGAATTGATGGTATAATGGATCATTCTTTGGTAAGAATGGTGTTTGCTGGGCAGTGTCAACTTAACCTGCTAAAAGTTAAGCAAATATGCCCTAATCAAACACAATTCAAGCATGACTTGGTTGATTAGAACCCATTACATGTAACAAGAAAAAATTTTGTATCAAAAAATGAAAAAAATGACAGTTTTCCACTTCTGATATTTCTAAAAATGGTCCACCCTGCTTTGATTCATTGAATCCTACTAAAATTTTCTGATTTGATCCTCAAAATAGGCAGACATCTATTTTTAAATTAGTCTCTAATATCATTCATGGTTGAAATGAATAAAGAACTGGAAAAACAAGATAATGTGAAAACAAGAACCTTCATAATGGGCCCTTAATGATTGTATCGGCCTATGACGGCCATATTGGCCCTTTAATAGTGCTGATATGGGGTGTATCCACCTGTACCAGCCAATACGGGCCAATACGGACCTTTTTTTTTCCATAACTGACATACCCACATAACGCATCACAAGGGCAACCATTTTCCTTTACATAGCAACTGATATGGCCGTGACATAACCATTTTTTAATACCATGATTTGCACATGATTGTGCTCTTCATGTGTCCACGTGAATAGGGTACCACATTAAGTTAGAACTGCATCAGGCCCCCCTCTCCCTCCACTTCAAGATTGATTGTGCATCAGGTGCCCCACAAAAACAAGAATCTATCGTTTCGTTGGGATAATAACAGCTCTGTTAATACCTACCAATGAAACCATGGCTTTATTAAGAGAAGTTTATAGAAGCAAGATTAGGGAAAATGGAGAGATTGCCCAATATATAAAGAGTCACAACAAAGAAGCAAGATTAATGAAAAGGCAGACATTGCTCCATACTTTAAGAGTCACAACAAACACCCTTCTGGATAATGAGAGAGAAGACAATCTGAATTGCACAATAGAATATTTTTCCTCCTCTGGATTTTAGGGAATTGCACAATAGAAACTTTTTCCTCCTCTAGATTTTAGGGAGAGAGAGAGAGAGAGAGGGAGGGAAGTTTTTTCCCCATCCTCCCAGCATCCACCTGCTATACCCAAAAGCAGAGTAGTCTTGATTGAGAATAAACATCATAACTCCTTATCCCATATATCAACCTCCAACGCTTCCCAATAAAGTGAAATCGAAATCCCTAAGCTACCAAATGTTCAAGACTCTTCTTCTGTACTCAGTTTGTGCAACTCCAAGAATCTAGAAGGAATCTTGCTTTTATTCTCCTTCATACTCATAGGAATTCACTAAGTTCTTTCCAACTTATGGACTACAGCACATGGGCATTTCATAAGTAAAAATAAAATGCACATCGATGATTAAGAATGTCCCTGTAACCAGCATGGTCAGACTGTCTTAGAATTTTTTTACCAACATGCAGTCCAATACATGCTCTACATGAAAAAGCCCAAGAAACAACAAAGAACTACTGACAACCCAAGCAACTCAGGAATGGTAAAAGATTTGCCTCACCAATTTTAAAGGTTTAGACATCTCATTCCTAACAATGAACCAAAAAGACCATCCAAGGTATAGGGCCTCTGCTAGTGCAGCATAAATTTAACAATCTAAATATGAGACACAATGAGGCATGAACTAATATGTTCTTTGTGAGACACATTGCAATACAGTTGATGCTCACCAGTTGTAGGATGTGAGCATCCAACGCCCAACGGTTTCACCCGACTGCAAATCAACACACAAAACCCTTACAAGGTAATCCTTCATCTTCACAAAGAAAGATGCATTTATTTGATGCTCGTAGCAGGGGATGGAACAAGTCAGAAAATGTGACTTCAGCAGGCAATTAAATTAATTGGTCACACATTTCTAGGGAGTGAGTAGCCAAAGGTTTCATACAACTGCAAAACAACACGTTGCAAAGAACGTCATTCAATACAATTTATTCACAAGAAAAGATGCATTATTCTGTGGAGCAAAATTTGAGTGTAGTCTTCCCTCGTTTAGCGAGGATTTCGTTAGAGGAAGTTGTTTGGGCCCCACCTTGTAGGAAGAACTTAGATGATGAAGAATTTGAGGAGATGGTTAATTTGTTGGGTCTGCTTTCCAATCTTCGTACCGTGTTAACAGAAGGGTGTTCAATGGTATGGTTAAAAGAAAAATCTGGAATATTCTCAGTGAAGTCCTCATTCACTATGCTTAGTGGCGGTGATAGAAGTGAAGGGGTTAGTTAATCAGCATATTTGTGGCGTTATGGTGTTCATCCAAAGGTTGCTACTCTAGCTTGACTTGTGGGTTGTAATAAGGTGCTGACAGTGGAGACAGCCTTCGCAAGAGAAAGATGATTTTTCCAAATGTTTGCTTCCTGTGTTATAATGATGAGGAATTGGTGGATCACCTTTTTATTCATTGTTCGTTCACAAATAGGTTGTGGAATTGCTTCTTCAATTTGTTCAAAACAGTTTGGGTCTTACAGATGTCTATTGATCAATATTTCCTGATGTAGCATGGTGGTGGTATAAAGGTGGGGAAAAGAATTTGGTGTCTTTTTCTAGTAGCAGGGATATGGTTCCTTTGGCTAGAAAGGAACAATTGATGCTTTGGGAATTGGGCGAGGTGAGTTTTGAAGGTCTTCGGTAGAGCTAAAATGCATGTAATGGAGTGGGCAATTTCTTCAGGGGTTATGGCTCAGTTCCCTGATAGTTGGCTAGAGTCGTAATTTTTTCCGTTCTTCTTATCCTTGTTTCTTTGTATTCTTTAGGCTGCAGCCTTTTTAAAATAAAATTGTCAATGTTCAAAAAGAAGAAAAAAATAAAGAAAGAAAGAAAGAAAGTCCCCTGCTTTTTAGATGAGATGGTAGAGAGAGTGTAGTGTGTGAGTAATCCAGGGTTCAATCCCTGGTCGTGTAACCTTTCAAAAAACAAAAAAAAAAACAAAAACAAAGAAAGAAAGAAAGAAAAGATGTATTATGTGAAGATAGATAGACAATTTCTTTAGGCAATTAAAAGTCCAGTGGAGGCAGAGACATGTACACGAAGGCATAAACTTAATACCCACTCAACTCTGTTAATAACAATTGAAGACAGCCTGTGTCCAGGGAGAGAAATCTCAGATCCAAGATATAACAGTTATTAAATATCACTCCTATCCAGGCACAACAAAACAAGGTTTTACAAGTAAAATCATCCCAATGAACAATTGCTTCTTTTTTTGAAGAGTATCCCAGCAAACAATTAGTGGCACCTACAAGATGGAAACAGTTGAATTTTATCTATTTCTGAAATTTCACTTCCCTCTTCTTAATTCTTAATTAGGGCCTGTTTATTTCCCTGTTTACCACAGTAAATACATGTGGTGATGATTGCCTTTAGCTGGCGTTTGGTAGAGATGGTAATTACACCGAGTCAAATTGCAAGGTTCAAATGCGGGTTGATGGATATCCAAGCCAAGCAAGTGGACAATTATCCTACTTGACATGCATTTCATGACATCTCTGCATCCATACTTATATTTGCAAACATGTAATTGAATGATGTTTGTACTATCTTACTTGTGCCGAGTATGAACCATGATAGGTTCACTCACTAGCCTGGCCAGCTAATGTTCGTTGAATGACAACCGTACAGAGGTGATCAAGACAGGAAATTTGAACCAGACGCTAGAGAATGAGGCCAAGACGGCGAACAACACCCAGGACCAGTGGCCATATTTATCGGAAGATGAAATGGCTGTGTTGAACTAATGGATTATTAATATGAATCTCTGTCTAGATAGTTGATTTCTTCATTGTTGTCATGATAGTTAAGCTTTGTCACGATACTCGTTTTCTTTTTTTTAAAGAAACATTTTCACTGGATGGTATTTGATATTATGATTGAATAAAGTCCCAAGGTGGGTGGATTCGGTTAATTTCAAATTAGATAATGTGGTTTTGGGAATGTAATGGTGGTAGTAATGAAAAGTATATGATTGTATGGCATGTGTGCATGTATGTTAAACTCTGCTGTGAACTTAGAATGCCCAAGCAATTGTATTATGGGTCAGCTTATGTACATTTGGTGTACAAGTCATGAACTGTAACTCGGGTCTGAAGGTGCACACTCTGTATCCAAATTGCGCAGCGTGACAACCCCTCACCCACCTTTCGAGTGTAAGGAAAATGAATGAAAAAGGTGATTAATGGATTCCACATTTTCCATGCACATAACGCAAGTGTTGGGTAACACCAACGATCACTTTTGCATATTGTCAATTGTTAGCACCTTCTTCCTCCACACTAGCCATACAAAATCCGCAACCCATAGAACCAAATCTTGGAAGTGTGGTCTTTACTCCTCTACTCCCTCTCCCCTAATGAATATCTCTTCTTTTAATCATGGCTTTAAAAAAATCATCCAATGCGACTCGGTTTCATTCAACTCATATCATTTTGGTCCAAAATGAAACAACCAAACTGAAATGGGACCAAAACAGAAATACGGGGAGAGTTGTACCTATTTAGTACCCTGGCAAATCGTGCATGAGTGTGTGTGGGCCATCTTTCTTTCAACCTTCAGTTCCATAAGACCACACTGCAAACACTTTACATGTAGCAATGCACCAAGAAAAACTTTTCAAAAATAAGAGGTGTTGGACCTTGCCATCATCATATCATCGTCAACATAGCCTGTCCCAGCAATTTGGGGTTGGCTTTTCTCATGATTTTCTAGGAAATGGCTTGTCAACTGGCTGCCCACCTGACATCGACCCTCCTTTACTGAGAGTCAGTAGACTCATGACCAATCGAGAGTATTTCTTGGACCTTGAATGCTCATAAATTTTAATTAGATATATTGGGGAATTTTACTCAAAGGAATGGAAAGATTGATTAGCATATTTGCAATAGAATTAAAGCCAGGTGGACAAAGCAGAGATGCGCCTGTGGAAACTGTATGATTCTCACATGCCAATGGAACTCAAGGAAACATTTTAGAAGTTAATCAACAGGTTGTGTTCTATAGGTCAAAGTGTTGGGCAGTTAAGAGTCAACAAATGAGCATATGATGAGAATGTGGAGATGAATGTGCGGGAAGTCTAGGAAGGATGGAATGAAGAATGAGATCACCCAAAGCAGCATAGGAGCAGCCCCTAGATATGATGGAGAGTGGATCAAGATGGTTGGGTTGCATGCAGATTAAACCAAAGATCGCACCAATAAGGAGTGGGACTTTAATCATGGTTGAAGGGCCTAAAAAGAGGACGAGAGGAGCACGTATCCACTGGCTTGTTGCTGATATCTAGTAACCGGTTACAATTTTCAAAAGGAGAAGTGTTCTTCACAACATTGTATGTGAACTTTGAACTTTCACACACAATGCTTTATCTGCTGACATGTCAATTTTGCAGAACATCCTCTCTATGCAAAGGGAGGTATACTTCATGAAGGTTACCTAGGAAAACCAGGAATTTCCACTCATCAAGCCAACTCAATATATGAAATGTGATCTAACTAATGAGAGGATTGGTCTTATTGTCACTCCATGCAATATAGATGGTGCAGTCCACACTTTTAGATGTTCTACACAAAAGATAACTTGGTGTGAATTAAAGCTTTGTATACGAACAATGGCACTCTAATCCTGTTTTTGTAGGCTACATATGATGTGGTACTCATGCACAGCTATCCAAACCATCCAAATTGTGTGCATGGTTTTAAATACCTGTTATGATAGGGCTGTATTAGCCATATTGTAACTGTATTGGCTATACCCTTTTATGTGATGAGGGGGTGAACCAGTTGATTAAGAAAAAGAAAATGGGTAATATTGGCCAATACAATATGATACACGCCAAATCAGACTGATACAAAGGCCGCAATGGGCCAATATGGCCACAAAGGCCCCATTCTGAAAATTTTATTTTCAGAGTTCTTCTGATTTTTCTACTTCTTCATTCCAATCATGAAGGAAACTTAAACGCTATTTTGATTCTACATCTAGGCCTATTTTGAGGATCAGAACACAAGAATTAAGTAGGAATCAACGAATTGAAGTGGAATGAACCACTTCGCTCATACGTGGTGCGCGGATGACACGTTTCTGTTCTATGAGGCAAATGCAGCAAAGGTTGATAACTAGTGTATAATTCTTCAGTGTTTTGAAGAAGTTTCGGGGCAAAAGGTAGATCTTGCTAACTGTGAGATGCTTGGTATCCACTGGTTAGTGATGAAATAGAGCACCTAGCCAAGTCCTATGGATGCAATGCAGGATCTTTCCCTCTTCTTACTTGGGCCTCCTCCTTTGTAACAAAAAACCAGCCAAGCACATATGGGACAAAGTAGCAGAAAGCTTCCAGCAGAAATTGGTGGGTTGGAAAGGGCAGTACTTGTTGCTTGGAGGAAGGATTACTCTCATTAAAGCAGCTTTATCTAGTCTGCCCCTTTACTTCATGTCACTTTTTCGATGTCCTAATTTGGTTCTTGCTCACCTCAAGAAACATAGGCCGGACTTTTTTGCGGGGGCAATTCGCTGGAGAAGAAAAAGTTCCACTTGTCGGAATGGGACAAAGTTTGCAGGCCTTATGACGAGGGTGGTCCAAACACTCATAAGTTGGGTGTGATGAATGATGCTCTCTTAGGTTTAATATAGGAGGAGCTCTTTGGAGAGAGATCATTGCTAGCAAATATGGTTGCTGGCCTAGCGGGTGGTGGACAAAAGAATCCTCCAACTACAGGGCATCGGCGATTTGGAAGGGCATCTCTAGTATGAGATCCAAGATCATGAAAGGAGTGGTCTCCACTTGGGGAATGGAAAGAACAGCTGCTTTTGGGAATATGTGTGGAGGGGAAACGTGCTTCTTCACCTCTTTCCTGGCCATTGCCCGCCCTACTCCAGATCGGCATGGCACGATCAACAGTTGTATTGAGTTTCTGGAAAAGTCAGTCACATGGTCTTCATCTTGTTGCCGATCTCTCCGAGATAACGAGGTGGAGGAATATGCCACGTTTTGGAGTTTCTTCACCTATGTCGGCCTTTTGTCGATGAAAGTGATAGTATGGTTTGGTTCATGTATAAATCAGGATGCTTCTCAGTTAGGTCTTTCTACTTCATGCTTTAGAATGGTGGGATGAAGTTTGGAAAGACTCCTCATGCATGGCATTATAGCAAGATCGGTACTTTCATATGGTTAGTGGTAGAAATAGTGTTGACGATTGATAACCTCCAAAAGTGGTCCATGGTCATCCCAAATATGTCTCCCATGCAAGTCTGATGTTGAATCGGTCAAGCACCTTTTTATCCATTGTTCCTTCACTAGCTATGTCCGGGCCTCCTTATTTGTCAAATTTAATGTAACATGGGATATTGGTGATCTTTTGGTTGGTTTCTTTTTGCAACAAGAGGTGGGCGGCTTGGAGGCTTTGTCTCCTTGTAGGTTTATGGGGTATCTGGGGTGAGAGGAATGGTAGATGCTTTCGCAAGGTATACCGAAATATTGAGGGCATAGTCTCTAATGCATCGGATAAAGTTGTTGAGTGGGCGGGGGGAAAGGGGTTCTGGACAAGCTATAATTTTTCCTTTTCTTTCCATTGTTTGTTTCTTGTTTTTCCTTTTGCACTACCTCAACACTCCTTCAATGAAAGTTTCAGTTATCTTTCAAAAAGAAAAAGAAAAAAAGAACCATTTTAGGAAATATCAGAAGAAAGGGTAAACAATAATTTCTTTTATCATTTTTTTCATCTTATTGTTGTTGTATTCATATGTAATGGGCCCTAACCATAGAATCATGTTGAATTTATTTTTGATTAGGACCTATTTGGTTCATTTTCAGCAGGTCAAGCAGAAGGACAACATTCTTAGAAAAGAACGGTTAGATGCCCCATTGAATGCATGTTAAAATACAACAACAACAACAACAACAACAAAAAAAAAAACACTACAGATATGGGCCCTCTAGGACAATACACCTCATATCACATTGTTTTTAGGCCCAGCTGATATACACCTATTGATACTGTAATCCAAAACCTTGATTGCGTGGCACATTGTGGACGGAGCGTACATTGAAAATCATAGCGATCAAGCAATCCAAACCTTCCAATTGATGACTATCAAATGGATGGTTGAAAGTAAAATATTGGGTGGAGGGAAATCCATGGGAAAGGTCTAGTAATTTTCCTTTTTGAAACATCAGCGATCCATAATGAGGCCCACCAGATAGACAACCTTGATTGGAAGATGACCCTACCCTTGTATAGCATAGTGAGATGGATATACCCTTTTCCAGTTCTTCCCTCTAACATACCACTAAGTGAAACCTATGGACAGAAACTGGTTGCTTAGTCAAAGGCATTCCAAGCGTGCACCTAGGTGCATGTGTAGGAGTTTTAGGCCTGTTGCGCCCTACCTGGACCCTGGGAGAGGAATTTACCATAAGCATGTGCCTAGCACCTGTAACTTTTTACGTGAGGTGCCCTTATGGGGAGTGGGGACCTCATATATGTGGGTTTTTTTTTTTTTTTTTTTTTTTTTTTGTTATTTTAACACCCAAATAAAGGTGAATATAAACAAGAAAGGGCTTTCAAGCCCAATTTCGACAACTTTTCTCATTTCTTTTGAGATTAAAGCTTGAGATATTCTTTCCCCAAATTTCAACAACTTTTTAAATTTATTTTACTTCTTGGTCATCACATTGGGCTTCCTGAAAGCAATTTGAGCTTATGTTAGTGCCGGACAAGATTTTGGGAGAGGGAATTGAAAATTTTAGGTTAGAGAATTTGGGATTTTGAAAAGGTGGATTATAATATTTTGAAATTTTATGGATTTTGGCAAAATTTGTGGTCTTGGATTGGTTAATTTGGGGGATTTAGGGTTAGGATTTGAGGAAGTTGAGAAATTGGGATTTAGAAGAAAATTGCATATATGAAGCTTTGGGCTAGGAGAAATTTCATGGTATTGACTTTGATTATTTAAAAAACAAAAGAACAACTTATATCTAGAAATAATTAAACATTAATATTTATTATAATATATATATATATATATATATATATATATATATATATATATATATATATAAATGCGCTCGGAATCTCTTGGTGTGTGTCGAGGTATGCATAGGCATTCCGAGCACTACCAGGATAGGTGCACCTGGGGTGTGCCTAGTGCCTTTAACAACACTAGTGCTCTAGCACCAAGCCAACAAACACCTGGTCCAATGGGAGCACATATCCTACAATTGGGGGATTTGGGCAAACTGGCATAGCATTCTCCATTAACAAATGCCACACGGATGATATTTACATCCTGGAAAAAAAAAAACGCTTTAGCCATTACGATTCTCCGAGAGGATTCACTTGCCCTGTTCAATTGAATCCTAGGACTTGTAACTCAGCACCGCATTCTTCTCAAATGTATGGTTTTTATAAAGATTTTGAAGTATATGTTAGATTGTTACTTTCTTGTGATACCTACAAATTTCCAAATGTCTACAACATTCTAAATGACATATGGTAGGACCTATCCCTTAGACAATGTAATGCAGTGCAGTTGGATCTGTTATATTTTGTTTTAAAATAATATTAAAATTTGAATTTTCAAATTTTCGATGATTTCCCTCCACATTTGAAAAGTTGTGGTACTTTTGAGTTGTGGATTTTGTCCCACATCGGATTTGACAAAGTAAACTATCTTGTATATAAGATAGTCTTTTTGCCTAGGGCTTGAGCCCCTTTCAGGGGACATGTGAATTTGGTCCTGTGGGAGGCTATGCCAATAGCTCTAATCTATGTCATTGACCGTACATGCGAGCGCGCCGAGCCGAGCCGAGCCGAGCCGAGCCGTGCCATGTCGTGCCGAGCCGAGTCTGTGTCCGTGTGCGCAATGAGACGGGACGGGACGGGCTGGGCTGGGCGTGGGTGCGAGTGCGGGTGCAGGTGCGGGTGCGGTGTTAGTATACTCGCGTGGGTGTGTGTGTATGGGTACTCACAGGACTTTATGTGCGAGAGTATACTCGCACTTGCGCCTTTTCGTTTTAAACCAGAGAGATGCATCCCTTCCGGTTGGTCGTCTCTGTTGGGTTTAAACCCAACGAACTTAACCTTTTGTAAAGGGTGCTTATGCACCACTTCGGAGTCTATATAAAAACTACCGATTCCAGTTTCAAAATATACGAAAATACTCTCTCTTATAAAGCTCTCTCTGATATAGTTTTTAACATTATTACTGAGTTCATTGCTGAGTCAACTCAGCACTTTCGGATTAAACTGCAAGTGATTCGAGCCCGTGTACAGTGAGTGCACCGCTGGGACCGGGTCATAGTCGTTGTATCCTGGAGGTCAATTATTCTGGAAACCTGTTGCACTTGGGACGCTGTCCAAGGGGAGAAAATTTGATTTCAAGCCAAGTGACTCAGTCACGCCTCGACTCAATTCAATAAGTTCATCTTTCTCTAAAATTTTATTTTCTTTTTTGGTTCTTGATTTTAATAGTCTATTTAATTCAACCAAATTTTTCAACAATCTTGAAATCGAATTTGTTGAATTACATACACTATGGCTACAGTAACAGTAAATGTTTGTACTGAGTTAGCCCAAATCGAACCGTTCGCTGGACAATCCTTTAAACGGTGGAAACAGAAATTGATGTTCGCTCTGACCACCCTGAAAGTTTCATACAGTTTATCTGAATCATTTACTATAAATCCAGCAAATCAAAATGAAGTAACAGATGAAAATAATTGTAAAAATTATATTCTAAACTCTTTATCCAACGAACTATATGATGTATATGCTTCTTACGTGTCTGCAAAAGACATATGGACTGCTTTAGAAAAGAAATACATATTAGAAGATGCAGGCGCTAAGAAACATGCAATTGCTAATTTCCTTCATTATGAAATGACAGACGATAAATCTGTCATAAATCAGATTCACGATTTTCAAAGTTTAGTTCACGAACTATCGACAGAAGGAATTAAGTTGGATGAAGTATTTCTGTCAGGAGCGCTGATAGAAAAGTTACCACCCTCCTGGAAAGAATATAAGAATAGAATGAAACATAAAAAGAATGGTGTTTCTTTGTAAACCATTATCGTACACATACGAATAAAGGAGGCCAATAGAATCAGGGACCAAAAAGAAAATAAAAATGAGATATATTCAAAGGCGAATCTTGTGGAATTAAGTCGATCAAATAATAAGAAAAAGGACAACTGTTATAACTGTGACAAACCTAGACATTACGCAAATGAATGCAAGCTCAAAAAGAAGAATGCAAACAATCAATTCAAGAAAAAGGGAAACTGCTACAACTGTGGAAAGCCTGGGCATCATGTTAAAACATGCAGGCTTAAGAAAAACAAAGATAAGCCACAGGCTAATCTTACAGAAACAGGAAATGAGTCTAACATGATAGTAGTTGTGGTGTCAGAATTCTTCCTTGTAAACAACTTGGAGTGGGTGCTAGACACTGGTGTAACTAGGCACGTGTGCAAGGATCGTAGCATGTTTACCTCCTACCAAGTATCAGGAGATGATGAACAAGTGTTCATAGGTAATGCTAGAACGTCTCCAGTTGTAGGGAAAGGGAAAGTACTTCTGAAACTCACTTCTGGAAAGACTCTAATGTTAAATGATGTCGTATATGTGCCTGACATTAGAAGAAACTTGGTCTTTGGTTCGCTCCTCAATAAGGCTGGTGTCAAGTTAGTATTTGATTCAGATAAGCTTGTAATGACTAAAAATGGAATCTTTGTTGGTAAGGGGTACTGTAGCGATGGTTTATTCATTGTAAATGTATCTAATGATAATAATAAAAAGACATCTAGTTCTATTTATATCATTGAACCTTTTTTTCTATGGCATAGTAGATTAGGTCATGTGAATGTAGCATCTTTAAAGAAAATGAAAATATTAGGTTTATTACCTAATATATCTAATGAAGAATTTAAAAAAAGTGAAACGTGTGTAGAATCAAAATTCATTAGAAAACCCTTTAAACAAATAGAAAGATCATCTGTTCTATTAGAGTTGATACACAGTGACTTAGGTGATTTTAAAAATTACATGTGTAGAGGTTAAAAAAGATATTATATAACTTTTGTAGATAACTACTCTAGGTTCACTAGAGTATATCTGTTAAAGAACAAAAATGAAGCTTTAGATGCTTATTTTAAATACAAAATTGAAGTTGAAAATCAGTTAAATATAAAAATTAAAAGACTTAGAACAGATAGAGGAAGTGAATATGAATCTTCTCAATTTAGAGAATTATGTGAAAAGAATGGAATAGTTCACGAAACTACAGTTCCTTATACACCAGAACAGAATAGAATAGCAGAACGTAAGAATAGAACTCTAAAAGAGATGATGAATGCTATGTTAAATAGTTCAGGCTTACCCTCAAATATGTGGGGAGAAACAATTCTAAATAGGATTCCTTCTAAATCTTCTGAACAAACACCATATGAACTTTGGAAGAATCATGTTCCTAGTTATAAATATATTAAAGTATGAGGGTGTCTTGCTAAAGTAGGATTGCCTGAAACTAAGAAAAGAAAGTTAGATCCTAAAACGACCGACTGTATATTTATAGGGTACGCACAAAACAGTGCGGCCTATAGGTTTCTAGTTTTAAAAACTAGGGATAATATTATAGATCCTAATATAATTATAGAATTTAGGGATGTAGAGTTCTTTGAGAACGTATTCCCTATGAAATCTAAATCTATATGAATAGAAGAAGTTAATGAATCAGATATTGCGTCTACTAGTAAAAATGCTTATGAGAAAGTAGTAGAAGAGATACAACCAAGAAAAAGTACTAGGGTTAGAAGATAAACTAACCTAGGAGATGGTTTTTTCACCTTCTTAGTAGAAGATGATCCTATATAAGTTCTTAGTAGAAGATGATCCTACAACTTATATAAAAGCTATTAACTCTACAGATGCAACCTTTTAGAAGGAAGCAATAAATGATGAGTTAGAATCTATTATATCTAATAACACTTGGAAACTTGTAGACCTACCACCCGGAAACAAACCAATAGGCTGTAAATAGGTGTTTAGAAAGAAACTAAAACCAGATGGGACTATTGATAAGTTTAAGGTTAGGCTGGTAGCGAAAGGTTTTAAACAAAAGGAAGGAATACATTACTTTGATACATATTCTTCTGTAACTAGGATTACAACTATTAGAGTCTTAATAATCATAGCCTCCATATATAAACTAGTGGTACACCAAATGGACGTTAAGACGGCTTTTCTAAATGGAGACTTAGAAGAAGAAATATATATGGAGCAACCTGAGAGTTATAAGATATCAGGTAAAGAAAATAAAGTGTGTAGACTAATTAAATCACTATGTGGTTTAAAACAGGCTCCTAAACAATGGCATGAAAATTTTGATTGTGTTTTAAAATCAAATAGTTATCATATAAATGATGTAGATAGATGTGTATATAGTAAAATTTTAGAAATGATTATGTTATTATATGCTTTTATGTTGATGACATGCTTATTTTTAGAACTAATATTAAATTAGTTAATACAACTAAGAAATTCTTATTATCTAAGTTTGACATGAAAGACTTAGGAGAGGCTAGTGTAATCTTGGGTATTGAAGGAATCAGGAAAAATGGTGTTATTATATTATTACAATCTCATTATATGGAGAAGTTATTGAGAAAGTTTAACCATTTTGACTGTTTACCTGTCAGTACTCCTTATGATTATAGTGTGACTCTCATGAAGAATACAGAAAATAGTGTGTCTCAATTGAAATATTTCAGAATAATTGGTAACCTCATGTATCTAACAAACTGCACTAGACCAGACATAGCTTTTGCAGTAGGAAGGCTAAGTAGATATATACATAATCCTGAAAAAGAGCATTGGAATGCCTTATCTAGGATTTTGAGATACCTAAAAGGTAGTATGGCCTATGGTTTACATTATACTGGTTATCCTGCTGTATTAAAAGAATATAATGATGCTAACTGGATCAATGATTCAAATGAGACGAAATCTACAAGTGGATATATCTTCACTTTGGGTGGAGGAGCAGTCTCTTGGAAGTCTACCAAGCAGACATGTATCGCTCGGTCGACTATGGAATCCGAGTTTATTGCCTTTGAAAAGGCTGGATCAAAAGCCGAGTGGCTTAGAAATCTCTTAGCTGATATACCATTGTGGCCAAAGCCTGTATCGGCCGTGTCTATTCATTATGACTGTCAAGCAGCTATAGCAAAAGCAAAGAGTAAAATATATAATGGAAAAGGCATGCATATTATACTCAAATACAACATAGTGAAACACATGTTGCGTGATGGAGTCATATCTATTGACTTTGTGAGGTCAGAAAAGAATCTAACAGATCCTTTGACCAAAGGACTATCTAAAAAGTTAGTCAATGATACATCGAAGGGAATGAGACTGAACCTAATATATGAGCTGCCAGTGTCAGCAACCCAACCTATACGAGTGGAGATCTCATGAGATAGGTTCAATGGGTAAACAACAAGACACGAGGTAGATGATTGCACTGAGTTATATGAGCCACTTCTATGGTGTACAGTGCGAACAGTAACACAAAAGAATGAGTTTTTAGAACTCTTAATGGATCCATAACCATATATTTGGTGGTGTATACAGTTGCTGAATACACTTGATGGAATTCACCTATATGGGTGTAGAGTTGGAGGCTGCTTCCTATGAGAATCTAAGCGAATTCTCTAGAGCACTCATGAAATCCAGGTAATGGTGTATGACCGAAACACACCGAACCGCAGAATCACTTGCAGAGGAAGAGTTGTGTGAGTGGCATGTACTTGCAATCTACATTAAAAGGATTCAGGTTCAAGACTATGGTGTCATCTGATTCCTGTAGACCTGTCTTGCTTACTCTAATGGCGGTTCAAGTCTATGGTGACACCGGCACCATTGCACAACTATTACGTTTTAATCCAAAAGAGTTTTATTTTAAAACATGTGGGGGATTGTTATATTTTGTTTTAAAATAATATTAAAATTTGAATTTTCAAATTTTAGGTGTTTCCCTCCACATTTGAAAAGTTGTGGTACTTTTGAGTTGTGGGTTTTGTCCCACATCGGATTTGACAAAGTAAACTATCTTGTATATAAGATAGTCTTTTTGCCTAAGGCTTGAGCCCCTTTCAGGGGGCATGTGAATTTGGTCCTGTGGGGGGCTATACTAATAGCTCTAATCTATGCTATTGACCACACATGCGCGCGCGAGCCAAGCCGAGTTCGTGTCCGTGTGCGCGACAGGACGGGACGGGCTGGGCTGGGCGTGGGCGCGAGTGCGGGTGCTGGTGCGGTGTGAGTGTACTCGAGTGGGTGTGTGTGTATGGGTATTTACGAGACTTTATGTGCGAGAATATACTCGCACTTGCGCCTTTTTATTTTAAACCAGAGAGATGCATACCTTCCGGTTGGTCGTCCCTGTTAGGTTTAAACCCAACGGACTTAACCTTTTGTAAATGGTGCTTATGCACCACTTCGGAGTCTATATAAAGACTACCGATTACAGTTTCAAAATATACGAAAATACTCTCTTATAAAACTCTCTCTGATACAGTTTTTAACATTATTACTGAGTTCATTGCTGAGTCAACTCAGCACTTTCGGATTAAACTGCAAGTGGTTCGAGCCCGTGTACAGTGAATGCACCGCTGGGACCGAGTCATAGTCGTTGTATCCTGGAGGTCAATTGCTCTAGAAACCTGTTGCACTTGGGACGCTGTCCAAGGGGAGCAAATTCGATTTCAAGCCGAGTGACTCAGTCACGCCTCGACTCAATTCAATAAGTTCATCTTTCTCTAAAATTTTATTTTCTTTTTTGGTTCTCGATTTTAATAGTATATTTAATTCAACCAAATTTTCCAACAGGATCATCAATCAGGCCCCACCAATGGAACAGTGGCTGGGCAATGAAAGATTAGGAGAAAACCTATCATTGGATTGGATTGGATTGTGGGCCTGCTAACTCACTCGGATGGCTGAAGAATGAATCAAGTAGACTGGGGACAGCAAGTCCAATAGAAATCCATTATTGCTTCTCTATGAAATCCGCATGGGAATTTTGGACTATGCACAAGCCCTACGGCTGTATACAAATAATTTGTTTTTTTTTTTAAAGAAAGATTTGGCAGTTTTTGGATTCTGTTATTTTAGTTACCTTATTTTATGTTGAATGCCTTTCCGTATTTTATTTCCCATTAACTATGAGTTGAGACAGATTTATTAATATCTTCTTTGTGTGGACAAATAGTATTAAGTATTGGCTCCTTTAAGTAAAATGTTTCTTTATGAGAGAAATGATCAAGTGGAAACTTTTTTTTTTCCATGCACTTGTTGGATTTGGACTTTCTGAAAACCACCTTCCCCATCTGGACCTTCCATTTGGTGCGGTTTACTCTTCTTCTGTTGCTGTGCAATGATCACATCAATAGAATGTCCCTAAACATTTGTGACTGGAACTATCTCCTGTAGAAAGAATTGTTTGTCCATTTTTGGCATGCCACAGTCAAGATGGTTGAGATGGATGGTCCAGATGGGTGATGTGGATGCCAAAGATTCCAATGGGAAGTTCTCTTTCGTACACTTATAGCCCAGTAGATAATTTCTACATTGTTAATGGGGAATTTCTACATAAAGCGACAGTTAGGGAATATGAAGGATGTGGTCGAATAAACTTGTATTATAAGTCTCTTGAGATTCATCCTTTGGGACACTCCTATGTCTTACTTGTATCTACTGCAATTCAATTGATAAAAGGAAATATAGAAAGTGAGTAGAGAGAGAGAGAGAGAGAGAGAGAGAGAGAGAGAGAGAGAGAGAGAGGATGGATGGATGGCACCGATGCAAAAGAAGATGGAGGAAGGAATAGCGAGAAGGATGCCCTCCTACCCAATGTCGCATTTTGGAAGTGAAGCTGATCACGCTCTCATTTGATACTCTCTCTTATTCCGTCCAACCATCAGTTCCTCACTTGCCCATCTCCTCTTCTTTTTTTATCCCTCTTGCTTTTATTTCTCCTCCTGTTTGTCTTTCTCCTTTGGGTTCCCTTGCTACTTGCAAGACGAAAGCTTCCAGACTCATGTGTGGCCCCCACGAGTTTTCAACGGTAGGCGTTCGATGTCCACTGTTTTCTGTGGTATTGTCCACTTGAACTTTGAATATGCTTCAATTTTCGGATCATGACCTAAAATAGCCAGAAAAACAGATGGACGGCGTGGATAGAACACATAAATCATGATGGCCCCACAGAGTCCTGCGACCCACCTGCGCGGATTGAGTACTACCCCCACCATGACCTGGCTAGAGACGGACGGTCCTGTCAGGGGATCTCTGGGGCCCACCGTGATGTATATGTTTTATCCACGCCGTCCATCCATTTTGACCGATCATAGTGATCGTATAAAGCTAAAACGGAAGTAGATTGGAAGCTCAACTTGACCACACCACAGGAAGCAGTGGGGATTGAATTCCTACCATTGACAACTTCCTACGGCCCACTATGATGTTTGTTTTCCATCCAACCTGCTCGTAAGGTCACGTAGACCTGTGAGAGGGTGAACTATCACTATTTCATAGATGGATGTGGACGCTCGATCCTCCGCGGATCACGCTCACACGGGATGATGGATTCTCAAGTATAATAGAAAATTGATTATATTTTATTGTAGTTGTCACTGGTCAATTAATTTAATTCTTCGATCGACTAAACCTTATAAAAATGTTAGGACAAATAACTTAAGGATTCCATGTCCCAAAATAATTCATTGATCCGCGGTTAGAGATTTTAAATAATAAGAAACTATGGTTACGTAGAGAGAGAGGGTTAGGCATGCACCTGCTTTACTTACACAAACCTACCGTCACTACTTCATGAGATTTGAAATGCTGAGAATTAAGATTAGTTATTGCACACTAATGGTACAATGTGCATGTGATGCCATGTTAGATACAACGCTTATGACGAGTTGAAGTTTTGGCTAGGTAAATCTACCTTGACCCAACCATTTGCCAAAGTGATTAACCAACCAATTTAAATTTATGATGGATATGATCTTATTAACTTAGTGAGCTGCAGAGCGGATGTTTGAATTGATCCGGGTGCAAAGTGTTATGTATGTAAAGATGCATGTGATATAGTATTGGATACCATGCCTACAATGGAGTGCTGCCTAGGCCGGATAAATCTGCCTTTACTTTTCCACTTGTCGAAGCGTAAATTAATCAATCAAAATTTCTAATAACCAAGATTTGATTATATTAATAAGTCAAAGAGCATTATGCTTGTAATTGATTAGGTCCACAATGTTATGTGATGAAATGCTATGGGTTGGACAAGCAGAGGGTGGAGAAGGGAATAGATGTTGCACAATGCTTTTAAAAGATGATCGAAGGTGATTAAGAGTTGGACGATATGATAAATGGTAGTGTCACAATGATTAGTTTGAGCAGCTTGGATTAAGGCTTAGGTGGCTCAAGAAGCTAGGGTTTGGGCTGCACTAGGTTGAACTCTCTTTTGCTACCCTCTCATCTCTTTGTTGGAGGGATGAAATGGCTAAGGCTGATGGGGTTTCTCCTTAGTTGGAGATGGCTAGGAATTTCTAGGATGAGAAAGTGTTTTAAGGAATGAGGGAGGTTTCAGTGCATCCGGTGTACTGAAATGAGAAAGGGAGGGGACTATTTACAGCCCTTAAGCTCGATTTTTTGATAATTCTCGACGAGTCTAAGGCTAAAAAGGGTTTGAATGATCTAAATTCAAGATGACAACATAACATAATCTCAAGGATTGGATTGGGTGGCACAGATCATAATTTTGGTGCACGGGAGGGGAACCACAGTCTTTTATTATTACCACACCATTAGAGGTTCCAAAAGGAGAGTTTTTACTCGTATTGGGGCCTTCTGCTCTTCTACTAGAAAGGGGACTTGGGACATGGGCACCGTCGGATCCACATGTGCCTCCCTGCTTTTAGCAGGTGAGCTCCCTCAAATGTATGAGAGCATCTACTTCCTGGTGCCCTAATGCTGTGCTCCTGGATTTTCATGCGCTTTGGAGTTTGGGCTTGGATCCCCTTTTTTTTTGTTTTTTTTGTTGGGCTTGACTGTATGAGTGAACAGGGTGAGCTGTCCAAATGATTTAACTTAGTAAGTTGACTCAGCAAGTTGGGCGTCGGGTTAGGATTAGGTTTAGGTTTGGGTATAGATTCATGGCTTAGGGTTTGGTTTAGAGTTAAGGTTAAGTGAAGTTGACTCGGTCCGATTTCATTAGCTTATTGATCTGAGGTGGGGTGCCTACAATGGTCCAAAATTAAAATGGGAGTATAGCACATTTTAGAAGCGAGCATTTTAGGTTCGGCCAAGACTCAAAGCCTCACCTTAATATATGTATTATATATACATGCCATCCATCCATTTAGCCATATCATTTTAGGGATGAGCCCTAAAATGAAGTTGATCCAAATCTAGGTGGATCATATTATAGGAAAAAGTGGTGATTACATGCCCCCATTAAAAACTTCTTAGTGCCCATCATAATATTTCGGTAATATTTATTTACCATCTAAACTGTTTATAAGGTCCTATTAACATAAATGAAGAGAAAAACAAATACCAGCTTCATCCAAAGCCTTTGCAGCCCACGACAAGTTTTTTAGTCAATCACTATTGTTTTGTATGGTGTAGTCCACCTTAGATACAGATTTGCTTATTATTATTAAAATTATTATTTTCGGAATAATGGTCTAACATTAACTAAAAAAACAAATGAACAATGTGGATATACAATACATACATCAAGGTGGCCCCATAGTCAAGGCCACACCTAATATGTGCCCCTCCAAGCTGAACTCAGATAACACAGAGCTAAGGTCACTGTAGAGGTGTACACGAGTCGAACCAAGTTGCGCTTGGCATAGCTCGATTTGGCTCGGACACTAGCTGACCCCAGCTTGAACTAGGCACAACTCAATCCTCAAGTGTGATTGGCGAACTCAGCTCGGTTCAGTCAGTAGCTTGGACCAATTCGAGCCAAGATCGAGCATATGCAGCATTTTCACAAACACATGGAGCACATGGAGTGTACTTTCACTTACTGTATGTAAAACAACACTAGCTTTTTATAAGTATTTTATCAAACACCTTTTAGGTAACATCAAAATTAAGAAAAAAGGGTATTTGTTTCATATATATACTTTCCTTGCCACCAGCGAACACTTCATTGAGTCATTTCATCAAACACTTGGTGAGAAACATCAATATCAAAGAAACTGAGATCACCAAACTAGTTCGATCCAAGTTCGATTCGAGTCGAGTCAAGCTTGGGCAAGCTCAAACTCAGTTCAACATTTTTTCGAGCTAAAAAAATCAGCTCAACTCAACTCAAATGCAGTTTTGAACCGAGTCGAATTGAGTTTTTTCGAGTCGAGCCGAGCCAGCTAACCGAGCTATGTTGAGGTGAAAAAATTCTGTGGGCCCACCATAATGTATTTATTGTATATCTGCATGGTCCATCCATTTTGCCAGATTATTTTAGGACATCAGGAAAAAAAATGATGCAGATCCAAAGCTCAAATGCACCACACCACAGAAAACAGTGGGGACAATGAGGCCCACCGTTAAAACCTTATAGGGCTCACCATGATGTTTATTTTCCATCCAACCTATTCACAAGGTTACACAAATCTGGATGAAGGTAAAAAACAAATATCAGTTTTATCCAAAACTGCTGTGGCCTTGAGAAGTGTTCAATCGCCACTTTTTCCTGGAGTGGTCCACTTGAGCTTTGGATCTGCCTCATTTTGGGGCCCAAGCCTTAAAATGATCTTGAAAATGGATGTATAGTTTGGATATAATGCATACATCATGGTGAGGCCCACATAACTTTGCCACGTCAACGCTGTACCAACCTAGTTGTTGTGTTCTACACTACCTAGTACGTTTAAGATTGATAACTGGTGAGTCGAGCACGGGTTGGGTGGTCCCAGCCCTGGGGAGCCGGATTTTATCTCACAGTTTGGACTGGGCTTCAGAGTCAGATCTCAGGTAATGGGCTAAACCAGGAATTGCTTTTCATCTGAGCCCAGTCTCCAGGTCCCGGTGAAACCGGCTTGTAGCATTATTGGTGGTGGCTTCCGCTCGGGGATAGCAAGCAATGGGAATTCAAAAATGACAATACTCGAGGACTAGGTGTGCTCGGGCGACTTCAATTCACGAACTAGTCTTTACTTCACTCAACATTTTGCAATTTTATAAAAAAAAAAAACTTGAGTGGATTCTAGAAATAGTTAAATAAATAAAGGTCTTCTCCTCAAACATTTTAAATGACATAGGTCGATCTATCCTCAACTTGTACCATCAACTGAGAGCAAGTTGTGGTGCAAGGTTTACGCTGCTGAGATTGTCCTAACCCATTGAATGGGGAAATTTTGTTACAACCATCCATTGTTTATGAGCTGTAAATGATATAGTTATAATCATCAAATCAAAGTGTTATTTTAGAACTATAATAAATACAAAATGGAATCTCTGGTAGTTGTTTCAAGAAAGTGACTGCCTATATATTTTGTTTCTCTGTTCAATCATGACTGCTCATTTTCACACTATTGATCGCAAGCTTAGGATCACCCAATTGACTTGGTTTTTGTATCAAGGCTTACTCCTAATTATATGAATGAATGAATGGTTTAAATCAATAAGTCACTCTGCGCAAAATTCAGAATGTGTATGGATATTGTTGCTGTGATGACATTAGCAGAATTAGTAAAAAATGAAATGGGCACCAATGTGAGTGGCATCCACCACGCGGTTGTTGGGAGTGGCATCCACCACCGCTACTTCATAAAAATATGGATATGTGGGCAAGTGTCGTTTTGTTATTTTGGTGATGATACATGTGATATTTATAATAAGTACTCAATGTGAAATGCAAAACAATCCAAATAAAAAGCGGGAGGGACCATATTCAACTAAGAAGGTGAGGACAGTGACACAAGCATAAGCATGTAATAACTGTTAGATTGGTGGTATTGGTGGCTGCTGGTTTTCTTATGTCCACTACAACGTACCCGGTTTCATTTGGCCCATAGAAACTTCAACTTCTAATTTTCATATATAAAATATATACATACTAGGTACGCATGTGCATAAATATTAATGGGGACTATTACCAAATTAATATAAAATATATAATATTGTTTGGTTGTACATGCATGTTATGTTATGTGTGTGAGAGAGATAGAGAGAGAGAGACATGGATGCATGATGTGCGTATGTAAAGAAAATAGTGTTCATCGATAAATATTGCATGGTATTTACTGGATGTGAGGTTTGGAGCATATCCTTTTGGACGTACTCCTAAAGTTGGAGATCCGATCTTCTGAAATCATTCATAAATTCTTGTGATGGGCGTTGATTGTGTAGTGTTAGTCAAGAAGAGCCAAAGGGATTTACGTTCCATGCACCCAACGTGTAAAGGCAAGTAACTAATTATGCCAGAGACCCAGCAATCAAACTATCAATGTAATGTCATCCCTCAAACGCATGACACCTTTATTAGAAGGAATCCATTGGCCCTTGAATGATATCTTGTCTTTATCTTCTTATCACCTTTCTTTCTATCCTTTCTTAGATCTTTTCATCTACATGTAAAATCCAACGTTAAAATGAAAGTGGACCCGACGTAGTGGATGTCTCCTTCAAATCACAAATTGGCAGCAACACAGAATATTGTCCCATCTTCATGCACGACACAAACGATAGCTGGAAACCAAGTACTCTTGAAAGGGATGGAAATTAGAGGGTGATTCCGTGCATCCAGAGGGCTTTTTCTTTGTCTCATTTTCATTCTGAACCCGCCACACACGTGGATGAGATCTGAACCATCCGTTTCATATTCCCAATAGTGAATGGGCTGTGGCCCAAAAAACTCAGTGTTTGAGCCAATCTAGCCCTTTAATTGGTGGTATATAAATCTAAACTAAGAGACCAAAATCACTAACAGCTCGTCAATCAAAAAGGCCCATTTTTTAGATGGTTAAGATAATCCTATCAAAGGTAAATTTGGTCACAGTGGCTAGTAATATGGATGATCCCATGTGATGCGAGGTTCAGATCATCATATGTATGTTTTATGTTCGAGGTACACAATCTAGTGCTCGAAAATGCACTGTGCCACCATGGGCAGGGTAGGCCAATTTGATCATATCAGCATTCTACAGTGACTAGCTTTCTGTGTATTCCTGTGCAACCTTACCTTCAAGTTCTAAAGCTCATTTTCCACATCACATTGTTCTTCCAGAAGGAACCAAACACATTCATTTCGCCAAGGTAATTTAGCAGCACAAGGCTTGTCTCAGTCAGCTATTACTACCATCTCGAATTAAACAGGTAATTTTAATTTGAGATCAATCAACTTAGCATTCATTTAATAAGCCTCATGATCAGAACCTAAGAATTATCCATTCCAAAACTTTAAGTGGGCCATGTGGCATGAATTGAGAGGTTTTTGGGGATAATTTTCGATGGTGGCCACCTAAGTGTTGAACCAGTCTGATTTTTGAAGTCTTGTCTAAATAAAGGTATGGATGACGGGGTGGATTTTATGCAATTTCTGCCTTTACCCATCATCAGAGAAAGTGACCTATGTAGGTACGCAAACATTTTCCTATAGTGCTATAAGATAGACCGTCCATTAACAGTTATAATTAGCGCAAGTGAGTGGAACAGAGTTGGGGGTGGAGCTACAAGATAAGTGCATTTTTCCCATCAAACTGTTACTTTTTGATGAAGACGAACTATATCCTGCTACGGCAAACTGCCCCATCCACTTCACGGGCATGATTCCATGATCGTGTGGGCCTTCATAAATCAAAGAGTTACCATAGAAGGTGTTAGAATGGTGGATGTCTAATAGATGGCTAATGCGAATGATAGATAACAGTCAAATACAATGAAATAATGCCCAATTAATTAGAATTAGTAGTTTAATGTGCCATTAATAATAAAACTAAATACTTAACCTACTTGGTAAAAATAAGCTTGGTAAACTATGCTGTAAAACGGTTCTAACTAATGATTGTAGACCCCGATAATTCCGAGCGTTACTCTAGTTTTCTCTAACTTTGAAATGGGAATAATCATGGGATGGTTTGGACCTAACCCCTAGATTGATGGAATCCATATAAATTAAGAAGAGAAGGAAAAACCCTAAAGTTTTTTTTTTTTTCTTTTTTTTTTTTAAAATGAGTTATATATGTAATAGAAGCTAGCTGACTTCGGTTGATCAATAGAAGTTAGCGTTCAATCGATCGAATAGGTTGAATTTTATCTAGCAACCAAATATCTAAATTTGTAATGTGGTTCAATTGATCAAAGTCCAGGTTCAATCAATTGAGGGTGTTGTCGAGTAATCTTGGTTGATTGAAGGAACTGATCAAGAATAGCAAAAACTTTCTAATGAAATGAATTAAAACTGACCCATCTTGATCGATCAAGGAGAAGATACAATTGATCAAAGGTAACCAAAAGTGTTTAAAAACTTAAAAGATGTTAAAATTCAAATTTCTTCGATACATGGTCGATTGATTGAAGGACAGATTAAGAGCCTTCGCCCTAGCTTGATTGATCGACTACAATGATTAATAGTTTCATCTTGATTTTTAAATTGAGTTAACAGATTAATAAGACTGGTGGGTCATCTTGAATTGATTAAAAGTGAACCCCGTTGGATGGAATAACTAAATTAAATTTGTGATCTGTTAAACCATCTTAATAGAGATTCGGACTCTAGATTTCAAGCATAATTGTTCGGCAAATTTAACTCTATTAAGAACATGTGAGTGAATCACAATGTGTCTCATACATGTACGGTTAAGATAGGTGATATGAATACTATGATTGCTATGACTGTTATGGTTGTTATGATTGCTATGATTGCTAGGTTGTTGTGTTATCATTCTAAAATGAGCATTGTTATGACGTCGCTCCTTAAAATAATTCAGTAAAATGATTCTTACTGTTGTCTATATCAACTCCAGATGCCTAATACTTAATGTCACCCTTTGCCCTCACTCCGTAGAAAGATTCTTTAGTAAAGCCTAGCTCTTTGCCGGCTGTAAAGCACCTTACACTAATCTGCCAAGACATATGTGCCAATGCCCAAGCACCAGGCACATGGCTTCTTCTATGACAGATGATAGTAAGCCAGGTTCCTAAAATTGCATGGAATGCATTCTCTCCTCCAATAAAATGCTAACGCATGCTTATATAAATGTGTAACAAGCTTTCTGCGGAAAATCAAGCTCCTAAGGACTATAAATACCTCATAGTGCATAATTTGAAGGGCTAGCTAATTCGACATGACTCCTCAACTTCAGGACTTCAAATTAACACAGATGCTCGTTAAGGTGAGCCTCACTAATCTGAAAACTCCTACGCCCACTGAGAAGGCTTTGCATAAGGAATTAGACATCTTACTGTAAGCCTTAGCTCTGGGTTTCCAAAGGACACGGCTTCCACTCAGGCGCACAGCACATCCCTTGCAACATCCATGCCAGATGCAGGGTGCTAGCTACTCCTTCAACCATTGTTCAAGGACAATAAGTACTATGATCTAAAACTAGTTTCTTTTTTCAGCCCACTCGTGCCGGGCGTTAAAGAGCCTATCACTAGAGTGCAAGTGCTACTATGCAGATTAATACATTCTCTTTCATCATATATGGCATTTAAGATCCATGGCAATGCTGGAATGATCAAATTTGTGTATGCTGCAAGGTGACACAGCTATCTAAAGTCGATGTCTTTAAGAGTATGTGATACACCTCATATGTTAGTATCCTGACACCTAATTGGCTATATCCAAAGGCCATGATGAGCTTCCTTAACCTGACTGATGTTGTAGATACATTGAAGACTTAAGGACTATAAATAAGATGTTATGTATGCCATTTGCATTTCGCTACACTATACTATGTTATAAATTAATTTTCTATGATTTTTTAGGTTTCAATCAAAGATTTTTATACAAGAAATGTAATTGAAAACTAGTGCTAGACTACAACTTAAATTGTATCCTTGTTTTTCATATCAATAAAAGCCTCTGGATGATTGCATATTTGGATACATATCCAAGCAACATCCAAGCAATGAGTTAATAGATATTAATCTAAAAATCAATCCAATATAAATTCCTATCGATCAATAGACATTTAAAACAAAAAAAATGACAAATTGATTGAAAAAATTAGATAGACATTTACTCTTTTCTTTGTCATTTTTTTTTTTAATACCATATCTGTCAGTGGTGCCAAAAAAGGTGACTCCACCTCAGAACTTCCTGTGGTGCTAATGTCTTTGTTCAGCTTAACCCCAGTGCCAAATGCTGCAGACCCCTAGCTTCAGGCGCTATGGACGTCTGTCACCAGATGACATGTGTTATCATGCAATTTGATGCATTCTCTTTCACACTTTTATACTTGTAACAACAGCTATAATAGAAAATTAAAAGTAATAGCTTGCTAGCTGTACTAATATATATATATATATGCCATGATAAACAAATCATTTCCTACTCCACATTATCTTTTAGCTTTGTACGACTCACTCATTTGTGGAATCGTGGACACGGAGCCAAGAGAAGAAACCAAAAGGCTGAAAAACAAAGTATCACATCTGCCTTTCTAGGCAGTACCGTCGATGGAGTATGCAGTATGCACTACTCTACGCGCGTGCACACAAATTTTAAAATATTACCTTTTTGTTTTTTTTTTTCAATTTATTTATTTTAAGAGGGACTGCAAACATACGCATACACGGAAGCGGATTGCCTTTGACCCCGGGCACAAAGATATATATACCTGTGCCTGGAGCTGTGTGGGGCCCACAGAGATGTCTGTGATAAATCCACTCCGTCCATCTGTTTTGAAAGACCACAATAGGACAGGATTGTAAAAATCAAGTGGATCCAAACTCAGTTCGGCCACAACAAAGAAGGGAGATCCACCATTACTATGGTGGTAACCACCTCTGCCCCCACTGTGATGCATGCATGGTATCCACCCTGACCATGATGAAAGTGCCCTTGTGTTTGGTGATTGGCCCAAAATCAGACTAATCCAATACTCAGGTGGGCCACACTAGAAGGAACAGTTGGAAGGGAACGCCCACCATTGATTGCTCCGAGCCCTAGTTGAATTTTTGAATGGAGTAATTTCTGAGGAGTCCTTTGTTTGGGGAGGATGTCTCAAATGAATGGATTAGATAGATATACGCAGCATGCTGAGCCCTCCACACAATCAAGGGCGATAGCCCATGTGAGATCATGGATTGGTCTTATTTTTTGAGCCAATGATTAAACATGAGAGACCTTCCTAATGGTTGGAGTGGATGTCATGAGGTGGATATCACAAAGATAATCACATGTTTATGAGCCAAGCCAGTGAGTCTTTTTGAGTCTCAACCGAATCATGCTTGTAAGCGAGTTTGCAAGAGAAACGGCTTGAAATCTCATTGACTTGGCCAAGTTTTGAGTCAAGCCACTTGAGTTTGAGTTTCAGAGCTATGCTCTATACTTCACCTTTCCATTGTTGGAATGTAAATACATGGTTATGAAGAAAGTTGCCAACAGTCCGCATTCAATGAAGAAAGAAAAACGATTCAATGGCTAGGATCTTTCAATTTGGGCTAATTTTTAGGCATGGTCCATCCTAAGTAGCTGCCATTTTATTAATGGCTTGGATATACCAGCCCTCCATGCACAAACTCGGTGTACAACAAGGGAAATTCATACATGAAACTCAATGTATCTGTGTGTGATTAGTAATCCGGATGGGACATTCATGCATGAAACTCAATGTATCTGTGTGTGATTAGCAATCCGGATGGGAAATTCATACTTGAAACTCAATGTATCTGTGTGTGATTAGTAATCCGGATGGGAAATTCATACATGAAACTCAATATATATATATATATATATATATATATATATATATATATATATATCTGTGTGTGATTAGTAATCAGGATCATTCGTCTTTTAGGCCCTGCCCCTGATGGATCGTGCCTCAAAATTCTCATCGTTCGTGGGCTACAAAATACTATTAATGAGAGAACTGCACATCAATGACCCACAATGAACTGAAATTTTCTTAGAATTGTGGATTGTGATTTTCTAATCTAGGATATATATTCTTTAAAGCATGCTCCATTATTTGTGGGTTAATTTAGACAGATAATTTAGGCTTTTTGAACCACGGCCTAGCTGGTACAAATAGAAAACCTTAGGATATGGCACATGTCATAAAGAGGAGGCAACATCTCGTACGTGCTTACAACATCTCGTATGTGCTTTTATACATGGATGAGACTCTTAATATGCCACTGTGTGGATGCTGGATTGTGGGTTGATCGCGTTCACAAGTGTCTTTTCTGACTTCCTTTTATATTTGTGGCTTGGGATAATGTATATTTGACTTTAAGTTGCCACTGGCTAATTATTTATATGTTTGTTGAGAAAAAAGTCTTCACCGCCTTCGACCGGTCGTAGGGACTGTTCGACTGGTCGTGGGAGCTGCTCAACTGGTCGTGGCTTGCACGACTCGAAGTCCAGCGAGCTCAGTTTTTTCATGTCTAGACCCTTCGACCAGTCTTAGGGATTGTTCGACTAGTCGTAACTCGACTGGTCGTAGCTCCCCTTCGACTAGTCGTACGTTACGCAGATTCGTTCCATGATTTTGCGAATTGCGAAAATCTATGTCCTTTCACAACTGAGATGCAGAAGAAAAATTGCCTAAACTATAAATAGGTGTTCCTAGGATTTTTTTAGGGTATGAAAATGGATGAGAAATAATTCTAAAGCTTTCTAAAATGGTTTCAGGAAAATTAAAGGGTGTAGCAAGGATAAGATTCGAAGTTGTTTAAATCGGGTAAGTCCTCTCTCTTTGTAATTTCTGTTTTCATAGTGGAGATCTGTTGCTTTGTGCCGTGGTTTTTTCCTTTAAGGGTTTTCCACGTTAAATCTAAGTTCTCTTGCATGTGCTTGGTGCCATTGAATTGTTATCCGAAATCTAGATCTATGTGATTCCGCAGGTCAAAATCCCCAACAACTGGTATCAGAGATATCGTTGGGGCACAGATCTGAATCTGAGGGATTAGTAATAATGGCAAGTGCTAAGTATGAGATTGAGAAGTACTCAAGAAAAAATAATTTTGAGTTATTGAAAATCAAGATGATGAGTTCCTTAATTAAGCAAGGCGAAGATGGTGCTCTTAAGGAGCAGAAGTCTACTATGACTGATGCTGATTGGAATACTCTTGATAAGAAGGCCTTATCATCGATCCGTTTATGTCTTACAGATGAGGTTCTCTACAATGTCATGAGGGAGAAAACTGCAACTAAGTTATGGGCGAAGTTAGAGGATGTTTATGCGAAAAAATCCTCTGAAAATTGTCTGCACTTAAAGCGACAGTGGTATAACTTCAAGATGGCAGAAGGTGGAGATCTGGAGGCTCACATCATCAACTTTAATAAATTAGTTTGCAAATTGGTAGATATGGAAGAATTAATGAAAGATAAAGAACAAGCATATATGTTGCTGAATTCTCTTCCGGCGTCTTATGAGTCATTCAAGGACACTATGTGCAGCATGAATAAAACCCTGAGTGTCGACACTGTTATCTTAGCCCTTCAAAGGAAGATTATGAGACAGCTATACAGCGACATGGGGACATCTTCTGATGCACTGTTCATAGTGGGTAGGAATTCTGGACAAGGTACAAGTTCTTCAGGTTCTAGATCCAAATCCAAAGGCAAGGGCAAAGGAAAGGTAAAGTGCTGAAACTCTAGGAAGGAAGGACATGTGAAGAAGGATTATGAAAATCCTAAATCGAAGATGGAATATTCTGAGGCTTCATGCAGGGAGGCCAACGTTGCCACGTCAGATGGATGTGATGGTGATGTTTTATCTGTGTCTTCGTTCAAACAGTTATACGATGATCGTAAGGACGAGTGGATGCTAGACACAGCGGCATCTTTTCACATGACTCCTCATTGGAGTTGGTTCACCAACTACAGGGAGTGCGATGGTGGACAGATATTTATGGGCAATGACGTTGCCTATAATGTTGTGGCTGTTGGTTCGGTGCGCATAAGGATGTTTGATGGGGTGGAGCGTACCTTGATAGATGTGAGGCACATTCCTGATTTGAAGTAGAATCTGATTTCTCCTTATGTATTTGAGATAAAAGGATGCAAGTACACAGGTATCGATGGTGCTCTTAAAGTATCTAAGGGAGCACAGGTAATCATGAAAGCGCAATGACTCGATAACTTGTACAGGTTGATTGGGAGCACTTTAAAAGGTGGAGCTACAATAGATGTAGTGGATTCCACCTCTACACGTGTGTGGCATGTTGGGCATGGCCATATGAGCGAGCAATGCAGAAAGGCTAAGACATGCGGATAGGGATACAGAGCAGGTGGAGCAGCCACTTGTGAGAAGAATCAAATGGCATGATCGCAGGATATCGGCGAGGTACATGGACGACTCCAATATCGCAAGAGGATTCATCTTCTATTCAGATAGCTTAGGTGAGCCTGGTGCTGAGAAGTGAAATGTGACTATGGGCGATGTGATGGATTCATTGTACTAGACCGAGATATGGGAGCGGGTGGAGCTTCCAGTGGGCCGGAAAGCGGTTGGATGCATGTGAATCTTCAAGAGGATACAACATAGATACAAGACGATGTTGGTAGCGAAGGGTTATACTCAGAGAAAAGGAATCGACTTCTCAGAGATATTCGTGTCAACGGTATAGTATGTGTCTATTAGATCCGTGATTGGTGCTGGTTGGCCAATGTAATCTTGAGCTGAAAAGATAGATGTGGAGTCTGAACTTTTGTAAGGGAAAGTGAAGGGAAGATCTACATGAAGCAACTAGAGCAGTTCGAAGTTAAAGGGGCTGAGAAAAGACTTTGCAGGAGGTCTTGGTTCGACCTGTCGCCTAGGCAGTGGTTTGATTCCTTCATGGATGAAGGATCGGAGGCTGCAAAGATGGTTCTTGGCATTGAGACTATAGGAGGAGTAGGCTTTGGTAATCACAGGAGGAATACCTTGTGTGTAGGTATTGATCAAGGATGTGATGGGCCGGGTAAAGCCGAAGAGCATTCCCTACGTATCTCTCCTCAAGTTTTCCTCAGGATTTGTCCCAAAACAGATGAGGAAAAGCAGGATATCTCATGAGCTTTATTCGAATGAAGTTGGCAGTGTATGTCATGGTCGGGATTAGATCGGTTATTTTACAAGTTATCAGTGTTGTGAGCAAGTACCCCGGCAAGCAATATTGGGTAGCGGTGAGATAGTAAGAAGACGTACTTCTCTGGGCTTGGCGATGGCGTAAAAGAAGGACGGAGTGTGCACAAGAAGCTATGATGTGATATAAAAATAAGAGAAAAGGTCAAGAAGCTACACGGTTGAAGGTTGAAGACTTGGTGGAGATTGTTGAGAGAAAAGTCTTCACCGCTTTCGACTGGTCGTAGGGATTACTCGACCAGTCATAGGGACTGCTCGACCGGTCGTGGGAGTTGCTCGACTGGTTGTGGCTTGCACGACTCGAAGTCCAGCGAGCTCAGTTTTTTCATGTCCGGACCCTTCGACCAGTCGTAGGGATTGTTCGACCAGTCGTAGCTCGACTGGTTGTAGCTCCCCTTTGACTAGTTGTAGGTTACGTAGATTTGTTCCATAATTTTGCGGATTGCGAAAATTTGTGTCCTTTCGCAACCGGGATGCGGAAGAAAAGTTTCCTAAGCTATAAATAGGTGTTCCTAGGATTTTTCTAGGGTATGAGAATGGATGAAAAATAATTCTAAAGCTTTCTAAAGGGATTCCAGGAAAATTAAAGGGTGTAACAAGGGTGAGATTCGAGGTTGTTCAAATCGGGTAAGTCCTCTCTCTTTGTAATTTCTGTTTTCATAGTGGAGATCTGTCGCTTTATGCCGTGGTTTTTTTTTGTAAGGGTTTTCTATGTTAAATCTAAGTTCTCTTACATGTGCTTGGTGCCATTGAATTGCTATCCTAGATCTAGATTTGTGTGATTCTGCAGGTCAAAATCCCCAACAATGTTTACAGTCAAAATCTATAGAAACTTTAAGAGAAGGAATTTAGAAGATTTCATGTCTTAAAATGACTCACGATGTACAACCGAAAATTCTAGGTAAGAGACCACGAAGACATAGATGGAAAGTACGATAGACACTCTCGTTACCTATACGAGTGTATGGTCTTTACTTCACAGGATAAGACAAAATATTAGGGATTAGATTACTTCTAGTGCAAAGATGATGCAAGTGTGTGAAACGCAGTGTGGTGATGTTATGCGATGGATCGGGTCAGACTAGTCTACCTGGACTCACCCACTTGGAGAAGTGGTCAACACATAGTCAATTCGAATTTTTGTATGCAAGATTTGGTATACTGACAAGCCACAAAGCATATCCCTTAAACCAACTAGATGAGCAGGTGGGTTGTGAGTGGAGACAATAATGCACAACACAGATGCAAGCATGAGCGAAGTTTATCAAAATAGTATGAGTAGGTGAATAGATTTGTCACAAGTATAGTGTAACGCCAGTGAAAAAATCCGTACTTGGAATCGAGTACCGATTTGACCCGAAATCGCGTATAAATAATTTCCATGGAAATTAAACGTAAGTTGGCTAGCGCAACGCTAGAGTAGCTGGGAAATAGTCCCTAATCACTTTAAATACGTTCTACAAGACCCAAATCGAGTAGAACAGACAACTCTACAATACTCTATAACCTTGGATCAAACTCTAAGCAGGTTTGTCCTCTGGACCATGTTGAACTTTTGTATTAGATTTAGATCGCGCGTCGAAGGTCTGATACCTCCTATCTTAGACCGTTAGAACCGCCCAGTTGGACTTGACAATCATCTCGAAAATCAAGTCAAACCGATAATCACAGAGTATTTCATTGAACCCGGACTGAAGCGACCGCGAATAGGGACGAATTGGGAATTTCAAATTCAAATCTGGCACACGACTTGACGCGTCAGTATTAAGCGTTCTGACCGTCAGAATTCATCCAGATTACACCCTCGGATCAGGAAAAATTTCTATTTATTATCATGAGACTTTCAGCCCTGATCTATGTGCGGTGACCGCTGAACTGAAACTGGTCCGCCACGTGCGATCTGCGAACCCTGCCAGACTGAAAACTTAATACGAGGTACATCTGGTACCCATGAGCTTAAGTCTGATCGCAATCGACCAGGGGACCACCAGAAATCAGTTTTTGGACCGAAACAGCCCTGAAATGGATAGGCATTAAGTAAACTTCGTCCCGGAGCCTATTTTCGGCGTTTCCAAGCTTATAAAAGGGGTTAAAACCCTCATTCCTTCCTTGCATCCGAATTTCACAAACCCTAGAAAAGAGAGAGAGAGTTTGAGAGAAAGGGAAGAGGAGATTTTTCCCGCATCCGAGCCCCTGACAGTGCTGCTTCAACACTTCATTCCAATCACCTGGCTGGTGATTTTTCCACTTTTTCAGGTATAGAAAAACCCCAAAAACTTGCTGATTTAGGGTTTACGTAGATTCTGAGCATGTTAGCTAACGTAATCCATGAATCAGGTTCTCTTACAGCCGTAGACGAAGCGTACACGCTCCGTTCAAAATCCCGCGACCGTAAGAGATTAGGTGAGGATTTTAGACGCTTTGATTGAAGGTTTACAACGCTTTCAATGTCGTTTAATAGTAGATTATCGACGACATCGCCGTTTGACATGTACAACATGCTCTCCGTTTCCTGTTTCGTAAATTAACGAAGAATATGAGATTTAGGGCATTTTAGTCATTTGTAGGAAGTACGGTCTACATGCATATTTTGCTGACATGATTGACATGGTTTGTCGCCGCATTAGTGAGTTAGGAATGCTTGCATAATCAGTTTGGCGAAGAGATTCGCCAAGTTGCGCACGTTGGGTCGACATACTATATGTGGACTTAAGTGTGCAGTGTATGTGTTTGTATAAATGCTTGTATTATTATGTATTGAATTAAATGATGTTATGTAGTAGATTGAGATTGATTTCATGATTAATATGCTGACCTAAATGATTTCCTACATGCTTACCTTATGCATGATTACACTACATGCATAGAAAGTACGCCTTGAAGATTTGCTTAAGTTGAATATACATGGGAAGTATGCCTTGAAGATTTGCTTAAGTTGAATGTTTTAACATGTGCTAACATGCTCACATGATGTATTTCAATTCCAATATCTTGGTATATAGTGTTAATGAAATTCCATAGATGTGTGGGACTTGACCTAGTCCAGGCAGTCGGTAACCGAGCGAATTCGTGGCTGACTGGTCATAGCCACGAACGACGCGTCGATGAACGTGATTCGTGTTGAGAGTTGGCGGCAGTGGTTAGGCCACGCGAAGTATTTTACGCACTTCATGTCGTTTAACTTGAGATGCGATCGCGCTAGTCGAGCCCGTCAAGTAACCCGACTGGCCGATGTATGTTCACCTTGTATGTATCATAACTGCTTGAACCTAGGGTACTGAACTTACCATTGTAAACCCTATTAACCGTGGTACCTTGATCCACAAAGACTCATGAGCCGGGCATGGTGGTATGGGACACCGTGGTCGAGCTGTCGGCCTACGCTGGGGCCACAAACCTCCCCGTAGTGACCAGTGAGCACCTAAACTCGTGAGCAGATTATGGTGGTATGGGACACTATATTCTAGCTGTCGGCCTACACCGATCAGGCGACGAGCCCTTTGTAGTGACCGCGAGCGTATTCTGAGTCCACGGGAGGCGACGACCCTTCCGTGCAGTAGAGTACAGTAGGCCTGTATTGATAAGGTGATGGGGGAGCGGTGCAACGAGTGCGAGCAACAGCCCTGGCAGCCCTTGCAGTGACCTACGAAATGTACATCGTATGAGATTACTAGGAGTGACGACCCTAGACAGGATCCGTGTTGGGATTGATACAAGGGAAGTACCTTAGTTTCCCATTCCTGCTGTTTGAATGGACTAATAACAACTTGGTAATCATATCACCATAGCATTGCATGTGCCTGGAAGATGTGGAGCACTCTAGGGAGTGTGGCATGCCGCGGTCGTAAGATGTTGCCGCATGAGGGTGATCGTCGGTGAGGGCATACATCACGTCATATCATCTTGCATTAACAACAGTATTAGGATTGTCTGATTTACTGCTTTACTATTATCGCGTGATTGAATTGTGAACATGCTAATCTTTGCTCTATGATTCCACTGAGTTGATCACTCATTCCCACGTTACGGGATGGTGTTTGCAACACCCACCAGACCCTGTTGTAGTTGCAGGTGAGGACGAGATCCAGGAGGTGGAGCCGGAGATTGACGAGGACCAGGATGAGTTCTCGTATATGCAGTATCACGACGGCTTCCCGTAGGTGACCTGGATCGAGGGGGACTTCAGTGGGACTATTTTGAACTTATTCTTTTGTCTATTTACATGTATATGAGACTCAGAGATGTAGTCATACTTTGGAGACAGCTGAGTTTACTTTGTTTTTCCATACAGTGATATATATATTGTTTAGTCTTCCGCTTGCTTTTATCACTGGATCTGAAGTATGAATTGCAGTTTTGGTATACTTTTACTCATGTGAATGCTTTAAATCAGACAACATTGAATCATAACCATTTTTGTTGCATAAGTGACGGTCTGGAACTCGGGAGTTGAGTTTATACACGACCCCCGATTTTCAGGGTGTTACATATAGACTTGAGTGGCTTAAATCAGTCTTTCATGTGGCTGAGGTGCCTAAGGCTTAGGCTTAGTTAAGCTAACCCAAGTTAGAAGTTCCTCTCCTTACACTATTTTTTCTCCTTAGTAGGTGGATGGGCTAAGTCTCACATTCCCCTTCTCTTATTCTTAAGCCTATTTTGGTGGTGGTTAGTGGTGAAGATATGAAAATAGATGGTGATTTAAAATGAGAAGGAAAATGGATATTTATAGTATTCTTGAGTGGTTTTTTCGTAATTTTTGGGAGGTCAAGGGTTAAGGGCTCTAAGGATTGACTATTGGAATGGAAGCGTCACGTGGTGCAATATGGATGGTTAGATCAAGTAACGAGAGGAGTAATTTTGAGAAAGAGTGGGGAAAGATGGGTCATTTCACTTCAGGCGAGTTACCCGATGCAGGTTCGACTTGGTCATCCCCTTACCTAACCCATAATAAAATATTGTAGGAATTTAGGTAGCGGTCGACACATCTCCATCTACCACATGAATGGGCCCCATTTTTTGGAAGGGCCCTCTTGTGGAGGTGGTATTTCCCCTTTGATCTACTCAATTTTACCTTATTGTGGCTTAAAAGGGTTAATGGGCTTGGGCTTGAATTGAGTTTGGACTTTGGACGGGTTTTGAGGTTCTTAGTGCGCCTTAATCAACTTATTAGCCTTGTGTGGGTGTTTATAGTTTGACAATTGTGAATTGAAATCTAAATCACTATTAACATGGAATCTATGTGAATTAGAATTCTCAACTGTGTTTAGTAGCTTGTAAATGAAATACATTGGAATTCAAAAATTATGTTTCATAGCCTATAATTAAAATGCATTGGAATTCTATAGTACATTCATGCGAACTTGAATTTGATCAAGTAAATTTGCTTTAATACCCCATACTAATTAATATACATATTCTTCGATAATTGTAATAAGCCCATTGAAATATATGCTTAGCCAAAAATGAAGAAATTATGATCTTTCATTGGGGCACAAATGCAAGGATCTCAAATAATGTGACTTGCAAATATTTTTTAACCATCCATTACTTGTCCAATGTTTGGATAGTTTAGATTATTCTAAGTGTGATTTTAATGATATGATTGATGATTGGATTATTTTGAGTGTCATCAAAGTGACACATGTATGATAGATTAATAGCCTAACAACACCTTTGTTATTTGGGTGGCTCTCCTCCTTTTAAAAAAGTAGTTATCTTTCCTTTTACCGCTAATTCACACCAACTCTCTGCAAATCCATTTACCACCGATTTCATTTCACATTAATTCACACTAGGTAAACAACCTTATTTTTTCCAATACACACCAATTCACCCCTGCCAAATGACTCCTTGGGAAACGTTTGGATTTAAGCAAAGATGTGTAGAGCACAATGTATATAAGACGAATAACTTACCATGGTTTGTGACTTTCATGTGCACAGGAAATTAGGAAATAAGAACAACCCATCCACAAAACAATTAAGATTACTTGTTCTCCTTATTGAGTGCATGTGGGGATACAGTGTTCCATGCACGTGTCCGAAGGAGAGATGGCTCTACAATATATTATCATTTCTCTTGAATGTATGCACTGGCAACTTTTTAAGTGGCCGCCCTTTGAAGTCATTTTTATTAAAGGAAATTGTAACGGCTTTTAACAAATTCGAATCCCATTTATGTTATTTTAAGAAAGTGTGGCAAAGATTTAATTTTTTTTTAACAAAAAATCTAGATTCGTGATATTGAATGGAAAATCTAAATCAACCATGAGATATGTAGGGTAAAACGTCACCGACAAATTGCTATCCAGCTGGAGACAACAATGATTTATTTTGAAGATTAAACTAAAGTATTTTAATTCCCATTGTCAAAAGCCTCAATTGAAGAAACTGGGAAAGCACTTGCCAATGTAACGTGCATCTTCAACTCCTAAGCGAGTCCCACCGTGAGAATGAGTTAGTACTTTTTTATTCGTTTTTGGGTCGTCTGATTTCATTAATGCACATTGCATTTGCGTTAGATTTTTTTAATCTCCCTACTGCTCACATGTGGGTGGTCTACTTCCAATTCATGAGTGGGGCCAGGCTTTTCTTTAACCGAGGAATGCCCATCGTCATGGCTGGTACTATGATTAACCCTGATCTTGGACATGGATGCAATGCTGGCACGTGCACATCACTTCAATGCCTTTGGAACCCCATGTCAGCTGAGGATTTCAACTCCATCAATTCACATTCATCTACAAGATACGTGTAAAGGCTCCAGCTCAAACATTTAGTAGTGGACGCCAATGGGTTGCTGCCTCACCTAGTTGGAGCTCTTGTTGGGGACGTTCAATCCCCCATCTGGTTTTTGCAGGGCGGTCCACTTGATCTTTATATCTGTCTTTTCTTTCTGTTCAAGCCTTAAGATGAGCTTGCCTGATGGATGACGTTTTGGATATAACATATACCCCATGATGGGACTGACAGAATTAATTTGTTAATCTTTAATACACCAGCTGTATAGCTTGTGCGTGGTACACCAGCTAATCCGAGTATTTTTATTTTTATTTTTTACACCCCACGTGAGTTCATACTTTATTGTTAGCCACCCCTGTTAGGGATCGATATCAGGACCCTTGCATTGAAATGAGGCATCTTTCACTCAGTCTACCATTTGAGCTATAGATCAGGGCAATGTGTGGGTCTCACCATAATATATGTATTATATTTACATCTTTCATCTATTTTGAGAGATTATATTATGGCTTTATCCAAAGAATGAGAGAAACCAAAAGATCTAGTTGACCCCAACACAAAAAAAAAGTAGGGCGAGTGATGCCCTCTTAAAACCATCCTCATGCCCATTGCACTATTAGTTTGACATTCAATATGTGAATTAGGTCATAAAGACCTATATGAAGGGAAAAAACAAAGATAAGCTTATCCAAAACTTTTATAGCCCTCCAAAAAAAAATTAATAGTCAACGTCTATTCAACAATGTTCTTATAATGTGATTCACTTGAGTTTGGGATATACTCCATTTTTGGTCTCATTACCATAAAATAATCTAGAAAAACAGATAGACAACGTAGATGAAACACATACATCATAGTGGAGTGGGGCCCACATAGCACCGACCACTCGCCATTGGTCGGTGGCGAGTAGCCACTCTGTTTTCCAAACCTAAGGATGTCAATTTTCTACTAAAGTCTTTCCCATGAAAATCCATGGAACGATTCTTTGTGGGGCATACTATGATCTTTGTATGAAATCCAACTCGCTAATTCATTTTTAGATATTATTTTAAGACATTATACCAAAAATGAGAAGGATCCAAAATTCAAGTGGGCTATACAAGATGAAACAGTGATGAAAGCAATGCTTACCATTGAAACCTTCCTAAGCTCCACCTTGATGTTTATATTCCATCTAAACCATTTATAAGGTCATTTTCACTGAGATGAAATGAAAACATTATAAACATAAACCAATGCAAAACTTTTGTAGCTATATAAATGTTTCAATGGTGGTTACTAAATCCTCACTGTTTCTTCTCATGTGCCTCATTTAATTTTTGGATCCTCATTTTTTATCACATGTCCTAAAATAATTTTAAAAGATGAATGGACGAGTTAGATTTTCCCACACAAAATCCTTGCACAGGATATTTCAACTAAAGGCTTTTGTGTAAAATTCCCTTATAATTTCAAGAGTGTCTCATGGGAGTAAGAGGGCTTAAAAAAAAAAAAAAAAAAAAAAAAAATTCCCCTCCTAGTACAGCTGAATCTAATCCACCCTCCTAGGACTTACACGAAGACTCGTATATAAATTCCTTGCATATGGTCTGTAAAAGATCATTTATATATATATATATATATATATATATATATATATATATATATATATATATATAAAAGAGCAGAAAATAAATCATATACTTAATAATTCCACGCGTGCCGTTAATTAGACCTGCAGTGGTACCGGTGGAAAACCAATCAACGGCATCAAAGATACCTTCGATGGTTTCGTGTCGCATTTCCAAACCATCCAGCGAAGGCAACTGGTACCTTTCGTATGGCTCAGAACTCGAGGATCAATACTCTTCACGCGGCACGTGCCCACATCAGCCTAGTCGGTCGCGCGTGGTACACCACCCAATCCGCTTTCGCTGGGAAAGTGTCAACGTCGGGAGGGACTGCGCTGACTAGACTCCACTAGGCCCGCGGACTGGATGACTTGATCTAGCCGAATGAACTTGGAATAAATATGAATAAGATCCACTCCGTCCATCAGGTGTGCCATCACATTTTCACTTTAGATCTAAAAATAATTCCAATTCAGTACTTATATAAGCCATTCCATAGGAGACTATAAAATCATGCCTCAAACCTCTAAATTCATTTTGTGTATCACACTTGGCTCTGGTAATGTCTTGATTTTTGGGGAGTCCGTTTATCCTGGTTTTTCTGGTCAGATGAGTGGATTGGATGATATATAAATACCATGGTGGACCCCATATAAAATATAAATGACGTCAATAATAGAAGTTCACACGTCAACTGCTTTCTAAGGTGTAGCCTATATAATTGTTGAATAATCCTGAATTTTGGGTCACTGTTGAAAGGGAAGTTTACAGGTTGTTCCGGCGCGAAATGTACTTCCCCATCTGCCTAATAAAGACGCGCTAGTGTTTCCGCGTTAGAAATGTACCTTTGCTTGCATGATGGGCCTGCGACCGCTGATCAAGCACGTCCTAGGTGTAACTTTCATGAGATACATCTGGTACATCTGCCTCATGTTCATGACCATCCAAAACTGATCAGGTAGGCCATACAACCCATCATTGGGTTTTGTAAGGCTGAAAACATTTCTTAATATGATAACTCGAGTGGGCCATGCCACCTTAATTTATAGATTTAAGGTTTAAGTTCATACTGTTTTCTAGAGCGCTTACCTGACAGACATAAGAGGTGCCTGATGGTCTGTACTACAAATTCACAATTAAGATGGAATCACATTCAGAATATTCAATATAGGCTAAAGATCTACGTCATTTGATTGGTTATGCCCCAATTGAAAACTCCTCACCGGTAATAAATTGCGGACATTCTTATGATAGCTAGGTCCTCTCAAGCTGCAAGGCATATGTTCTCAATCCGCAGAGCCTCGTATCCCTTACTTCCTACCTATTATTTTATAATTTTAACTATATGCCTGCTCCCTCAGACTTCAGGGCGGCTCTCATTGGTTGCTTGCTTTTTTTTGGTAAGTTGTCCCTGGAGCTATATTCTTGTATGTGGTGCACAATGAGCTTGAACTGTCCATGGGGCTGGGCTATCATTGAAAAGGTTTTCTTTAGAAGTAAGCCGGTTCTCATATTTCAGCCACAGTTTGGCTAACCAGCGTCTGCTGCACGTCTTCAGCCGCGGCAGGTTCTAGAGCAAGAGGGGGACTACCCCCAAGATTTAGAGATCAAATTCAGCCTTTAATTACAGGAATGGGGCGGATGGCATCCTTGGTGGCAGGCAATGTGGGGCCCATGGTGATATATGTGTTTTATAACCAGAGCGTCCAAGGAAAAATGAAGTAGGTCGTCCAAAGTTCAAGTATACCACACCACATGCACAGCAGGGTAATGACACCCATCTATGAAAACTTCTTTAGCCTATCACCATGTTTATTTGTTATTCAACTTGTTCATAAGGTCACATTAACCAAGATAAGGGGAAACACAAGTATATATGAGCTTGATCTAAAATTTGTATTTCTCCCAAAAATCTTTTAACAGTGGATTTTCAATTACCATTGCATTGTTTCTTATTGCGTGGTCTACTTAGACTTTTAATTTGCTTCATTTTCTTGTTCATTTCCTAAAATGAGTTTAAAAAATGGAAGAATGGTGTGGAAAAAAAATACATAACCCACAGCAGGCTCCACGGCTCAATGTCATAGAGAATCTACCTCCGGATGTCTTGCTCGTAGGGATAGGCGGGATGTGGATTACCTTCTACTTTCCAATGATTGAAGGTTATATGGGGCCAACCGTGATACTCGTGAAAAATCCATGTAGTTCATTTATTTTTCAGCTCATGTTAGGACAAGAAACAGAAAATGAGAATATACAAAATTAAGTGGGTCATACAAAAGGAAACCGTTGAAATCAATGTCCGCAATTGAAATGTTCTAAGCAACTCATAAGTTTTGTATCATGGTAATATTTTTATGCATTTAGTTCATGCTAGTGGGAATGACCTTATAACTAGTTTGTTGGGAGAAAGATCTCTTATCAACCACACACACAATAATATTAAAATAAAAAAAAAGCAAAGAAGAATTCAACTACAACTGACAATATAGAGATTTATATGATTATTTTTTTTCCAATATGTTCACAAATCCACATCAATCCATTATGCTCAAAGATAAAAAATATATAAGCAGCTCTCAATATAATGAAAATTTTATCTCTTACGATAAAATATTACTCAAAATAAATTGAAATTTACATAAAACTCTATGTAAATCTATGAAATTATTCTCTAGATTAGAGGCACCTTGGGACCATCAATTAAAGGTATGTTGGCTCCCTCGTGATCCCTTACAAAAGTGATAACTGGATGAATAGTACATTTCTGGTGATCAGGCCCAATAGATCCTAATATAGTTTAAATGACACATAAAATTAAAGTAAATCTAAATATATTTCAATTTTTTATATTTTCTTATATGCTTTTTTTTTTTAAATAAAAAATAAAAAATTATTATGTACCACTTGAGTTTTTTATCTACTTCATTATTTAGCACATGTTTAACATGATTTAGTAAATTGAGCGCACGGGATGACATTCTCACAAACATCGTGGTACGGGCAATGCCTCAGGACGAGGATCAGGCGAATAGGGGTAACCTTTTGGTTTAGTGGATGAGACGTTGTCCATGCGACCCACCCTAAACATAAGTGTTATATATCAATATCCATGCAACCCACCCTAATACATGTGTTATATATCCATGCCACGCATCTGTTTTTCTAGCTCATTTTATTAGATGATTTCAAAATTGAGGCAGATTCAAATCTCGGGTCGACCACACCGTAGGGGCTGAATTACTACCATTAAAAACTTCTTTTGGGGGCACAAAAGTGGATCGAGCAGCTATTTGTATTTTTCCTCCATCCAGATATATGTGACATTATCAATGAGTTAGATGGAAAGGTGGGCCTTTTAAAGTTTTAATGCCGGTTGTTCAATCACCACTGTTTCCCTGTGGTGCGTCGGATCTGCCTCATTTTCAGGACCATGCCCTAAAATGAGCTGCAAGCCGGATGGACAACATGGATATAAAACACGAACATCAAGACGGGCCCGGCGGTAACGGCTTCGGCCACTAAGCTGTTACCCTCCCTTACCTTATCCGCGCTCCTGGCACATTAATCCATCACCCCTCAGCCTCTTGGCGCAGGATTGGATCAGCTTCGGTGCAACCAAATGCTGCGAATCGTTGGCCTCTATCACATCACAAGGGTCACTGTATAAGAGATGAGGGCAATTGCAGTAGCAGCTTCCCAATGACAATGGAGAAAGAAGAAGACAGGAAGAAAAGTTTGAGGCTGACTCACCTCTCTTCGATGAAATTAAGAGCGTTGGTTTATCAGGCGCACGGACGCGGATTTCCCGCGAAAGGCTTTGCAGGAAGTTCCTGAAAAATGATTTCTTGGTGGGGCCCGCTGCGATGTTTGTTAGAAATCCAACCTGTCCATCCGTTTTTCGAGCTCATTTTGATATGTGAAACAAAAAATAAGATGGATCCAAAGCTCAAATGGGCCACGCGAGAGGAAACAGTGGGGATTTTGGATTAATTTAAGTAACATTCATCATCTCTCTCAGACGCCGATTAGCTACCGAACCCGACAGTAGCGAGTATAGCTACTGAAGTGACGTCAGCACCTTCTATGGCCCCCATTATTATGTATGTGTTATATCCACACCATTCATCCATTTGGAAAGATCATTTGAGTTCATGATACAAAGAATCAGTGAGATCCAAGGTTAAAGTGTAAGACACCACAGAAAACAGTGGAAACAGTGACACCCACCGTTGAAGCCTTCCTAGGCCTACCATTATGTTTATTTGAGATCCAACCTCTTCATAAGTTAACCCAGACATGGAATAAGGGAAAACACAAATATTAGCTTGATTGAAAACTTCTATGGCCCAAAGAAGTTTTTAATGGTAGGCATTTAATCCCCACTGTTTTCTGTAGTGGGGTCTACTTGAACTTTGGATCTACCTCATTCTTTGGTTCACGCCCTTAAATGATCTCTCCAAATGGATGAACCGTATGGATACAACACATTCATCATGGTGGGGCCCAAAAAAGTAGTCACGTAGCTTCGGTAGCCAGACTCGCTACCGTCGAGTTCAGTAGCTAATCCGCATCATTCTCTCTCGGAAAATGTACCAACTACTTGGAATTGGATACATGCAAATTTGCAGAAATTCAGTTGCTTCTCGGCGCTGATTTTCCCAATCGTGCTAAATGGTGAGAAGTTACTTTATTGCATGTATTTAACCACAAGATTTAAGATTTATTAGTAGGTATCTCGGTCCATTGATTAAGTTAGGTGCAACCATCTTTTAACATCTCCATCTCTGTAAATATGTGTACAAATTCTATTGTTCTTTACTTACAACTTTGATAGAAGCTTCCTAATGTAATGTGTCCCACCTGAATATTGGATCAGGATCATTCTTAGGATATATGGTGACCATGAAGTGGCTCACTATTTGCTCGGTTTGGATTCTAAATGCAAATTAATGTAATTTGGCCCCACAAAGTGGTAGGTAAATGTGCTTGAAAGCATGTCTAACGAAACCTACTTGCACTTGTAATTAATCATCGACTAAGATAACCCTAATTAGAAAAACTTTTTCTACCAACGTTTGTAGTAGGTCCTTGATTTTTCCTCACCTATCAGTCTAGAGCCACCACCCACGTGGATGGATAGACTATTGATTGGTATTTTGGACCATCGACCTACTCTTATCTCCGTGGGCCCATGCTTAACAAAACCATGTTGACCTGGCAATCCTCGTTAACCAATTCACTCACCTTTCACCCTGGAATTATTATCAGTATATAATTTCTTTTGAATTTATAGCTGCTGTAAATAAAAAATGTTTTAAATGGTTACCAAAATGATAATCCCCTTTTAAGTGAAATTTAATTAAATGGGGACGCGGGTATTTTCATTTAAAAATAAAAAATTTAAAAAGTTTTAAAATTTTTTTTTTTTTTTTTTTTTTTAAAAAAAACAAACTACGAAGAAGAAGAAGAAGAAGAAGAAGAAGAAGAAGAAAAAAGAAAGAAAGAAAGAAACAAGAATCCCATTTGAAGGGAACAAGTCTCTTTGGAAACTTGTAAGTAAAGCTGTAGCAATTAACCTAGTGCAACAAATCTCGTTGAGAATGTTATATATTGTTTTAAAATATTATTAAAATTTTAATTTTTAAATTTTCGATGTTTTTCCTCCACATTTGAAAAGTTAAAGTACTTTTGAGTTGTGGGTTTTGTCTCACATCGGATTTGATAAAGTAAACTATCTTGTATATAAGATAGTATTTTTGCCTAGGGCTTAAATCCCTTTTAGGGGGCATGTGAATTTGGTCCTTTGGGGGGGCTACGTCAATAGCTCTAATTTATGCCATTGACCACATCCGAGCGTGCCGGGCCGAGCCGATTCGAGCCGTACCGTGCCGAGCCGAGCTGAGTCCGTGTCCGTGTTCGCATGCGCGACGGGACGAGCTGGGCTGGGCTGGGCGAGGGTGCGGGTACGGGTGTGGTGTAAGTGTACTCGCGTGGGTGTGTGTATATGGGTACTCACAGGACTTTATGTGAAAGAGTGTACTCGCACTTGCGCCTTTTCGTTTTAAACCAGAGAGATGCATCCCTTCCGGTTGGTCGCCCCTGTTGGGTTTAAACCCAACGGACCTAACCTTTTGTAAAGGGTGCTTATGCACCACCTCAGAGTCTATATAAAGACTTCCGATTTCAGTTTCAATATATACGAAAATATTCTCTCTTATAAAACTCTCTCTGATACGGTTTTTAACATTATTACTGAGTTAATCGTTGAGTCAACTCAGCACTTTCGAATTAAACTGCAAGTGGTTCGAGCCCGTGTGCAGTGAGTGCATCGCTGGAATCAGGTCATAGTCGTTATATCCTGGAGGTCGATTGCTCTGGAAACCTGTTGCACTTGGGACGCTGTCTAAGGGGAGCAAATTCGATTTCAAGCCGACTGACTCAGTCACGTCTCGATTCAATTTAATAAGTTTTTCTTTTTCAAAATTTATTTTTCTTTTTTGGTTTTTGATTTTAATAGTATATTTAATTCAACCAATTTTCCAACAATCTTGAAATCGAATTGTTGAATTACATAAACTATGTCTACAGTAACAGTAAATGCTTCTACTGAGTTAGCCAAAATCGAACCGTTTGCTGGACAATCCTTTAAACGGTGGAAACAGAAATTGATGTTCGCTCTGACTACCCTGAAAGTTTCATACATTTTATCTGAATCATTTACTATAGATCCAGCGAATCAAAATGAAGTAATAGATGAAAATAATTGTAAAAATTATATTCTAAACTCTTTATCCAACGTACTATATGATGTGGATGCTTCTTACGTGTCCGCTAAAGATATATGGACTGCTTTAGAAAAGAAATACATATTGGAAGATGCAGGCGCTAAGAAACATGTAATTGCTAATTTCCTTCACTATGAAATGACAGACGATAAATCTGTCACAAATTAAATTCACGATTTTCAAAGTCTAGTTCACGAACTATCTACAGAAGGAATTAAGTTGGATGAAGTGTTTCTGTCAGGAGCGCTAATAGAAAAGTTACAGCCCACTCGGAAAGAATATAAAAATAGAATGAAACATAAGAAGAACGGTGTTTCTTTGAAAACCACTATCGTACACATACGAATAGAGGAGGCCAATAGAATTAGAGGCCAAAAAGAAAATAAAAATGAGATAGATTCAAAAGCGAATCTTGTGGAATCAAGTCAAACAAATAATAAGAAAAATGACAACTGTCATAACTGCAGCAAACCTGGACATTATGCAAATGAATGCAGACTAAAAAAAAAAAATGTAAGCAATCAATTCAAGAAAAAGGAAAACTGCTACAACTGTAGAAAGTCTGGACATCATGTCAAAACCTGTAGGCTTAAAAAAAATAAAGATAAGCCGTAGGCTAATCTTACAGAAATAGGTAATGAGTCTGATATAATTGTAGCTGTGGTGTCAGAAGTTTTCCTTATAAACAACTTGGAGTGGGTGTTAGACACTAGTACAAGTAGACACGTGTGCAAGGATCGTAGCATGTTTACCTCCTACCAAGTATCAGGAGATGATGAACAGGCGTTCATGGGAAATGCTAGAACGTCTCCAGTTGTAGGGAAAGGGAAAGTACTTTTGAAACTCACTTCTGCAAAGACTCTAATGTTGAATGATGTTCTACATGTGCCTGACATTAGAAGAAACTTGGTCTCTGGTTCGCTCCTCAATAAGGTTGGTGTCAAGTTAGTATTTAATTCAGATAAGCTTGTAATGACTAAAAATGAAACCTTTGTTGGTAAGGGGTACTGCAGCGATGGTTTATTCATTGTAAATGTATCCAATGATAATAAGAAAACATCTAGTTCTTTTTATATCATTGAATCTTTTTATCTATAACATAGTAGATTAGGTCATGTGAATGTGACATCTTTAAAGAAAATGAAAAGATTAGGTTTATTACTTAATATATGTAATGAAGAGTTTGAAAAATGTGAAACATGTGTAGAATTAAAATTTATTAGAAAACTCTTAAAATAAATAGAAAGATCATCTGTTCTATTAGAGTTGATACACAGTGACTTAGGTGATTTTAGAAATCACATGTGTAGAGATGGAAAAAGATATTATATAACTTTTGTAGATGACTACTCTAAGTTCACTAGAGTATATCTATTAAGGAACAAAGATGAAGCTTTAGATGCTTTTTCTAAATACAAAATTGAAGTTAAAAATTAATTAAATATAAAAATTAAAAGACTTAGAACAGATAGAGGACGTGAATATGAATCTTCTCAATTTAAAGAATTATGTGAACAGAATGGAATAGTTCATGAAACTACAACTCCTTATACACCATAACAAAATGGAATAACAGAACATAAAAATAGAACTCTGAAAGAGATGATGAATGCCATGTTAAATAGTTTAGGCTTACCCTCAAATATGTGGGGAGAAACAATTCTGTATACTTGTTATATCCTAAATAAAATTTTATCTAAATCTTCTGAATAAACACCTTATAAATTTTGGAAGAATCATGTTCCTAGTTATAAATATATTAAAGTGTGGGGGTGTCTTGCTAAAGTAGGATTATCTGAAACTAAGAAAAGAAAGTTAAGTCCTAAAACGACCGAGTATTTATATGGTATGCACAAAAAATGATAAAATGTTTAGTATTTATACGGTGAAGAGTGATAGATGAACATCAATATGTTTAGTTTTAGAATGGTAAATCGAGCTCTCATGATAAAATGCTTTCACTGTCACAATTAATCGTCCATCGCCTCCTGTTGAATCTTGAGTTCGTATATCATTCTACGTAACCAAATACATTCATTGAAAGGATCCGTCACTATCATATACTCAGCTTATATTATAAAAAGAGTAACCATACACTGAAGCTTCAACATCCAATTATTCACTTCTCCCGATAATACAAACGAGTAATCGGAAGTCGACATTTTGTTATCTACATTCCCTACATAATTTGAATCCACGTAGCCTACCAACTTTTTCTCTAATTTCTAAAATGTCAATACGTAGTTTATTGTACCTCATAGACAATGAAGTAACTATTTCATTATTTCTCAACGTTTCTTGTCGGGGTTTGACATGTATTTTCTCACAACATCGACTGTATGTAAAATATTTAGTCTCATACAGACCATGTCGTACATTAAATTATCAACTACGCTCGAATATGGTATATGAGACATAACCAACTTTTCTTAATGTATAATGGAACATTTTTCTGAAGAAAGCAGTAAGGGATGCGCTAATTAGTTTAGCCTTATCGATCACAAACTTCACCAATACTTTTTCAAAGTACTCACCTTAAGAAATTTGTAACGTACTCCTCTCCCTATCTCTGTGTATGTTTATGCCAAGAATCCTCCTTGTAGCCACTAGATCTTTCATTTTGAATGTCCCTAATAGCTGAGTCTTCAATAAGTTTATTTTAGACACACTTTGATGGACGATAAGTATATCATCAACATATAACACTAGTATAATGAATCATCTATCACTTAGTGTTTTGAAATAAATACAATGATCATATTCACTCCTATTAAACCAATGACTCACCATGAAAGTATTATACTACTAATTAGACAAATGTTTCAAGTCGTACAATGACCTCCTCAACTTACAAGCTTTATTCTCTGCTCCCTGTACCTCGAACCCCTCTGGTTACTTCATGTAAATTTACTCTTCCAATTCCCCATGTAGAAAAATACTCTTTATATCAATTCATTCCAATTTCAAGTTATATTTGACAACTAACAGTAACACAAACTTGATAGACACTCGCTTTATAACCAGTGTGAATATCTCAGTGAAGTTGATACATTATTTCTGAGTATACCCATTCGCAACCAATCTTGCCTTATATATATCATGTTTCTTCTAAAAAATTTACTTACAACAGATATCTTTACACCTAATTGAAAGTTCTAGTAACTCTCATGTCTTATTCTTGTATAAAGAATTCATCTTATTATGTATGACTGATATCTACTTCTCAGCATTTGGGTCATCTAGTACTTCCTGGAAGGTAGACGGATTTCCCTCATCCATAATGAGAGTGAATGCAATATTCGATTCATCCTTGTATTTAACTGGTAATTTACAATCTCTTAGTGAATTTTTTCAGAGAGTTGGCTATTCCACCTACTCATGCACTCTTGCCTTCGGTTTAGGCTCTGTCTGTGTGTCAACTTTTTCAATCTCAACATCAATAACTACTATTTTTTATTTTTTTTTTAGTTTCTTATGTTCGTCCTTGCGGAATAATGAATCTTCATCAAACCTAACATCTTGACTAATTATGATTGTCCATATGACTGAGTTATATAACCTGTATCCATTTACTCCATCACCTTAGCCTATAAAAGTACACTTCTTCACCCTTTGGTTTAGCTATCTCCCTGAAATGTTCACATACATTAAAATCAACACTTTTAAATGAAGGATCAAGTAATGATCAGGAAATACCTTCATACTATGGTTACTCATGTAGCCTAAGCACACATGTCATGATCATGTTATTATGGATTCTACTATAGACGTTGCAACTCCACCTGATATAGTATTCTTGATCAACTTGTAAAGTAACTGCTCCACTTCATTTTTATTATTATAAGTGCCCCCTTCGAAACTTAAAGAACATAATCAAACTGGTAAACTGGCACCCAAGTGTCTCTTGTGCCCCAAGCGAGATCAGATTCTTCCTGAGGTTGAGAACATGTCTCATCTCTATCAGGATACGATTTGTAAGGCCCGTATCCTAGACCGTACCGTTCCGTAGGCTTCCACGTCCTCCCGATCAAATTTCTACAACCCTCGACCTGTATCCGACGTTTGCACGCGATCTTAAGCTGAGTCCTACATACCGAAGTCTGCTCGACCCAAAACTTGTATCTTAGCGACCGCACCGTTACCGTGATTCACGCACCGAACCGATACTCGGGACAGGAGATGTGGCCCGCGTTCATTCTGAAGAAACGCCGTGCGTTGTAAATTTTGACGGAATCTCTACAACATGTCACATCAAATCAAGTCAAGTACATACCATATCATAAGTGTAAGTAACCCATCCCTCCTTTTTTCCAAGTCAACTCTCTCTCTCTCTCCCTACCCATCCCTTTTTTTAAAATTTCAAATACACCCACACCTCTCCATCCCCTTTCCTTACAACACCCATCCCATATTAATCCATCATTCCTCCTTTCTGTTATTCTTTAGCAATTTCCTAAATCCCATGAGAAATATCTAACAACTAAGCTCTCTCTCAAAAACTAAGTGTGGCTTACCTTCTCATCTCCCATCTCAACCTTCCAATCACCATCAACCTCCATCAAAAGTGAAGGCAAGGAGCATATAAGTTCAAGGGATCAAAGAGGAGTGCGATAGGTGGGTGATCCACTGTTGATTTTTAATTTAATGGCCCATTTTTTGTGGGACCCACATTGATGTATGCAATGTAAAGAGGGGCCCATAGTGGCAGGGTCCCTCTATCTCACCATTTCTCTTCCTCTATCTCGCTCTCGTATATGGAATGGTGTGTGTGTGGCCTATCATGAAGTAAGTATTTCATCCATGCCGTCTATCGAGTGGCCCACATGGCAATCCTTTTGGACGGGCTTGATCAAAGGAAAACACAAGTATCAGTTTGATCCGAGGCCGATGTGGACCACACATGTGGAACTACCATGGTATATGCATTAGCTCCACACCGTCCAGGGGTCAGGACGGCGAGGCCTACCCTCATGTTGATGTGAATTAATTCACGCCGTCCAAAGCGTCTAGACCTCTTGAACGCTGGACATGTATTATATATATATGATATATGTTATATATATATATTAATATAATATATATTATTATGATATGAGGTAGGCCACACGTGTGGACCCACCATGTAAATATGGATGGGATCTCCACTGTCCAGAACATCTAGGGGTCTAGACGGTGGCTCTTTACAATTTATATATATTATATTATATTATAATATGATATATTATATTATATTATATTAATATATATATATATATATATATGTATATATATGTATGTATGTATGTATGTATGATGGGTCACGTGCGTGGGACCTACCACTGATGTATGTTTGTATCCACGTTGTCCAGTGATCTGGATGGGTGGAGACCACCGTGATGCATGTTTATATTCACATCGTCCATTCATCAGTTGGACAGGTGGAGTCCACCGTGATGTATGTTTGTATCCACGCCGTCCATTCATCTGGCGAGCTCATATTTGGCTCAAGACGAAAATGAAGTAGATTTAGTCCTTTGGTGGGCCACATACGTGGACCCCACCCTTGGTATTTGTATTACATCCAAACCATCCATCTATTTAGGGCCACCTCATCTCATGGCTTGAGACTAAAAGTAAGGCAGATCTAATATCAAGTGGACCACCCTATAGAAAACAGTGGTGTTGAACACCACCCTTGAAATCCCTTTGGGTCACAGAAGTTTTGATTCAATATAATATCTGTTTTCCTTCCCTATTCAGGCCCTTATGACCTTATGAACAGTATGGATGGAAAATAAATACTATGGTGGACCCATTAGAAATTTAATTGTGGAAATCATTACCACCACTGTCATTTGTGATATGGTATATATGATCTTTTGGATATGAATAATTTTTTGTATGCTCCATAATGATCTCTAACAATGGATAAATGGTGTGTTGGACTTGTCCCATTCAACTCGGCTCATTTGATTCAGTCCATTTGTATCGGCCCATTTGACCTGGCCTATTCGACTCAGCCCATTCGACCCAGCCTATTCGACTCGGACCATTCAACCCAGGCTATTCGACTCGGCCCATTTGACCCAGCCTATTCGACTCAGCCCATTCGACTCGGCATATTTGATTTGACCCATTTGACTCGGCCCATTGATTCAGCCCATTTGATTTGACCCGTTCGACTTGACCCATTGATTCGACTCATTTGTATTGGCCCATTTGATCTGCCCACTTAATTTAGCCCGTTTGATATAATTGAGGTCCATAATGATGTATATTAGGGCCTTGTGCTAGGCCATGGGCCCCTATCCAATTGGCCCGATGAGCGTCATTCCTTAGGAATAATGTTGATTAAATGTCCACATTGATGGGCAATGACAGTTGAAAGTCCTCATGTGACCCTCCCTTAGGCCTTTTGGTTAAGCCGATTAGCAATTTTGATTTGTCGTGGCCGATTGTTTATTAGCGATCGATGCCGATCATCATGATTGATTGTAAATTTTGATTGACATGGCCGATTTGTCGATTTCAATTATTGATCGATTCCGGTTGTCATGGCTGATTGACGATTCCGATTTGTCGTAGCCGAATGTCGATTAGTGATCAATGCCGATCATCATGATCGATTGTCGATTTCGATTGACATGGTCGATTTATCGATTCTGATTATCGAGGCTGATTATCGATCAAGGTCGATTATCAATCGATTCCAATTGTTGTGGCCGATTGCCGATTCTAATTTGTCATGACCGATTGTCGATTAGTGATTGATGCTGATCATCGTGAGTGATTGACGTGGCCAATTTGTTGATTTCGATTATCGAGGCCGATTATCGATTGATTCTGATTATCATGGCCGATTGTTGATTCTGATTTGTGGTTTATGATTGTCGATTATCGATCAATGCCAATCATCGTGACTGATTGTCAATTCTGATTGACGTGGCCGATTTGTCGATTTCGATTATCGAGGATGATTATCGATCGATTCCTATTATTGTGGCCGATTGCCGATTCTGATTTATCGTGGCCGATTGCTGATTAGCGATCGATGCCGATCATCGTGACCGATTGTCAATTTCAATTGACGTGACTGATTTGCCAATTTCAATTATTTATGCCGATTATCGATCGATTCCGATGTCATGGCCGATCGCCGATTCTGATTATCGTGGCCGATTGTCGATTAGCAATCGACGCCGATTATCGTGACCGATTGCTAATTTCGATTATCGTGGCCGATTGCCGATTCCGATTGTCGAGGCCCAATGTGATGTATATATGGCCCGTATTTGAGGCCCGTTATGAGGTATATTCAGTCGGTGTTTAAGGCCCAATGTGATATGTATGAGGCCTATGTGATGAGGCCCATTGTGATGCATTTGAGGGCCAGGCGAAAGAGTCTATTGTGATGTATGTTAGGCCCATGTGAAAGGCCCATCGTAATATGTATTAAGCTCTTGAGTGAGGCCCATGGTATTGTATATTTGACCATTGTGTGAGGCCATGTGTCCACTATACGTTAGGCTCTATGTGGGCCACTCCTTGGGGGTAATGTTGATTAAATGTCCACATTGTCGAGGCTAACTGTCGATGCTGATTATCAAGGCCGGTTATTGGTACCGATTATGAGTATATGACAACATAACATTATGATACATGCACATACAATCATCTGCATGTTTGTTATGAGATGTGGTTGACCATTACATATTTCATTGGGCAGGTTGTTATGAGACTCCCTGATAGGCGGAGGTTATCTCACATGAGCGTACGGTATGCGCAGGATTGATGCATGATTGAGTTATATAACTCATGTATCTTGCATTGTGTGTTGTGATTACTGTACGCCCTACCGACATCAGGGTCATAGCCTCCACATATATGTCGTGGATAGCTAGATGGGACACCAAAATGTTTGGTTTAAGCATCTGGGTACTTTGGATGTCTGTGAATGAAAGTTCCTAAACCTCCGTAGCTAGGAGACACCTCAACATCGAGACCGAGTGGATACATGAGAGTCCAAGTGTCGAATATCAGAAGGCCGTGTCTCCCATTGTGTCATGGTCAGTTGGGAGGGAGTGTGGCCTTACCCGCCTGAGAGTAGGAGGCATAGTTAGGTTGAGTTTGACCAGCTCATGAATAGGTTCGCTATCGACATGCCGGGTAGATATTAGCTAACTACTGGTTAGGCAGATAATGAGGTCTCTTTCACTTGCATGGTTGCTCATCAGTGAGCGGTGATTTACATGTAAAGTGTACTAGACCCCGGTGATAATTCTAAAGATGTACGGTATGGATTTGTAGAGCAGGCATTACATACTCATTCATTCATTAACTATCCACTTGGACTGGTGGTGCACAACTATTTGTTACATGTACCTATGTAATGGCTAGAATTTCGGTTGGGGAGTGCGACTAACCTGAGATCAGGAGTTTACCACATTAAGTCTGACTATCCAAATTATGTATGAAACTAGTTTAGATAGAAGTCCCTTGTGATGGACCCCATACCCTGCGATACTACGTACTATCATCTTGACTTCACACTTTAGTATGGTCATTCCATTCGCACTGCATATTGTATTACATCGGCGGCATATGACATTTTGGATTACTATGTTTCTGCATTTATATGGTCTAGATACGTCTAACACTATACGTGAACTCATCGGGAATTATATATTGCATCGACATCTGATATTTGACTATTTATAACTCCTCGTTTGCATAGTTGATTTATATTGCGTATTCTAATATGGATTGACTCATGGACTTGTCAGTATTTTCGCTTACTATGATATCGTATGATTCATAATCTTACCAGTATTTCTGATATTGTATGATTATGATGTTGTATTTGTGTGCTTGACACTTATCTTGCATACACACTTACACCGCCCTCTAAGCTTTCTATAAGCTTATGCATGATAGATGCGTGCAGGTGATGTTGGTTGTAGCAGCATGGAGCTTGGAGTATGTAGCTGACTTTTGGAGTTTTGATTTTGACATATGTATTTACCTTAACATTGTATTCAAAAATTTATATTAGTGAATATGTGATGATGATGCTGCCTTTGTGATTTGAATAAAGTTATGGTTATGTTTCTTACGAGATAAATGTACATTGAAAAATCCTCCTTATATGATCTCAGGATCGGAACCTAGCATATGAGTGATGGGACCCAAGAATGGGGTACTACGGAGGCTGTCAGCACCAGATTTGGCGATCGGGATTCTTATGAATCCAATTTTCGGGTTTGAGGCGTGACACGCTCCACCCCATCAAGTATCCTGATACGCACCAGACCGATTTCAATAACCTTACACGAAATATCATTGCCCATAGACACTTATCCACTATCATACTCATTTTAACTAGTGAATCAATCCCCATGCGAAGTCATATGGTATGATGCCTCTGAATCCAAAATTCAGTCATTATTGAGGTAATCATATTTGGTTCGGATCAGAACGTCACTACCATCCGTCTCCTCAATGGACTTCATTGTGTTGGGTTCCTTCATCATATTATCATATATCTCTCCCTTTTGATCTTTAGGATTCTGACAATTATTCTTCATATGTCTTGGCATTCCATGATTCGAACCATTCATCTTTCTTTTCTCTTTTGACTTAGATCTTGAGAATTCTTTCCCCTACCAATCAACACATCAGTAAAAGATCCCTTGCCACTATCCTTCTTTATCAACTACTTCACATGAAGGGCTGGGATGACATTTCCGACGTCTATGGCCTTTTTATTGTGGCAGATAGTGTCTACGAGACTCTTATAAGACGGTGGAAGAGAATTCAAAAGAATTAAGCTTTATCTTCTTCTTTGATCTTCACCTCCACATGCTTCAATTTGTAAAGCAATTCTCTAAATGTGTTAATGCATTCATTGATATCAGATTCTTTTGTTATCTTAAGATTGTAGAAATATTTCTTAAGATACAGACAATTGTCTAAGGATTTCTTCCTATACGAACTATATATTAATTTTCATCCATACCCTTACGACAGTCTTTTGATCCAGGACATTGTAGAGAATATTGTTTGCTAGATACAATTGGATCGAGGTAATAGCACTCTCATCAAGTTCATCCCACTCTTCATCGCTCATATACATGAGGCACTTTGTCTTATCAAGGAGAGTATGTTGAAATTCTTGTTAAACTAGAAAGCCTCTTATCTTTACCTTCCATAATTCAAAGTTATTTCTACTAGTGAACTTCTTTGTTTCATACTTTATATTTGATCTTTTAAATGAAATGTTTCATATTAGAACTTGAAACCCAACAATTGCTCTGATACCACTTGTTGGGGATAGCGCGGAAGAAAAATCGAATTTAAATCAAACACGAGAAAATCAAACACAAGAAAAACACACAAAGAACAAACAAATTTAGCGTGAAAAATTCTCTTGGAAAAAAATCACAGTATAAAGCAACAAGCAAATCCACTATAATAATTGAATTACAAGATATGAATGCAACTTACACATGAGAACCCATTCGAATCTCCTCCAAAACCTTAACTTTTCCTCTCTAAAACCCTTAATGACACCCTTGGCATTTCCCTAATCCCGATTACACTTGATATATATAGTGTTACAATCAAAATAGGAAATAAATCATGCAATTACGCAAAACTACACGTGTCGTCAATGTTGGTATCGATTAATCGACATTGATCAAGCAATTCTCGATCGACTTCGATCGAGCAGTCCTCGATTGTTGAGCCTCACATGTTCAATTGCTCGAACATGCTCAAAAGTGTCTAGAGAGTTTATAAGAATTTTCAAATTCTATCAATCGATCGAAACAGTTCGATCAATCGAGACTATTTAGATACCAATCTATATAATTCAGGGTGTTCTTGATTGATCGAATATGTTGGTTGATCAATTGAACCCATGTTCCATGTACAGATTATAAAGACATCTCACAATAATAAGAACATTAAAATTATGCTGGCAAGGCAAATATAATCCTATAATTTTGAATCTAAGAGATTTCGAAATGACTAGAAAAGTAAAATATAACCATTGTGTATATCAATTCATTACATAAGCTCCTCTGTATTAAAAATTGACTCATCCCATTTTAGTTAACATTAATTATACATTAGAGATCATAATTTATGTAAATTGCTATTGCATTGTGGGTCTCATTGTAGGAGGGTGAAAATTATTATCAAGTGGATGGGTAAAAGTAAAGCAGTGAGTGGTCCAAGTTTGGTGGAAAAATCCAGATGACTCACAATTTCTTAATGTAAGTTTTTGGTTCTACTCCACCTGTAGTTGGTTCAATTGTTTGGATGGTATGAATTGCTGTACGACAATGCAATGTATCCCAGAAGAAAAAAAAGAGTAAAAGGGAAAAAATAAAATAAAATCTATTCGAGCACATGCGTACGCATGCAAGTGAGACAGCAAGTTGCAATTTTGTAGGGTCGTTTTTACCTGCAATGATTTATTTATTTATTTGTCTGCGCGGCTGCTTCGGCATTGGTCGTGCTTGGCCAAATAAAATAAAATAAAAGGGGGAGGAGGGCCCGAAGGTATTATGTAGAGAAGAAGAAAAATCAAACGAGGATGGCGGTCTAGCAAGGACCTTGACGTACAATTAGCTGATGGTTTGACTTGTTAGCATGCATCCAGGTATGATGCACCGTATCCGAATGGTCACGGACTCTGCACTCCATTCTCCAATTTTGACTCAAAATATCTTTAACAGCTTCTAATTTCTTGTTCCGTCACATGCAATGGATGACCTTCCTCACCCCATTTATTACTCTCTTTTTTAACCTTCCAATCCAAAAACCAAAATAATAATATTTTTTTTAAAAAAAAAATGGTTAACTTGGGAAATGATTGACACCTCTACATAATTTAATTCAAAAGTTATGATTCACTGGTTTGAAATAACAAGGAAAGGGAAGAGAAGCTGATCAACTAGTCATGATAACAATGTTACGGATGGAAATCGTTGTCAAACCACGTTCGCCAAAGAAGAAAAAAAAAAAAATAAACACACGAGTCGTTTTTGTCAAAACTGTTTTATTTGATATCCATGTCGAGTCCTTTTCTCTTTATGGTTACGATGAGGAATCGTTCATAAAATTCAAATCCCCTGTTTTGAGTTTCTTCTCTCTCTAGGAAAATGGCCGCTTTTGAAGACCATACCTATATGACACCCTCTCTCGATCGACAGTCATATGGAAACAAAATATACTTTTAAAATATTAAAATAAAGAATAAATCTATCCCAGCCATCCCAGCTCTTCCAGCGACAGGCGCCCTCTCTCTCGTGCAGGAGTTCCCTACAATGCCAGTTTTTACGCAGCTGCTTAAAACTTACTAAGAGCGGATTAGGTGCGACTCCGGTTTCATCCAAGAAGGTGCGGCCCTTCTATATCCACGCCGTCCATCCATTTTGCCGTATCATTTTAAAGCAGTAAACCAAAAATGAAGAAGATCCAAATCTCAGTTGGACCATACTATAGGAAACAGTGGCGGTTAACCATTAATGGCCCATGTAGGTTTTGGATGAAGCTGATATTTGTTTTTTACATTCACAGGTTAGAATGGAAAATAAGCATTAAAAAATTATTGCGATTGGCCCTAGAAGTTTTTAGTGATTGGTCATTCAACAAACACTGTTTCTTATAGTATAGTCCACCTAAGATTTGGATCTTCTTCATTTTTAGGCTGATGATCCAGCAAAACTCATGTACAACGTCTATACACTATACATACATTAAGGTAGGCCCCAAGGTAAGGGCCACACTGTCCTTGGGTGAGGCGCAGCTCCTGAAACAACCAAGCTCTGTAGGGCCACTATGTTTTACATGTAAACCCATTTCGTCCATCGGAAGAGAACCATTATTTTAACCTTGCATGCACAAGACGAACCTGATGAAAAGGTATGATGGCTCACACCAGTGTGAAACCTTTCCTTAAACCTCCAGGTTACTACGTAACTGTGTGTGTGTGTATATATATATATATATATATATATATATATATATATATATATATGAAAAGCTCTCACCACTCAAACGTGTTGTGGTTTTCAAACACTCTCACGACGGCGTGGCATTCCTAATATTTAAACCAGACTGATTTTTTATCCTAACTTTCATCTCAATCAGTTTAACGAAAAAAAAAACACCATGGTGACCCCATCGCGTCCATGTCAATCTTTCCTAGTAGTGAGGCCCACCTGAGTTTAGCTGATTTTTTGCCTCAGCTAATTCTAAGAAACGAGTCAAGAACCTGATGGACGGAGTGTATTTAGTGGGCTCCAAAAGGTTAGATGTTTTACACGCGCTGTGCAGAACTAGTGTTGGACAGGATTCCGGTCCCTCCCTGACAATCTTTCTATCCATGCATCCAACTAATACTCCCGTTTGCTCTCTCTCTCTCTCTCTCTCTCTCTCTCTCTAAATCTGTGTAGGGCCGTAAACATGAGCTGGAGGGAGAATCCGTGGGTGGGATTTGAGCTGTAATTCAATGACTTGTACCGTTATAAATACCCTTCAACTCGACTAGTTTGATTCACTCATCTTGAGCAGCTCCTTATATTAGCAGTTAGTCTCTGTCTCCTTTCATCATAAGAAAACAGAGAAAACTGAAAATAAGATGGACACCATCTTATCAATTTCCTTATTCTTGTTAGTTTCTCTCTTCTTTCTATTCTACAATCTAAAAGCAGAGAAATCAAATTCAAGGAGGGGAAAGAAATTGCCTCTACCTCCTGGTTCTTTAGGTTGGCCTTATGTTGGCCAAACCTTCCAACTCTACTCTCAAAACCCAAATGTCTTCTTTGCTTCCAAACAAAAGAGGTCCGTCTACAAACAACATAATTCTATGCGCTTCTTTAACTTGAAAAGAAAGAAAGAAAGAAAATTTCCGCTATTCATATTGATATTATGTTTTTCTTTTTCTTTTCTTCTTAAATAGCTATGGAAGTATATTCAAGAGCCACATATTGGGGTGCCCTTGTGTGATGATGTCGAGCCCTGAGGCAGCCAAGTTTGTGTTGGTGAGTCGAGCCCATCTCTTCAAGCCTACCTTCCCTGCCAGCAAAGAGAGGATGTTGGGTCGACAGGCTCTCTTCTTTCAGCAAGGAGAGTATCACTCCAAATTGAGGAGGTTGGTTCTCAGAGCAGTTATGCCTGAGGCAATCAGGACCCTCGTTCCCGAGGTCGAGGCTATTGCTCTCCACTCTCTCCGCTCATGGGATGGCCATTCCATCAACACTTTTCAGGAGATGAAGACGGTAACTTCTCTCCTCTTTCTTAAACAGAGCCTCTCCTTCTTCCTCTGCTTTTCCATCATTTACATTTCCCAATTTACTAACATGGTATCCCGGTTTATGCCTAATTACAAGTATAAAAGCTGTTGGAATTCGAATGCCCATTCACCAGAATCCGTTGATTAGTATTACTTGCTTAATTTGGTGGCACTCTCATGTATACCCTGCTTCTAATTCATGAAGAATAATTTTTGAATTTCTGAAAATAAGACCATTTTTAGAAAGATTAATTAATAAAATACGAAATGTTTGTCAGTTTTTCAATTTGAAAAAAATAAAGTTAGTATGGGAACTGATATTTTCTGTTTTTATCTGTTGGTTTTACTGCAGTATGCATTCAACGTTTCACTGCTTTCCATATTTGGAAAAGATGAAATTCTGGACAGAGAAGAGCTCAAGCAGTGCTATTATATTTTAGAAAAGGGATACAATTCGATGCCCATCAACCTGCCTGGGACTCTGTTCCACAAGGCAATGAAAGCAAGAAAGCAGCTTGCTCATATCCTGTCCCAGATACTAGCTTCCAGAAGGCAGAGTCAGGAAGAGAGCAATGACTTGCTTGGATCTCTCATGGCAGAGAAAGAAGGTCTGACTGACGAGCAGATTGCCGACAACATCATTGGTGTCATCTTCGCAGCTAGAGACACCACCGCCAGTGTGCTCACATGGATCGTCAAGTACCTCGGAGAGAATCCAAGCTTCCTACAAGCTGTCACAGTAAGGAATTTGTTTTTGGGTTAATTTCTCCCTTGAACTGAAGGCCAAGGATTGAAATTCAATTTTTATTTGTAATTTTTGGTTAAATATTTAATAGGAAGAACAAGAAGCAATAAGTAGAAATAAAGAGAAGGGATTGGCTTTGAGTTGGGCAGATACCAAGAACATGCCAATAACTTCAAGGGTGATTCAAGAGACAATGAGGATTGCTTCAATCTTATCTTTCACCTTCAGAGAAGCAGTGGAAGATGTGGAGTATGAAGGTTGGTACTGCTCATAACTTCATATTATCTTTCTTGCTTTCTCAAGTTATTATTAATACGGTTATATTCTTCTTTAATGATTATGACTCTTATTCTTTTTCAGGTTACCTTATTCCTAAAGGATGGAAAGTTTTACCACTGTTTAGGAATATTCACCACAGCCCTGACATCTTTACTGATCCTGACAAGTTTGATCCTACCAGATTCGAGGTACTATTTCAAAATTGGAATAGCCTACCACCTCCGTTTTTTTTTTTTTTTTGTATTTTTAATTTTTAACCCCACCAGTTCTCTCTCCTCCCATAAAGACTGATAAAATCCAACCATGGTCATGAGTTTTTCTTTTTAATACTTGTTTTAATTTTTATGGCTAATAATAATGATTATAATAAGATAGTGGGTTTTAATCAATTAAACTACATAAATACAGGTAGCCCCAAAGGCAAACACCTTCATGCCATTTGGCAATGGAATCCACTCTTGCCCAGGGAATGAGCTAGCGAAGCTGGAGATACTAGTCCTTCTCCATCACCTAACCACCAAGTACAGGTAACCAATTCATTCAAACGGCACCACCTTTCCATTACCTCCTCATGATAACAGATGCTACCGTGGAGGTGTCGTGTATATCAAAACCTCGTTTCATGCCAACTATTTTCTCATGACTTTGGATGTCCTTTTCAGGTGGTCTGTTCTGGGCCCACAGAGTGGTATACAATATGGCCCGTTTGTACTTCCCCAAAATGGGCTACCCATCATATTCTCTCTCAAGACATGAATGAAAGGGAACTGGTTAACTGGTGGGCGATATCAATTTCATCGACAAATACAGAGAAACTCCTCCAAAATAATGTCCATCAAGAGAGAGAGAGAGAGAGAGAGAGGATCTTGCAATTGGAGGGTTGAGATTTTGATAAGCTTCCCAAGATGAAAATCCCTCTATTTACTCTTTTTTGGTAAATAGAAGAAACTTAAAATGCAAAAGAACATTTACTACTAGTCATCAACCACCCAAAGGGTGTTTTTTGTACAAGCCTTTCATACCATAACAGAAAGATTCAGTTGGAATTTGAGAATGTGTCCAAAAATCATCAGAATAGAATATGGACATTAAGCTTTACTTTTTGTACAAATCAGAATGGTTAGACTTTTAATTGGATGTTAGGTTGGGTTTGCATTGGCCATGTTTAATGTTAATAAATAAAAATCAAGAAATGGAAAAATGTGTATCTGAATATTAACGATGACGGCTTAAATGCTTAATTATAATGTATTAGAAAAATCTACGGTTGTAACGAGACATGATATGAGGTTTGGAACATCCAGATCAAGTGCTTGGTACACTCTATCGTTGAAATAAACAAAAGAAATCCACTTATTCATTAAGACGGCCGTGTGAAATTAATGGGAGAATCATAAAATATCTCGGCCGAATGTGTGGAAAATCGTGCTCTATACGCATTCTTTGAAAGCGGCAATTGTATGCATGGAACACATGAAAATCCTAGACTTTAATTCCAATAACAGTCACCACTGACAGTGAGATGTAGAATGCAGGTTCAATTGAATTTTATATAGTGATTGTTGAAAATGAGACATGGGATGTACGTTCAGTTGATATTTTCAATACCCATTATTGACAGAAACATGGATGTATCAAGAGACAGCTGTATTGATTTCGACGTCCATTGTTGACAATGGAATAGAGCAAGAAACAGTAAAAATGGCTAGTTTGAAGGTTGAAGATTCCTCCTTAACATGATCAAGGAGAAGGAGAGAAATCAATAAGCAAGTATCTATTGCAGGCTTCATTTCAGGGTGCAAACTACAACTAATCATGTAACAAATTAATTATGCAAAGAACCTCCAAACTAGCCATTTTTCTTCTTAATGCTTTTGGACAAGATAAAAGATAAATAGTGCATCACTTGCTGTTGCTAGCGTCCCTATTTGCCCAACCCTGGAAAATAAAAAATAAAAAATAAAAAAATTCAAAGATGTAAATCCACAAAACCTAAAACAGAGTAACTAGTAAAGTGAGTTCCATATGGTACCTACTATATGGCGGATAGAAAGATGTTCGCTGCTTTATTAGGACAGTGAACTGCATATTCTAGCAGCACAAGTCGACCAACCCACAATTTTAATTAGAAACTGCCGATCGAGGGATCTAACTCTTGTTTGGAATTGGCCAATGTGCATACCGACATCCAAGCCTCCATCGGCGCAGAAATGGATGGACAGCCAGTACTCAATTCACATGTGGGCTAAATGATGCATGACCTAATTTGTTTGACCATATCTGTACCTGATGAATGCTCAATTCTTGCAAGTATGCCATGTTGCAGGTACTCTGAAGCCCTCAATCCTTCTCAGGTGTGAGTGGGTACATTTAGGTGTGTTCGGATAGTATGTTTATCCTTTAAATAAAAATAATAATATTTAATATATATATATATATATATATATATATATATATATATATATATATATATATATATATATATATATATATATATATATATATATATATATAAGTAATTAATCTGAAAGTCTGTTTCGTCCCCCTCACATCAACCGTCCATCATGTGGGGTCAACCTTTTATGTGGATCATTCACTGTGTTGGCCCCACTTTTGATGTGGGTGCCCATCCAGTAGGGCCTATCTTAGTTGTTGGTCATTCATCATTAGGGGCTGGCCTTTGATGTATACAATTCATTAAGTAGGGCCCACCTTTGATGTTAGTCTTCAATCATGTGGGGCCTACTATCAATGTTATTGTCCATCATGCGGGGGCTATATTCAATATTTACTGCCCATCGTGTGAAGCCAACCTTTGATGTGGACCGTCCATCATGTGGGCCCACCTTCGATGTGGGCTGTCCATCATGCAAACTGCCTTAGATATGGGCAACTCATCATTAGGCCAACCTTTGATATGGATTGTCTACCATGTAGGGCCACCGTGATGTGGATAATCCATCATATGGAGCCCACACCTTTGATGTGGGTTGCCATCATGTGGGTCCCACGTTCAACCTGGGTTGTCCATCATGCAGGCCTCACCTTGGATGTGGGCCCTTTATCATTAGGGGTGGACCTTTGATGTGGAACATCCATCACGTGAGGTCACGTTGACATGGGTTATCATCATGTGGGGCCCACTAGATCATCTATTTATTCATTGGGTATATTCTCTTATTAAATAATTTCCTAAGTTAACCATGTCACCAATAAAAACAAAGAAAATAAGTACTTTTGGAAGTTCAATATCATATATATATAAACTGATAAAAATAAATTTCTTTTTCTAAAAAGCTGTGTTTAATAACCAAATTAATTTATTTAAGAAAAGTAACTTATTAACTTACACAAGTTAAAAAAGCTACTTATTCAGTGATATGTAAACAACCCTTAACGTATTACAAGGGAATGATGAGGATAGACCCTGACCATTTTGGCTTCTCTACCAATTATAGTTTATTTGCTTCTTTTTTTTTTTCTTTTTTTCTTTTTTTTTTTAAATATTTTAATTAAGTCTTTTATCTAAATTAAATAGTTTGGTAATAGTTTAGCTTAATGCACATTAGAGAAATAAGAGTTTTACCTTTTTAACTCTTGGAAGGAAAGTTTACTCCCTCTCCGTATCTCTCACCTTTACATGTGATTGTTAAAATCAGAGGTGGCCCCACATGATAGATGGCCACATCAAAGGTGGGCTCCACATGATGGGTAGGGAAGGTGAGTCTCACGTGATGGATAATTAACATTGAAGGTGGCCCCACATGATGGATGACTCACATCAAACTGGGCCACACATAATGGACAATCCACATTAAAGGTCAACTCCTAACAATGAATAACCCACATCCAAGCAGGCCCTGCATGATGGATGGCCCACTTTGAAGTTCGGCCCCGCATGATGGATGGTTCATATTAAAGATGAGCCACACATGATGGCATCTAATGCTCGACATGCTAGACAGCCCACATCCAAGGTGAGTCACTCGTAATGAATGACCTACGTCAAGGTGGGCCCACGTAATGGACTATCCACATTAAAGGTGGACGCGGATTGCGTACTGCCCGCCCATCCCTAGCTCCAAAAGGACAGTTCTGTGGGCGGGCCCACCGTGATGTATCTGACATTAAATGTCAGCTGCATTTTAATGCAACCAAGCTTATTATTTGGTGTGGTCCATTTGATCGTTGGATCTGCGTCATTTTTTTTTGATGGCTTAAAATAATCTGAGAAAAGGGATAGACGGTTTGGATGTACAGATACATCACGGTGGGCCTGCTCACAGAACTGTCCGTTCTGAGCTAGGGATGTGTGGGGGTAGTACGCAATCCGCGTCCATAAAAGATTGGCCTGTAATAATGAATGACCCACTTTGAAGTTGGCCCTGCATGATGGATGGTCCACTTTAAAAGGTGGGCCCCACATGATTAGCGATCCACATCTAATGTTTGCCATGGTGGCCGGCCCAAATCATGATGGTCATGCAAACGAAGAGCATTAGATCAATCATGATGTATACATGCTACAAAATCATTCACCTATTAGTGATAGATCGATTCCATGCATCTTGTTCTCTATGTGAGCTATATTGGGCTCGTAAAGTGAACCTAGTATCCTTTGTGCTCTTTAAAATGTGGTCAGACTGTTGAAGTAGTGCTACTTTGGTGTACATTACATTATCACTATAATGGCTAATGGATTCAACCAGGTCAGAAGAATACTGGGAGAGTGGTGTAAGTCAAAAGAAAGACTATAGATGCTATCACATGGTTATTCAGAAATGTAAATGATGTATCCAAGGGCCCGGATTGGATGGATGACTGGATTTTTCGCTGTTAATCTATTTGAAATAATATATTTATATATTAGAAATTAAATATTTTGTAAATAAATTCTATCAATCAAGTTTGCAAAAAGAAAAGTCATTAGATTTCAAAAGTAGATAATTACATATATATAAAAAAATAGTGCATTGAGAATTTCACACAGGATAAGGCCAGTCGTACTCGATTAAAAGTGGTCAGATTAGTGATCGAGAGCAAATAATTAGAGATAAGACGTGTCACTACTGGCCCACTCGTAGATTTAATATGATGTCATCCCCTCTACAGCATTACAAGTCCTATAATTCTCACTCTGGATGGAATAGTTTGAAAGATGGATGAATTATTGCTTGTAAACCTCCTTGGTTAAATGAGCTATTGCTTGTAAACCTCCTTGCTTTTCTTTTTTTTTTTTCTATCATTTTCTTTTTCTTAAATGAGTTATTGCTTGTAAATCTCCTTGGTTACCTGAAAGGGGCGAGCCTCCTCAGAGTAGCTTGAAGACCCCATTCATTAGAGGTCGTCCCATCGACCCTATTTTTGGGGCATGGTCAGGCACCTTCACCAAAAGACTAATGGTATTGATGACCAGTTCATGTCACGAAGCTAAAGAACCAGTCAGTATACTGTGAATGTCCTAGCTAGGGTCCAGGATTACATAATTTGGTTCCAGCTTCATTTTTTTCGTAAAATGGAAATGATGACCAAAGCTGTTCCTTTCTTCAGCGCCACCAAGTGATGATCATAACCCTCTATCCTGAAAGTTGTACAGTAAACGGATCAGATGGTGAAAATCTAATTGAACAGAGTTCCTCTGACATAAGAAGGTAAGTGAGACGAGACGAGACGAGACTCCCTTGTATTTCTCTTGCAAGAAATTTGATCATCCCATCCAATGCAAGTAATACGTGTAAGTAGGAATCTCAGCTACTGTTCCGATGGTTCCCTATTTTAGAATGCAAGTGGTAGATTCAGTGTCCCAAAATATGGCCGATAAACTAACAAGGCAGATAGATTTTATAGAATGTAAGGCCCCACTTCACAACCACTCATGTGGGGACTGGTTCACAGGATGCGGATTGGTTACAGCCCTTGGCTTATACCCAGCTCCCTATGTTCTGACATGGCAGGATTTGATAGACGGTAAGTGATCACTATCTGAGATGGGGCTCACCCAAAACATGTTTAAAAAGAACACAGATGACAAGGGCTCTACGACGCCCACTGTGATGTTTGTAAGAAATCCACTCCATCTATCCATTTCAACAGATCATCATGTTAGGACATGAGCATGAAATGAGGTAGATCCAAAACTCAAGTGGGCTGCATTTAAATTAAAAATAAATTAGTAAGTGGAGATTCAAAAGTCAAGTGGGCAGCATGACAAGAAAAAGCGGGCAGGGAAATGCCTACTGCCTTGATTTTGGTAGATGGGATGTTCACAGCGCAAACTAGCTGCTGAATGGCCAAGATGGATCGGGCCTGAATCATTCCAAGTGGGGAAAGACGCCTGGGATGGTAGCAGTGAGGGAACCACGGCATTCTTAAAAATGGATAAACTCTTGGCAGACATTCGTCCAAGTTATGTTAGGTGGTGACCCACTTGATGATGATCAAATGTTTATCAATTTTGATATGTGACATATACAATGAGGATGGACTGATAAACAGATCCGATATTATACTCATGTGCGCGGTTTCCTCCAGCGATGGTTGTAGCAACCCCTCTCTGGCCTTCTTTAAAAAAATCATGGACTCTCTCTCTCTCTCTCTCTCTCTCTCTCTCTCTCTCTCTCTCTCTCTCTCTCTCTCTCTCTCTCTCTCTCTCTCTCTCTCTCTCATGTAATCAAAACGTTTCCCTATCATCTTAGTCACCTTCCTTTTCTTCCTCATCCATAACCTTTGAAATGCAGTTGTTCCATATACAGAATCCCAGATATGAGTGCGGACTGCCGACTTCTTAACAACAGGCAGCGAACGGACAAGATGGGTGGCTCTGCAACATCCGCTTCCCTTCGGAAAGGGACCCCCATCCCACCTTCTGGCCCATCCAAGCACCATAACCGGTTTGTCGATGCTCATCAGACCGCACTCTCTCCACAAGTATAGTGGTGGATCATCTGATTTGGTGATCTCCATACATTCTATAATTGAATTATAATTTTAGCTGGTGGTATGAATGGAAGAGTGGCAACCAACCAAGGCCAAAAGAGTATGTAATTGGGACCTTGATGCTTTACAAGCTTACAATCATTTTAGCCTAAGAAGAATACTGAGTACCCTAGCTCATGCAAAAGTTGCAAGTTAGGATGTCATGGAACCCGTGTGCTCCTGGTACTTGTGTACATGTGCCTGGCTTCATCCTCTGGGGCCCACCATCAACATGATCTACACCGAATATCAGGCCAGTTCACTCATCAGCTAGACCGAACCTCTTTTCCAATGTTTCTTTCTTCTTCTTCTTCCTTTTTTCTTCTCATCCTTTTTTTCTTCTCCATACAAGTGTAGCCCACTTACCGCTCTAATTTTGAGCAGAGGCATGTTGTCAGAGCTGATGCCTTAAATCTTCAAGGCTTCTCGACTAGTCAAGGGGGCTTTTTGACCGGTCGAGGGAGCTGCTTGACTAGTCGAGGCGCGCTTGACTCAAAGTCCAGCGAGCTTATTTTTTTGGTATTTGTGATGCTCGACCAGAGAGGGTTAGGCTCGACCGGTCAAGCAGGTTGCTCAACCAGTCGAGGCCCTCCTTTGACTAGTCGAGGTTATGCAAATTCTGCGCGGATTTTGTGCGGACTGCATAAATTTGAGGCGGTTTCCGGACTTTTCGAAAGAAGGTGCGTAAGTGGAGTTTCCTAAACTATAAATAGGGGTTCCTAGGGCTATTCTAAGACATTCTAAGGCTTTCTAAAGGAGTTTCAGGGATTCCTAAAAGGGTTTTAGGGTTTCTAAAGGGTATAGCAAGGGTGAGATTAGAGGTTATTCGAATCGGGTAAGTCCTCTCTTTATAATTTCTATTTTCATAGTGGAAATCTGTTGCTTTGTGTCGTGGTTTTTTCCCGCAAGGGTTCTCCATGTTAAATCTTTGTGTTCTCTTGTATGTACTTGGTGTCATTGAATTGTTATCCTAGATCTAAAACTGTGTGACCCCGCAACCCAAATCCCCAACAAGTGGTATCAGATCAATCGTTGGGGCATAGATCTAAATCCGAAGGATTAGTAATAATGGGAAGTATTAAGTATGAGATTGAGAAGTACTCAGGCAGAAATAATTTTGAATTATGGAAGATCAAGATGATCAGTTCCTTAATCAAGCAAAGCGAAGATGGTGCTCTTGAGGAGTGAAATCTACTATGACTGATGATGATTGAAATGCTCTTGATAAGAAGGCCTTATCATCGATTCGTTTATGTCTCACGGATGAGGTTCTCTACAACGTCATGAGGGAGAAAACTGCAGCTAAGTTATGGGCAAAGTTAGAGTATGTCTTTGTGAAAAAAATTCTCTGAAAATCGCCTGCACTTGAAGCGACAGTGGTATAACTTCAAGATGGCAGAGGGTGGAGATCTGGAGGCTCACATCAGCAACTTTAATAAATTGGTTTGCAAATTACTGGATATGAAGGAAGTGATGAAAGATAAAAACAAACATGTATGTTGCTGAATTCTTTTCTAGCATCTTATGAGTCATTCAAGGACACAATGTACTCAGCGAATAAAACCCTGAGTATTGACAATATTATCTCAGCCCTTCAAGGGAAGGCTATGAGAAAACTTAACATCGACATAGGGATATCTTCTGAAGCACTGCTTACAAGAGGTAAAAATTTTGAACAAGGTATAAGTTCTTCAGGTTCTAAGTCCAAATTCAAGGACAAGGGCAAAGGAAAGGTAAATTGCTGAAACTTAGAAAATGAAGGACATGTAAAGAAGGATTATGAAAATCCTAAATCGAAGAAAGAAGATTCTGAAGCTTCATACAGGGAGGTCAATGCTGCCGCGTCAGATAGATCGAGTGGATGTTATGGTAATGTTTTGTCAGTGTCTACTATCAGGCGGCCATACGAGGATCGTAATGATGAGTGGATGCTAGACACAAGGACATATTTTCACATGACTCCTCATCAGAGTTGGTTCACCAGCTATAGGGAGTGCGATGGTGGACAGGTATTTATGGGCAATGGCATTGCCTGTAATGTTGTGGCTGTCAGTTCGGTGCGCATCAAGATGTTTGATGGGGTGGAGCGTACCTTGACTGATGTCAGGCACATTCCTGATTTGAAGCAGAATCTAATTTTTCTTAGTATACTTGAGGCAAAATGATGCAAGTACACAGGTATTGATGGTGCTCTTAAGGTATCTAAGGAGGCACGGGTAATCATGAAAGTGCAACGACTCGATAACTTATACAGGTTAATCGGGAGCACTTCAAAAGGTGGAGCTATAGTGGATGTAGCGGATTCTACTTCTACACATGTGTGGCATGTTGGGCATGGCCACATGAGTAGGCAGGGCAAGAAGGCTGAGACGCGTGGACAAAGATACAAAGCAGGTGGAGCAGACACTTATGAGAAGAATCACACGACATGATCACAAGATATCGGTGAGGTACATGGACGACTCCAATATCTCAAGAAGATCCATCTTCTATTCTGATGACTTTAGGTGAGCCTGGTGCTGAGAAGTGAAAGGTGACTATAGGCGATATAATGGACTCATTGTACCAAACCGACAAATGGGAGCGGGTGGATCTTTCAGTGGGCAGGAGAGTGGTTGGATGCAGGTGGATCTTCAGGAGGATACAATATAGATACAGAGCGAGGTTGGTGGCGATGGGTTATGATCAGAGAAAAGGTATCAGCTTCGCAAAAATATTCGCACCAACAGTATAACAGGTGTCTATTAGATCTGTGATCGGCGCTGGTTAGCCAATGTGATCTTGAGCTGGAAGGATGGATGTGCAGTCTGCACTTCTGCAAGGGAAAGTGAAGAACAGATCTACATGAAGCAACCAGAGCGGTTCGAAGTTAAAGGGGCTGAGAAAAGATTTTGTAGGCGGTCGTGGTTCGACCTGTCGCCTAGGCAGTGGTTTGATTCCTTCATGGTGAGTCAGGAATTGACGACATGTAAATCGTCAATTATGACATGTCTGAAATCAATGTACTGAAGACTCGGTTATATAGGATATTCAGGATGAAGGACCGGGGGCTGCAAAGATGGTTCTCAGCATTGAGAGTGAAGGAAGAGTAAGCTTTGGTAATTACAGGAGGAATACCTTGTGTGTAGGTATTGATCAACTATGTGATGGGCTAGGTAAAGCATGAGAGCATTCCCTACATGTCTACCCTCAAGTTTTCCTTAGGACATATCCTAAAACAGATGAGGAAAAGCAGAATATCTCATGAGCCTTATTCGAATGCGGTTGGCAGTATATATCATGGTCTGGATTAGACCAGTTATTTCACAAGCTATTAGTGTTGTAAGGAAATACCCCGACAAGCAATATTGGGTAGCGGTGAGAAAGTAAGAAGACTGCGTCTTTCTTTTTGAGAAGACAGGAGCAAATGTGGGTGGGCATGTGGAGTCGGATCCGGCAGGCATGTTCACCTAAATCGTTCCTGCAAAGAAGTTCAAGTTCTATGCAACTTCTCTGGGCTTAGCGATGACGAGAAAGAAGGACGGAGTGTATACGAGAAGCTATAATATGATGCAGAAATAAGATAAGAGATCAAAAAGCTACACAGTTGAAGATTGATGGCATGGTGGAGATTGTTGTCAGAGCTGATGCCTTAAATCTTTAAGGCTTCTCGACCGGTCGAGGGAGCTACTCGACTAGTCGAGGCGCGCTCGACTCAAAGTCCAATAAGCTCATTTTTTGGGTGTCTGTGATACTCGACCAGCCGAGGGTCAGGCTCGACTAGTCGAGCGGGTTACTCAACCAGTCGAGGCCCTCCTTCGACTAGTCGAGGTTACGCAGATTCTGCGCGAATTTTATGCAAATTGCGTAAATTTGAGGCGGTTATTGGACTTTTCGAAAGGAGGTGCGTAAGTGGAGTTTTCTAAACTATAAATAGGGGTCCTTAGGACTATTCTAAGACATTTTAAGGCTTTCTAAAGGAGTTTCAGAGGTTCCTAAAAGGGTTTTAGGGTTTTTAAAGGGTGTAACAAGGGTGAGATTTGAATTTATTCAAATCAGGCAAGTCCTCTCTCTTTTGAATTTTTATTTTCATAGTGGAGATCTGTCGCTTTGTGTCATGATTTTTTTCCGCAAGGATTTTTCACATTAAATCTTTGTGTTCTCTTGTGTGTGCATGGTGTCATTGAAATGTTATCCTAGATCTAGATCTGTGTGATTTCGCAGCCCAAATCCCCAACAAGGCATGCTTACAAGGCGCACTACCCAACAAATCAGATAATCCTAGCCATCTCATCATAATGCAACCTACCCAATATACCAGATGATCCTAGCCCATGCTTAGTCTGTCACGCCTCAAACCCGAAAATCGGATTCACATAATCCCGATTGCCGAATCCGGTGTCGACATCCTCCGTAGTGCCCCATTTTCGGCTCCTGATAATCAAATGCCAGATTTCGATCTTGAGATCCTATAAGGAGGATTTTCAGAATAATTTTTTTTTTTGTAATGGAGAATAACCATAAGCATAACCAAGTCACAAAACAACATCACCACATATCTACTATATCAAAAACTTTAAGTACAATGCGGAAAGAGAAATATAAGGTGATCAAAAAGCTCCAAAAGGTCCTGATATGCACTCCTGTCTCAGCGCTACTGCTGTCCAACGCTATCTGCACGCAACTGTCGTGCATAAGCTTACAAAAGCTTAGAGGGTGGTGTAAGTGTGTGCGCAAGGCAAACTCCAAGTGTACAATATTAGAGTAGTGCGGAAGTATGCGGTAATTCCATGAATAAAATCAACCATACCAAGGCTATATAATGCAAGGCATGAATGCTATCGGCCATACTAAGGCCATGCAATGCGAGATATGAATATCATCAGCCACACTGATGCAATGCAAGGCCTACATAGCCGAATGTCATATGCGAAATACAATCCAAGTAAGTCGGTACTCATCATGTACACATATCAGTATAGTTTCTCTCTGTATATCACCGGGGTCTAATACACTTCGCAATGACTGCCACCTCCCTAGCTGCATAGTCAAGCAAGCAGAATAGACCTCACTATCCGCCTAACCAGTAGTCTGTCAATACCTATCCGGCTCGTCGATAGCGGACTCATTTGTGAGCTGGTCAAACTCAGCCTAGCTTATAGCCCCCTCTCTTAGGCGGATAAGACCACACCTCCTTCCAACCGATCACGATACAGTGGGAGACGCAGCCTACTGGTATTCAACACTCGGGCGCTCGTGTATTCACTCGGTATAGACGTTGGAGCATCTCCTGGTACCAAAAAGGTTCTGAGACTCTCACCCAAGGACATCCTAAGTGCCCACAGTGATAAAATCAAGTATTTTCGGTATCCGATACGGCCATCCACGATGTAACTGTGGAGTCACGGCCCTGATGTCGCTAGGGCGTGTAGTGATTAAGTCACACATATGCGAGATGCATGAATCACACTGTCAAATCATGCAGAAATTCAGCGCGTATTACGCGATCATGTGGGGCACTCCATCTCATAACGGGTCCCATAAGTGGTTTGCCCAATGGCATATGCTATGATCAGTCACTACTCAAATCAAGCATACATATGATGCGTATGGGCATGAGTCATGGGATTATACTAAGTATATTATAAAGCGATGAATAGTAACGAGTATGGGTCTATCAATGGGCCTTAAGGAGAGTTATAATGCGGACATTTAACCAACATTGTACTTACAATGTGGACGTCAAACCAACATTGTTCCTTAGGCACGGCCCGCCATAAATATCATTACATGAACCATGGGAAATCACTCATTGCAATGGACCCTAAGGACATCCCATTGGGCCTCGACCCATGGACCTTAGATACATCAAATGGGCCGTATCACATGGGCCTTACATTCATCAAATGGCTGCATTAATGGGCCTCACCAATGAGCCTTATGTACATTGCAATGGTCCATAACCCATGGGCCTTAAAATACATCAAAGTGGGTCTCACAACTTGGGCCTTCTATGCATCAAATGGGCTTAATCTTATGGCCTTATCAAATGGGCCTAATCCTATGGACCTTATATACACCAAATGGGCTTAATCCCATAGGCCTTATACATGCCAAATGAGCTTAATCCCATAGGCCTTATACATACCAAATGGGCTTGATCCCATGGGCATTATATATGTCAAATGGGCTTGATCCCATGGGCCTTAGATATATATATCAAAGTAGGCCTCAATGAATGGCCACAGTTGAATCAATATGGGCCCTATACACATACCAAGGTGGGCCCACTTGAACCATAGATTTGACTCATTTTTAGCTCAAGCCACAAAATGATTTCTTTTACAAAATAAATGGACAGTTTGAATGCAACACATGCACCATAGTGGGGTCCACATGAGCTGAGGATTTGGCTCATTCCTTAGCTCATAAAATGAGCTTTCAAATTTGGATGGACAGTTTGGATGCACACCTGTATCATAGTGGGTCCCACCAGCCGTCCAGCAGCCCAAAAATGGCTGGACGGCATGGTAAAATACATACATCACACTGGACTCCACCGTCCGGGCAGACAGTGAAAAAAACAAACATCACAGTGGGCACCACCGTCTGTGGACGGTGTGCATACATCACTGTGGGTCCCATGTGGGGCCCACCATAACGTTAACTTTCCATCCTGCCTGTTGATAAGGCCACAAAGACCTGGATGAACGGAAATACAAATCTCAGCTTGATCCAAAACTCCTGTGGGTCCCAAAAGTTTTCAAAGGTAGACATTCAATTACACTATTTCAAATAGTGTGGGCCACCTGAGCATTGGATATACTCCATTTTTGGAGGGGGCCCACCTGAGGAGGGGACCCACCAGATCAACGGGTTGGATGGCTTAATAAACATCAAGGTGGGACCCACGGCTAGAGCCGTGGGTCTGCCTCCGTTTCACGCTGACGCTGGCAGCAGCGTCTACCTCCTTCTTCCTTAATTTTTTTTTTGGAAAAAAACCGTTTTTCTACGGTTTTTCATACCTGGGGCCCACACATGATGAATCCACTCCAGCCATTATATTCCAAGGCCCATAACAAATCTATTAAGACCAATATCGGACATTTCCAGCGTGTAAGAAAAATCTGGGTAGATTTCAACGGTAATGATACTACTTTTAAAACTACGGCCCACTAGATATCCGGATCATCCTCATTTTTCGGTTCAACAACTAAAAATGAGTTGGGGAAGAGGATGGGCGGCTCGGATTGTATACATATATCAAGGTGGGTCCTATACAAATGACCCACCTCCAATGCCTTTAAAAGGCTAAAATTGGTGTTTTGCTTTAAACGTCCAGAGAGTCCCTGGACTCTCTCTCTTTTTCTTTTCTTTTTTTGCTTGGGCGTGCAAGGCCTTTAAGGTAGGCCCTTCATAGGTGGGCCACCACGTCGTGAGGTGGTGTGGTTACAATACATATGTAAAGTGGGCCCCACCCTTAGATGGTTTGGATTCAAATACATACTCCATTGTGGGGTCCATCCAAATGGGCCATAGGGCCATATCATCACACAAAAACATAACAAAAGGAGAAGGGAGAGAGATTGAGTGACACACGTGCATGGAGGGCTCCGCCACTATGAGTCCTCCCTTCTATGCATCCAATCATACATCAAGCGGGTCTCATTGCATGTGCGCCCGTCAAATTAAGAATCAACGGTAGAGATCCCCTCTCCACCAAAAATGAAAGGTCTAGATGACCTCATTCAACTAAGAAAGTAAACATCATGATGGGATCCATGGAGATTGGCCCCATCATGGAATGATTTCAATGATCAAGATGGCCCATCGGTCACATCTTAGGGTCCCAAGTAAGATCCAAACCATTAATCGGTTGGCCTCACTTGGCCCATCTTAAAAATATGAAAAATTAGGCTATGGAAGCACCCACTACTTGATCTTCTCAGTCCGATGGGATGCCGGTCTCCTTGAGCTTCACTTTGATGGTGGATATGAAAAATAGATGGCTAAGATAAGAGGTTTTGGGATGGAAAAGTGAGCCACCAAAATCACATTTCTCTCATGGGAAACCTTGGACGTGGGAGCCTCTCTTGCTTGGGGTTTGTTGCTTGGGAAATGAGAGAGAGAGATGGGATGTAAGGAGATGAGGGATGGGTGTGATGGGTGAGAGGGTGAGGTGAGTGATGGATGTGGTACTTGACATGTAAGGTGGTGTAAGAGAGAGGGTGAGAAAGAGTTGACTTTAGTGGTTGCTTGGGGATGGGGTGAAAGGTGATGTGTACTTAACATAAAGTGATTGATGGGTGATTGATTGATGAGATTGATTTGACATGTTGTATAGATTCTCTTGGGATTGCAAATGCGCGGCTTTTTCTCAAAATAAACGTCGACACACATCTCTTAGTCAGGGTATCGGATTGGTACATGAGTCGCGGCGTTAGAACCATGGCGACGGTGCGGTCGCAATGATACAAGTCTTGAATTAAGCCGACTCGAATATATAGGATACGACTTACGGTCATGCGCAACGTCGACTACAGGTCACGAATTGTCGAAATTTGACGAGGAGAATCGCGGAAAGCGACGGAACAGTACGGATTAGGATACGGGTCTTACATAGTCTTTAGGAAAGCACGCTTAGTGAGTATACCGTGCATACAGCCAACAATATACCCAAACATTTGACCATTCTAAAAGAGAGAGAGGGAGAAGAAAAAGACACAGATGACACATGGCCTCCAAGGGGGGTTTTGGTTCCAGCCAGGAGAGTCTGTAGGTTTAGCTGAAGTTAGGATGACAAAGTGGTCCAATAAATGAGATGATCCTAGATATCTAATGAGTGAGCTTCAAAGCTACAGCAGAAAAAAAAAAAAAAAAACAGTTAAACGGTCCACGTTCAGTGCAAGAAAGAAAGAAAGAAAAGCAAAAGAAAAGAAAAGTGATGTAAAGGATCGTCCAAAGTTCTGATTATTGAAACATGAGTATATTATATATGATAGGTTCTAGCTAGATGGATGGTTCAGGTTGATGCATCACCCTGCCACATTTGTCCAACGGTCTGTTTACTATTGTTATTTAGGGAAGAAGTATTTAGGGGTTGAAGTAACTGGTATTTCAATTGGCAGAATGAACAGCATGTGCAAACCAATCAAGGGTGGATGTAGCTATCAATTATCATTTTATTATTATTCTAACGATATGTAGTCGGGGTGGTGGCAAATGCACCAATACTTGCTGATATCAAATGGATAGATTTGAGACCATCTCAATTTTGTCATTATAAATTGAAATTTGGACAGCTCACACTACTGTCGTCTCAAGTCATTTTCTTTCCCAAAGGTGATGTCTCTCTCACGTGCTTAAGATGCCTAATAATTTTTATTTTATTTTTATTTTTTGTGAAACTACATCTCTCAGTTGATATGAGCCTCTTATTCAGCGCACCCATGTAGTCGACCGGTTCAGATCATATGCCTAACTAGTAACCCAAAACCTCCACACTTGGGCGATCTCTCCTACCCACGTGCTATGGACACCTGGCAGTTTTTGGCACCAGTGAAACTACATCATTGGCTCCAAGCAATCCACTACCACACCCCCACACACAGAGCAACTGGATGATCCATTACCATCATGAGGTAATGGTCACAATCCTGGATTCACGGAAAAGACGCTGCCCAATCCAACCAACCGCCCAGCCCATAAAAAAAAAATGGTTGGCTGGTTTCAAGTGTACCAGTTAGGTGCTTTGCAAATATTGGGTCCCAATCAAAGCCAACACAACCATAAAGTAGCATCAAGAACAGCACACAAACTTCCCATTGTCTCAATCAAGTTGAATCATCATCCAGCCTCCACAAAGCTTCAACCTCATTTCTAGTAGTTTTGCTTGCATTCCACAGTCCATCACCAGCTTATTTACAAGCAAACAGAAAGTGCACTCTCAAAGATGAGGAGCAACAAAATGGTAAAGCCAGGCCTATATGTTAGTGCAAACACAAGTAGACTAGGTGCAGCGGATTGCATGCAGCCCAAGCTCCTAATTTCAGCCAGCTCCATGGGGAAAGATAATGAACCACTGGAAAAGATAATGTCCTCTCTTGACAAACAGGGAAAGCCTTCCAATCATCCCCTCTGGATGGATTTCCAGTTGGCTACTCCATTATGTTGATGTTGAAAGGAGATGGCGCCATGCCAGAGATACAGACAAGGATATGTTAAAATAATTCTTGAAAAGGGGAGGGGACCCATTCAAGTGTTATAAGTTCCATCCATCACCTTGTTATGGTAAACATAATTCTATCACCAAAAAGGAATTGAAATCATTGATGCATTAAGACATGTTTCTTATTGGTTCATGGTATATGGCTGGTGCTGACTGTTCCACGAAAATCTATGCTAAATATCGAAGACAGAATAAAAATCTGGTCAAGCTTTCTTACTAGAAAGCAATGAAGGATGAAGGTCATAATGGATTGTCTTTATATCTCAGCTGCATTTCACTGGCTTTCCGCTGCTTCAGCAGGAGTTTTAGTGGTCATCTGATCAACTGCATGTACGGTGCTTTGGAGTTCTTCCCATATAGCTTTGTACACCATTCTCTGCCTATTCACAGCAGATTGTCCCTCGAACGCAGAGGAGATGACATCAATGCTGCAAGACAAGCAACAAAACTGGTAAGCATTACAAATCTTGTAACAATGTTGGATGTTACTGCATGTAGATTGGATTTTATGACAAGACCATCTCAATGTGCAAGGTAATGAACCAGAAACCTGCTAGACTGTGCAGTAAGGTAATGAACCAGAAACCTTCTAGACTGTGCAGTAAGGTAATGAACCAGAAACCTTCTAGACTGTGCAAGTAATGTAATGAACCAGAAATCTGCTAGACTGTGCAGTAAGGTAATGAACCAGAAACCTGCTAGACTGTGCAGTAAGGTAATGAACCAGAAATCTTCTAGACTGTGCAGTAAGGTAATGAACCAGAAACCTGCTAGACTGTGCAGTAAGGTAATGAACCAGAAATCTTCTAGACTGTGCAGTAAGGTAATGAACCAGAAACCTGCTAGACTGTGCAGTATAACTCTAAAAATTAATCCATTCACATATGGATATAACAAGATATATGATGTCCGCTGGATACAATGACGTATCTAATACATTGATTGTAATCAACCAATGTAATAGACTATTAGATAGTGCTTGATTGTAATCAACATATGTAAATACATACATTGCGTCCGTGAGATCCTTATGCTCTCATTGCTGGTCCCCAGCTCAGATAAACGAGCGTTGCATCAGGTTGGTAGCCAGTGATGAACTTATGCCACAACTTCCAACATGAATCCGAACAAAATGACATTGCAATGATAGAGTGGAATGGCGTAAAAGGATTCATGAAGCCGACACCAATTAGTTGGGATAAGGCTATGACGATGATGATGAGTGGCTGGTCCTCATGCACTTCTAAACCACTTTTTTTAAAGTAAAATTTTGGATTAAAGGCCAGACGAAGGCAAAAGAATACAGAGGAAAAAAAAAAGAAGAGAACAAAACAGGATAAGCGTGATGTGGACATCATGCGCACACGCGCACGCACTCCACCCCCCCTACGCACGTACGTATACAGAAGGAGGGCCCCACCATCGATCTAGCTCGATGACGACGTTCAGGGAGGGCCTTCTAGCTAGAAGACGAAGTTTTGGTTCAAAAGGGTAGGCCCGATAGTCAAGAAAAGCCCATCATGGGATCTCATGATTGTGGCCCACTCGTTGGATTGATTTCATATTTTAGATTTTGCTTATTGTTATTATTTAGAACACTGTGAACGCTTTAGATTTCTTTGTTTGGTTTTTATTTTAGTTTCTTCATCGTCAAGTAATAAGTTGCGTACATGACCGAGTTTTGGGGTATATGGTTTTCCTATAAATAGGCACCCCCTGTAGTTCTTTTGAGGGATTGAAGATTAATAAAAATTCTGCGTTTTCCTACTCTCTGAGTTGTAAAGCCTAATTAGGTGCGAAGCCCTCCCTTCATCTAAGGGTTAACTACCGTGGTGCGAAGCCACATCTATCCCGATTCACTCCCATTCATCGCCATCTCTACTACCCATCTTCTACCATCCCTTTTTCTCATCTCACCCCATCATCTACACTTCGAATCAATCATCTATTGCAGCAATTCTCCTCCCCACATCAGAATTTCAGAATCTGGCCCTCGGCGGAGCACTGCGCACAAACCATACATTGAATCGAGTTGAGATTTGGAGGTTTGGGGGTCCATCCCTGGCCGACCAGGGCTAAGGTGGCCTTTTTCTGAATAATGGGCCCCACACACGTGCGGCCGGGATCACACGCACGTGCGTCTGGGCCATTGTTGTTGTTCATGCGTGCGGCACTTCTTTGGTTCGTCTCTCTCATCTCTTTCACCTAAAATCCCTAAACCTAACCCTAAATTACTCAAATCTCCAATTTTATGCCCCTTTTATTATCCTAGGGTTCCTTGAATTGGAATTTCTAAATCCCTTGGATTAGAGATTGATTACTATGCATATGTGGATGATTATTTCTTATCTTTGAGTATCGTTTGGTTCATAATTTTTATTGATCCAACCCTATCATGTGTAAGCCTGGATTCACATAAATTCTCCTTAATTGAATGTTTGAACTTTCATGTGGGATATACAATTTGTGTAATTGTTTCTGAACTAACGTGATCTTAAGCCTGAAATCTCGCATATCATATTTAATTTTCATGTCCTGCATCAAAGCAACTAGTCAGGGTCCCATTCCCTGATTGACAAAAAGACTTTCGAAACTACTGCCAACAGAGAGTGAAGAAAATTCTTACCATTGATAATCTTTGTAAGCGAGGCTTAATACTAGTCAATGCATGCCTCATTCGCTGGATGGTTAATGAGTCGGTTGACCATTTATTTCTGCATTGTCCTTTAGTGAGGGGAATTTGGTATAAAATTTTCCTTCTATTCAGGGTTTCATGGGTGGTGCCAAAATCCATATCCGTGGGTAAAGCTGGGAAGAAAGTATGGAGACCATCACTGCTAGTGGGATTATGGTCAATATGGCAAGAGAGGAATTCTCAATGTTTCAACAAGTCGGGCATTGCAGCAGTAGTCTTTGCTAAGGCGAAATACTTGGGTCATCGAATGGGCTACGACTGGTCTTGCAATGGAGGACAGCCCTTTTGTTACAGAGTGTTGGGAAATTTTGTAATTGTAAATATATAAGGAATGACTGGTAGGGAGATGTATATAGTTCTGGTTTTGCCCTTCTTGTTTTTAGTTTCCCTTGTATTTTAGCTGGTTGTTCTGCCTTTTGAATGAAGTTTCTGTTCTCTCTCAAAAACCCGCCAACAAAGCGATAATCTCCAGCTAGCCATGGCATACTGTCATGACAAGAAGTGATCATCCCTTCTATAGAGCCTGGGAAAACCCAGAATACGCTTTAGAACTACAAAATATTGCACCATAGACTTCTAGAAAAAGGGTCGGGAAACAAGTGATAGACAGTTTGAGTGTCTGACTTGCATAGACGGCATATGTTGGGAAGAACCATTCCCCGTTTGCACAGGTTATCAACGGTTAGGACTCTACTGCGACCCACCACTTTAGCGCATGACCCTCGAGAGAGGTTTGTACCAGAAATATAAGAAATCTGTAGAATTGTGCTCAACTGCATTTCTCAATAACTATAGGAGATCTAAGTAATGGGTATAACGCCCAATTCCAGTAGTATGAATAACAGGGGCCAAAGCAAGGCCCAAATGTTTATGCATCAACTGCTTTGAATAAGCTAGACCTAGGGAATTAAACTTATGGGCTAGCTCCAAAACACTAGTCAGTTAAACATGCACTCTCTCTCTGAAAAAATCCAAAAAATCTATATTTGTCCCGTAACGTTGAAAAAAAAATCCAAAAAAACCAAATCTGCCCCATAATAGACCATTATGGGGCTTTTACGGCCTTTGCAGGGGGCGTAATGAACCGTTAACAACAGTTATAAGTTTTTTTTTTTCTATAATGGCTGTTACAGCTGTTACAACCCCATAACGTGTAACGGTTGCCACCGTTACCTTTACCTTTACGGCCTCATAACGGCCTTCATGGCACACCATGACTAGCTGAGATTCCCTGTGGGTGCCCAATCAGCTATTTTAAACTATTCTTCTAATGACGGTCGTGAGCTTCTGTCAGAAGCACTGGACATTCCACCACTACAAACGGCTATCAGCATCGGAGAAGAGAATTGAAGTGGCAAAAGGTTAACAATGCATGAGAATAATTCATCAGCAACACATCTCAATGGCTTGAGTACATGATGGATAAAGGAGGCAATTGGACATGTTGGCATGATGGTTGGAGTTTCCTTGCCCTCTTTCAGTTTGTGGAAGCGGGAAATTCAAAACTCTCAGGTTGCTCAACAGAGTCAGGTTCAAAATTCCCCCCAGGGGGCAAAGAGAATTGGCGGACCTTGGGTCCTATATAAAATAGGGAGCAGGGCAACACCCAAAGGTGAGAAGAAAGGTAGAGGGGCTAGTGTGGTGAAACTAATCAGCTAGAATGAGAGGGGTTTGGGATGCCCACATAAGAGATTCCAGGTCAAAGAAATTTGTGAGTGCTACAAGGCTCAGCTAGTCACTTTCAGGGAAACAAACTTCAAGTTAAATTCCAATGGGAAGTGTAAAATTCACTTGGACAAATGGACAAGAAAGGGTTGTTATATCCAACTTAGACAGGTTTTTGGTATCTGATCGGCAGAGAGATTCCCTCTTGTGCATCAGAGGGGCCTTCTGAGGGCCATATATAACCGTTGTCCAATAGTTTTGGAAGTGGAGGATGATTGGGATTAGCAATATTGGTAAACATTAACCTATGTGCCGTACTTGTTTACAATGAGTGAAGATGCAAGGCCATAACAATCTTGTCATATGCTTCCCAAACAGCAAACTTGCATCTCAAATTCTTATTATTATTATTATTTTCTTTTTTGGTAATGTAACCTAGTTTCTTTGTTCCCTCCAAAAAAGATCCAAGCTTATTGCAACCACTCAAGGTAGTCGAGCAAGGCGCTACAATAGGGCTCAATCCGACAAGTAAGGTTGTCATTTTAGAGTTCATACACTCTTTCCTTGTATAAGATTGAGTATAGAGTTTGTGATCCAATCTCAAACAGGTCCTTATGTAGGACCACCACTGGGCATGGGTGTGTACGTATTAGTCTCCATGAGAGCCTCTGGTGAGAGTATATGTAGGTCCTTGGATTAAAACCGTAGTGATTGTTAGTTGGCTGATAGAAAACCAAGTCCCCACAGGAACCACCGACACGGGTGTGTACGTGTTCCACCAACACGGGTGCGTACGTGTAGGTTCTTATATAGGACCTAACGTTTGTAGTAAACCTATTAAAACCCATTGTAAAGGTTAGAGGTAAACCTATTGGAAACCACCGAGATAGTGAATTCTGGTACACTTGAGGAGAGTGCATCCGCCGAGAGTGGAGTAGGCAAGTAGCCAAACCACTATATATCCTTGTGGCGATTGTGATTTGTGCACATTTCTATTCATGCTTATGAGTTTAATTTGTTGAATTATATGAATGCTTGAATGGAGTGTATGATATGCATTTAATTAATTGTACACGCACACACAAGATATTTATCTCACACATAGAGTAGTGGCTCAACTTGTTGTATCATTTGTAGTCTATACAATTGGACCCGTTTGGCTTGGAATCCTAATGCTTTTAATTGATGCATAATTTTTATGTGGTCCTATTCAATCCCCCCTCAGTTTCCACGTCAATGAGTGATACCCGTACACCAAATTATGTAAATGAAGGTTGTGTGTTAAGCATGCTTCTTGGCACGATCAGCAGGGTCTTTGATTGCTCCAATATAAATTAGAAATTGATCTAAACTAGAGTAGAAGAAGAATCTTTATGGCTTCATTCTTCCCTCATTAGTCTGCTAAACCGGCCTACCAACTCTTTATTGACACGCAACTTATCAAACAAGAGAGCAAATTGTGGCTCACAAGATAGCTAAGAACAAGAGAGACCTGTTCTGCAAGATAACAAGAGAGACTCAGGTGTTTGGGTCGATTTGCGATCAGGTATAAATATTGCATAGACATTCAATAACCAGACATTACCACATTCACACAAGAGAGACAATGCCATAAAATTGAAAGGCTTATATTATTATCTTAGGTTCAGGTTTTTATTACAGTCTAAGATAATGATAGCAAGAAAATATTCTATTGAAAATAGAAAGTTGTTAATTAAGTAGATGCATAATGATGCACAATGCATGCAATGCAAGGGTAAACATAACCCCTGAGACCAAGGAATAGCTCTATCATCAATGAATTCAGGCTCCATGCCCTGTCACCGAATTAAGAGAGCTTTGCACCCTCTCAAGAGAGATGCCTCTCTCTCTCTCTCTCTCTCTCTCTCTCTCTCTCTCTCTCTCTCTCTCACACACACACACACACACACACACACACACACAAAATCCATGGCATAATCAGTACATGATGGATTAAGGGTGTAGGGAACCATGGTGGTACTGCGCATTCAACTCATGAGATAGAGAGTATTAAATCACAACACAGTTAAGACAAGTAAGCCATGCTGTTGGGAAGAATAAGTGGTACATGGTACCAATCATGTATTTAGCATCATCAATGCTAGATGAGTGAGTACACTTGTAAGGAAGTCGTGTAAGCGGGCGCAAGGTTTGGATGGGCGCAGAACCTAGATGGCTGTGAGGCCTAAATAGGCATAATGCCTAAGCAAGCACAGAGCCTACATGAGCGCAAGGTCCGAGTACATAATAAACTTAAAGGTGTTTGTCAACCAGGTGTAGTGTTTTAAATAGCGATAGTGTGTTGCGTAGCGTTCAACCCTCCGTAGCGTGTAGCGAAATAGCATAACATAAGCTACACAATACTTCTATTTTTTAATTATATATATATATATATATATATATATATATATATATATATATATATAGTAAGAAAAAAGCAAAATATATAAATGTCACATTCTTCAAAATAAAAATCCGTAAGTAAAGAGCATTAAGTATAATACAAGTATAAAGAACATAAAACCGACAGTAACCGGCATTTTAAAAGGGAAAAAATGAGAAAAAAACTGAAAATACGAAGTTATTTTGTCTCCACATCGAAAAAAATAAAAAAACAAGAAACGAGCGTACCTTTTTTTGTCTCCACAGCCGATCGGTTTGCGTATGGAAGCAGTTTTTCTAACTCGAGATTGAAGAGAGAGGAAAGGAGCAACGTCAGCATCGTCGGTTCACGTCTAGAAGCATATTTTTGATCTCGAGCTTGAAGGGTGGGGAGAAGAGTAGTGTCGAAAGCTTTGGTTTGGGCTTGGAAGTTGATTTTCGATCTTAAGATCGAAGGGTGGGGAGAGGAGCAGCGTCGGCTGGCTGCGTGGGCTACATGGGGTGCATCGGTTTTGGTCTGGAAGCATTTTGAATAAGGTTTTTAAAAAAAAAAAAAATCTTTAGTTGTTGGTTGTGGTGTGAGTTCACCACTGTTTAACACAGTAAAAAAATTTTTTTTAAAAAAACACACATTACAGGTAGCGCATGCTACCTGCGCTACAGGCTACGAAGTCGTAGCGTACGCTACGACTACCTGCTATGCTATGGAGCGATTTTGCTACGCTACGCTACATAGCATACGCTACGCACGCTACCGAAAACACTGGCCGGGTGTTTATTATGGCAAATTGTCCTATTGAAGACTCTATGACTCTTAAGGAATGGATTTTTCTACATTTAAAAAATTAAAAAAAAATTAAAAAAAAAACTCTCGTTGAACTCCAGTTAACTTGGAAGGGAGGTAGCCTTCAACATTGTAACAGCGCAGGCCACATTGAGTAGCAAAGATTGCCTTGCATTAAATATATTTTTAGGCCTAATCAGAGAAGGGCATTGCTTTGAATATTTCAGTACTAGGCGCGATCTAGACTTAACCCCAAAATAGTCACGCAGACTAAGCTGCAAAAATACAAAACTTCAAGTGCTAGGGCATGAGATGTGGACACTACTATAAAAGATGCTCCTTTAAGTGCAAGGGTGCGACCAACACTTAGGTTTGTCATCATCAAGCTGCGGAAATAACTCTTTGTCTAGTTCAAGAAGAACATTAGAATACAAGTGATGCAGGATAACTAACCACTTGCTCTAATAGCTCAAACTGATAGAGCATGGCGAATCAATCCCTTTATCTCATAGCCCAGGGTTAGGTCATCGGCCAATCCCCCCTCATGGGCCTCACATCACATGAGTTCCGCCTCACATGAGCCACCCGCCTCACATGGATGGGGCCCGCCACACACAAGCTGCCCACCCCGAGTGTGCCCCTACATCCCATAGGCCACCTCACTCGAGCCCGGTGTGAAAATGCCCCTACATTAACAAGCCTATAAGGAGAAGAACTTATGAAGTGTCAGTATCCTAGGGAATATTCACTAGGTGCAACCACCCCTTGGGTGCTCTCAATGAAGTAAATTTTCACTCGGCGTGGATTTCTGTGGAAATGCACTAACTGCGCTAAGCCACGCTCTTTGGTGCAAGTGGGAGTAGAAATGCACTAATTCATAAGGAATGAATTTCCCTTAGTAGAGGGATGCAAAATGGAAGGGCACGAGCGCCATCTTACCTGTGAGGGTTCGATGCTCTAGAGGAATTCTTGAAAGTGCTCTTAAAGAGGACTTCGAGAATCTGGGGATCTCTGTCCAAAAATAGACCCCAAAGGGGGTATTTACAAACACACTATCGGGTCCGGATCTGAATAGAGTCCACCCGAGGTGACAAGTATCACGCACTGATTCTCACACCCTTGGAGGACCGAGTGAATTTTGTCAACTCATCCTCATCATCTACTCACATGGGTGCGCGTAGAGCTGGACATCGAGTCGAGTTGGACCGAGTTAGCGTTGACTCGACTCGATCCCGTTTTGAAATAGGCCTGACCCGAACTTGATCTTACTCGATACCAAGTCCAGTATGCCTGACTCGACCCGAGTCCGGTCTGGCCTGGACTAATTTGGACCGAGTCCGATCCAGTCAGAAGTACCGAGTCAGATTGAGCGAAAAGGGAGGGAGGGACCGAGAGAGTGGAGAGGAGAGAGGAGGAGGGTAATGGTGGTGGGTGGTTTCCAAGCTTGGAAGATGAGAAGGATGAGGGAGGGAGAGAGAGAGAGGCCGGGCTTCGAAGATGAGGGAGGGAGAGAGAGTTTGGGATCGGGTCGGGGTAGGGTGCAGTGGATAGGGTTAGAGATGATAAAAATTTCATACACACACACACACACCCAAGCTTGAGTCAAGTCTAACCCGATTGAGTTTCGGGTTGAGTTACTAGGTAACTCGAACTCGACTCGGTTTGAGTTCAGATTGGGAAAAGCCTATTCTGTTCAGACCAACTCACCTATTCGGTTCAGGTCGAGTCAGATCTGAACGAGTTGGACGAGTCAAGTTAGTTGGATCAAGTCATCCCGTGCCCACCTCTAGGTGCACCCTTTGCTTATTCACAAGGGTGCGACAAGTGAACTCCTTTTCAAATGACTTAGCCAATTACCAAGGTTGTGAGCCCACATGCTAACACTTTTTACAAGAGCACAACAGACTCCTTTTTCTCTTAGAGTTGTGATTTTTCATACCTGAACAAGAGGATAAGACTATTATAACCCCTACTAACAACACAGTTCCAAATTTGCTCCTGTACCAAACTCAAGAAGTAGAGTTAGCTACGGGCCCTATCACTTCTTTCCTAGCAACTTACTGATAGCAACAATTTTTCTCCTCTAAGCGATGCAGGAATATCACTTCAAAACTTCCAACGAGTAGTACATCAAAACATATACATGACATGTTAGTTTCCTTACAATTAACCTTTAAGCGTTAACATCTAACACATAATTCTATTACAAGTTCATAACATACTAACCAAGTCACCTTCCAAAAGAAAACATATTAAGTAGGCCAATGGCTTGCCAAATGTCCAAAAATATACCAACCAAGCACATCCCAACATATCAAGAGTCATTACAAGAAGCAAATTTCAAGTCATAAAACCGAACCCAAATTTGCACCAATGAATTTGTGCATATCTTTATTACCTTGAACTTCTAGAACCATTTATTACATTATTTCAATTGGTATTTTTGCTATTGCATTTACTTTGTTAGGAGGCTTATTCAATATTTAGTTCCTTTCCTCAGTTGCCCGAGTATTTGTGCATATCTGTAAGTTCCAAATGGTGCAAACTAACAAGAGTCACTTCTTACATCTAAGCTCCTTAATCTATAGAACTTCACAACTTCTCCTTCTTCTTCTTCTTGTTAAATAGAAGAGCATTGATTCAATGAGCACCATAAGATACCAAGAACCAGTGAGCTCATTACCTCCATCCACTAAAAGATGGGTTGCAGGAATCTAGCAAGAATTTCACAACGTGAATGTTTAAACGCCAAATTGAAATGTGTCAATATGCCTGCCCACCATTATTGAATGGCGGGAGATATGTGCACACCAACTCTCACTGCACAGTGTGCATGCACAATCTTTCCCATCAACAGAAGAGCAATTGTAATTCTTTTGTTACATGCAACCCCACATCCAGCAACAATCAAAAGACAGTCTAACCTGACATGTCGACCATCTCCATAAGCATCCCTGACAATGACCTCATCCACGTTTAGCTGTTCCTTGATCTGTTGAGGCATGGTGCAAACTGTTAGACTGCATTACAGCTTGGAAAAAATAGAAAATTAGTAGAATATAACATGTGGAACACACAACAGCACGTGATTACAATATCTTTTTCATTTTTTAATAAAAAACGCAAGAAGATGAATTCAACAAAACTTGTGACCAAGATGACCAGATCATTACGTCTGTCAACCGCTCGATCAGAAAGACACTCAGTACTAGAAGGAATACATCCCCCCCAGGCTTTGGATTAGAGAACCTGGTAAACCCAGCATGGTGTTTCAATTTCATGGATCAACCAGTTCATACGGCTTTCAAACTGAACTGGCAGATATTGAAATCGCATGCACTTTTTTATAGTTCTTATAAAGAATCCGATGGAGTTTTACCATTCAATTTTCTATGGTATTCTGGAGCTTTGGGTTAAACAGTGTGTTGCTTGCTCCCCAGGATATTTCGGTTGCTTGTTTTTAAGTGTTTGGATTATGGTGTTTTTAGTTATGTTTGAAGTTTGCCAGGTCTAGGACAGTTGGTTTGGGATGTGTTTGGTTGCACCAAATTTCATGATTATGTCTAATTTGGGGCAAAAATAGCATGATATTTGGTGAAATCAAACACAACCTTAAGTGTTAGTTGCAGTAGTATTATTTACACGAGAAAAAAATAAATAAAGGAAATGAAAAGAAGAGTGCAGTGCAGGCAGTAATAATTGGTGAGAACTTGGATGGACCCGAAATTACAGGAGGTCATACATAACTGTAACCCTTTTTATGTTCCCTCATAATCCAAGAAAAGAATGGAAAAAATTCCCCCCATTGAGTATAGCATAGCAGATGAGCAAAGGAGATAGCTGGAGAGATTTCAAATTCCGATGATGAGATAAAATTGGGGTTTAGGTGAAAGAGAAAGAACCTTCTTTTGCATGGACTGCATCATGGGGGAATCGATGGAACCCGAATCAGAAACCTGTGTAGTCGATCGGACACTGAATCTCCTCTTCACCAAAAAGCCTTCAAATTTGGGTGTCGAATACGAAAAGTCATGGAATTGGAGCTTCCTAACCGAAGATGATGACGACCAAGAAAGTGATGCTGACGCTGATGCGATTCTCTCGAAAATCTTCCTGGTGTTGCCGCTACTGCGGGACAAGAAGGAGGTGGGTGTGACTGCAACGGAACGGATGAGGGGAGTGGTGTTGGTGCTCCGGACGGATGAGAATACGTACGGACGCATCAAAAGCGTACGAGTCATTTGGGATGGGGGCAGTCGGCGTCACTTCTTTTTATTGTATACCTAAGCAATTGATGAAAACCCACCTCTCTCTCTCTCTCTCTCTCTCTCTCTCTCTCTCTCTAATATCTAACTTCGTCCTCCTTTGCTCCTATTCGTTCCGCAGTTAGCTTCTCATTGACGGGTGAATCTGGATCGTTTACTGGCGGGCAGGGCAACTTTGTTCCCGCGAGAACTCATTTATTAGTATCTGAGCCGTGCAAAATATGCAGCGGAGTGATAACCTCATCTTTATACTTGTTAAGCGGGGCCATACATAGAGTGGATTTGTCTTCTTTTTTTTTTCTTTTTTCTTTTTTACTTTTTTTTTCTCAAGTCATCTTTGCGGTGCAGGACCCAAATTTCTCCAGAACCCATCCAAGGGGAGTAAATTTTCATTTTAAAAAAAAACAAAAAACAGAAAACAAACAAAAAAGAAAAGAAAAGAAAACGTCGCCTGTGAAAGTTTCATCCTCCACTTGAAGGTCCATGGGCCAATCATGCTCGTGCACCTGCCATTTAGATGGTACTATTACATTTTCTGCGGCCCACTCCCAAGAGAGATGAGAAACCGAAATGTGGTAGAGAGACATGACTTCACGGGACAACTAACTGGTGATGTATCAAAAATCATCAATCAGTTTTTCCGGCTGCGAAAGATAAATGATGCAAAATTAGGGGGACTTTCAAGTAGTTTATAAACTTTAGTTGCAGTTGTTGGTTCCTCGGTTTGTTTTTAACTGTACATGTGCACCATAATTGATACTGTTGAGGTCAAAATTTGGACGGCTCTCCCCTCCGTCTTCTAAAACTCGAATCTCTTCAATATTTTGACCTTGCGTAAGGAGAACAGACAAAGGTGACCCTGACTAAATTGGAGGACCCTCCTATACCTAAGTCAGGTCAAGGAAATCTGGATCTAAGTGGAGAGTAGAAGAGAGTACGAGATATTGCGTACTTGTAGTAGTGGGGTCTCAATGCCTTTATACCTGGCTGTTGAACATTCGGTGTCTATTATTGTAGGCACGAGTTACTCATTCGGTGAGATTCTGAGATCGTGGAGATATTATACACAATCCACGGATCGTGCAGCACATCTATCTGATAATACATATTATAAGCGAAGTAATCGGTCACGTTCATATAGGGTAGTTTCCGTATTTAGCAGACGAAGCATTCACCATTACACATCGCCTCGCCTCGACTTGTTTGATCATAACACAGCCTTTGTCATGGTCAGTCACAAACACTCCCTCAGGTCCGAGCCGAGCGTACAGATTTGTCCAAGAAGGCTTTGTTCAGGAGGGCTCTGAAAACCATCGCTTTAGGACTCGAGACTGAGAGTTGGATCCGTCTTGCCAGTCTTGCCGAGTCGAGGCCCTTGGAGTTGATGCTTAGGATGATTGGAGTGCGAAGTTACTCCGACCTGCAACTTACGCAACATGCAACCCATTCAGGAAGGGGTGCTTACACATCAAGTATGGCATTGCCTCGGCGGTTCTTTCACTTGAATGAATTGCTCTTATCTCTATTAGGTGCTCGGATCATCTCATAACAGAAGCCCCTTACTCTTCGAATTCACTTGTGGATCGAAGAGTAAACTTGCAGGGGATTCCCCGCCCATGCTGGAGTAATAATGATTTTCAAACTCGAAGCATCATACCTAGGAATTTTGCGCTCACAGGCTTCTCTCGAGTGTACACGTGTCGACGGTTACGATTCCGAATAACCATCAGCCTATGGAGAGCCGCCACGTAAGCCTGAGGAAGAGTGTTTGCGACGGCTTCTTCTACCCGAGCATCGTTTCGTTTATCAGAGCACGTTACCCAATGTCAGAACCGTACCGTCCGGTGAGGATTGCCCAATGAGAGAGGGTCATGTGTACTCGGGGATCGGCTCACGACGATTTGGCTGCTATCATCAATATTTCACCATTAATGCGAAGATTCCCTATGGCTTATATAAGCTACTTTCAGATCTACTTACTTCATTCATGTTTTGAGTTTGAGTCTATACCGGAGGGGGCGATTTCAGCGAAGGCGATTCCAATCGATTTGAGGTTTTCGGCAAAAGCGATTTTTGGTGATCATTCAGGGAGCCTCCCTCGTCATTCTTTTTACTTCTTATCACAATGTCGTCTAATCTTGAGACGGTGCGAGAATATGATGACTCCAAGCCGGAGAGTTCTAGTGATGAGAGTGGGGCCCCTGAAGGCCCTTTCGAAGCTGTGCCTTTATACCCACCGCCTCGAAGATAGAAGGAGACAGGGGCTTGGACACAATGGCCTGGCAAAAAGAAAGTCGCCCGAGCCCCCCAGGCCACTACTGTCGGGGCCACTGAAATGCCCGTAAGTGGGCTCGCCTCAGAGATAGTCCCTGGGACTCCATTCTGTCGGATGGAATAGATTCGTTTGGAATTTCATATTCCGAACTTCGTTCAGATCAGGGCTCCTGAGCCCCTTGACACCGTTGGTGCCCCTACCTAGGGGGAGGTCGTGATCTTTCTCTGCGCGCTGCAATGCAGTCTTCGACTCCCTCTTCACCCCTTCATCCGAGCAATTACCACGTATCTCAAGCGTGATCTGAAATAATTTATACTCAACGCTTAGAGGGTGTTGATCTCCGCTTTCATCATCTGGCAACAAATCGAGAATCCAGAGCTGACTCCGGAGGAGCTGATGAGTCTGTACCTGGTTAAGCATAACAGTCACGAACCCATGGTATTACTTCACGACCTGAGGCAGCAAAGGATCGGGGCTGGTGATGAACCTTCCGTCCTTTAATAAAGACTGAAAAAATAAATGGTTCTGAGCAGCAGGCGAGTGGGAGGTGCCAGCGGCTGAGCTCGGGACTCTGTCGACTCGGGTTTTTACCCGATTTACAACACCAGGTCGGACTTTTGATTAATGTTTCTTCTTCTCCTTTTTTATTTTCGTTTGCCTCAGTCAGGACAAAGCCTCCTCCTTTTTGTAGACTTCCAGAGGGGTACGCCGCTCATCGATTCAGCTCAGAAGAACCTTATTATCAAGGCTAGGGTACGGTTGGGGGAACTTCACTCCTAGGCGGACCTGATCACTGTGGCCAACCTTCCTTGGTCGGGGCTCTACAAATTCCAGCCTCTGCCTACATCTTTCAGTAAGCAGTTATTTCTTTTAGTGAGACCAATCTTCATTTTTTTTCTTTTTGATCTGTTATTTTTTGTGTAGGCATGGTTGAAGTGTCTGGTACTCAGGAAGACTGCTCCGACAGCAGAAGAGATACTGAGGGCTCAACCCCGGGTGAAAATTGTTCAAAAGAAGCAGGTCCCCCCTCGTAGGGAGGACCTCGCTGAGGCCTCAGATATAGCCCCATTTCTTGCCACCACTGTTGTTACAGTTGCGCCAGTTACTGAAATCCGCACAACCATTGTTCTGGCTCCAGTAGCAACAGTAACTCCTTCCCCAGCAGCTACCATAGTTCCTTCCTCTGCAGCCGCGACTCCAAACCATGCTCGCACCGCCGCTCCCCTTGGCACGGAGGCTTGCCCTTCAGCCCCCTGCATAGCTGTCCCTTCATCATCTGAGTAGGAGGAGGCCATTCGGATGGCTAATGCCATGATATCACCTCTCGAAGTAGAGAATGCCCCTGAATCCGAGGCTCAGGGGTCGGCCGATAGCAGAATTGGGGCTGCGGAGGAGGGTGGCTCAACTCATTTGGGGACAAGCAGAGCACGGTACGAGCCGGGCTTCCATATGTCTTACTTGGCTCCCTGGGCGGCCAAGCATGCTCCAGAAGAGGAGATCGTCAGTGTACTTTCTAAGTCGGATGATTCCTTCCTGAATGATCTAACAGCGGTTTGTTATAAGGTATTCCCTATCCCTACGCATTTCTCCACCTCCGTTCTCTTGGATGCACCTCCTCATTTTCTTGTCTTTATTTTTATTTAGTCTGTTCTGAGGCTTCTCCTAGTTTGGGAAAGGGTACGTGAGAGTCAGAAGATAGACGCCGAAGTGGAGGCACTCAAGACCGAGGTGGGGATATTGCGGGATGAGGCGACTCTTCACCGATTGGAGCAGGGCGAGTTACGTCAGCAACTCGAGGACGAGAAGAGTCGGAGGCTCCAGATGTAGAAGGTCATGAGCGATCTAGAAGGGTAGTGCGGTGCTGCTGCGACCTAGCTGACGCGAGTCAGGGCCCATGCGGAGTCGCTGGCTAAGGAGATTACTCGGATGGGAGAAGTCCTAGAGCAGACTAAAGCCGAGGCAGCAGAAGAATGAAGCTGAGTAGTCTCTCAAGCGATGAAGGCTCAACGGGTTAAAGATGAGGCCTCCATGGCAGCGGTCGTGGCTACTGCAATTGACGCCCTCAAGGCTTCCAAGGAGAGGGACGCTAAAGCCTCAAAGTTTTATAATAGCGGCTTCGACACCTGTATTGAAGCGGTCCAGGGTTTATATCTAGACCTTAACCTCGATCCCTTGTTGCCTGATGACGCTGAAGAAGAGCCCGCCGAGGATGTCTGCTCGGACTAAGCCCCCGATTCCCAGGCTCCTCCTGCATAGCTATTTTCTTGTTGTTTTGTTCTTCTCTTTTTTTGAATGGATTATATGTAATTTTTAGTGATTTGGAAAGAGTTTTTGAAATATCTTGCGTTAATTCTTGGATGATTGGTGCTAACTGTTAAATGCCGAACTGATTCGTCATCATGTCGATTTCCTTCACGGCTGAGCCGATCTCTTGTGAGATTCGACTTAAGTTCGCATGTGTGCATGTGTGTGCATGAGTATGCATTTAGTTCATTTTGGTTCTGCGGTCTTACCGGTCGAATCCAGGTGACCTACTACCTTCAGATAGTGTTTGCGGTCATCCTTAAGTCCGATCATGTAAACTCGACTTGGATCGAGTTGAAACTTATGTCATTACGACCGCATTGTCGCTTCGATTCCAACGTCGCGTCTTGTACATCCATCCGATGTGTGGATTATAAGTTGTGTACGTTTCATTCTATGGCCCTTGATTTTAATCATGTGGCCCACCTTAGAGTGGTGCATGTGGCCCACACTCCCTCTTTTGCATAAGTTTCAACACACACTACACACACCAGCTAAATCTCCATAACTCACACTATCAAGACCTCACACACCACCCACACCTAACCTACCCCTGGCAAATATTGTTTGTATCACCATAGGTTATGATTACTTCCCTTAAAAAGCTTTTTCCTCTCTTTTCCTCTCATTTCTCTCTCTCTTCTCTTCTTCTCTAGTAATTTTCTTCCACTTCTTCAGCCCATTTTCCTCCATTTTTTCAGCCACCTTCCTCCTTAATCTCCCACTATCTAACCCTTGAAACCTCATCTCCACTATTGATCCATCTCCCTTGTTACTAAAGGACCTTAGTGTGAAAGTTTGGTGGTCATCTTTGATGTGGGTGACTATTTTTTTGTTGAATTCCTTTCTTTCTTTAATCTCATTATTTCTTCATGGATGAATCACATGGGACCCACCAATCTATGGTGGGGATCCCATTTGATCCCACGGATGTGGCTCTTAGGCCCATCCTACATGCATGTCATGATCCATGATGGGGTCATTCTGCATGGACCCTATCATGATATATTTAATGATCCACTCCATATCAAGGTCATCTAGACCTTAAGGATCATGTTGAGATAGCATCACAACCATCCATAACAATTAGAAATCATGCATATAGTGATTATATGTTGCATGTACAATCAATGTAGTTGCATGGGTATGATTCATTCTTGGGAGGGCTCATTAGTGGTGGGGTCCTACCCCATGGCCGGATTGTGTTTCTTCTCCATCTTTTCTCTCCTGTCTTTATAGTAAATTTGATGTATGTGTGGCCCACTTGATGTGCCATGCAACTAAGCCCAAGTGGTTAGACATCTAAGCCCACCGTGTTGCCCCATATTATTGGCATGTTTTGGACAGCCTTTGGGCTTGATTTTATGGATGATCTTGGAAGGGGCTTGGGTCTGAGAGTTGTGTGACCCATCTAAGTAGACCCCACCCTAAGAAAATGGTGATTTATTTCCCTTTTAATTATCTTTTGAGGTGGTTTGGATAGCAACATGCTGCTGTCCAAATCTGCATGGACAGATTTTTAGGCCACCTTGGGGCCTGATTTCTAGATCTTTGGTGGGAATACTGAAACAAAACAATATATGACTCTTGTAGCCTCATGACACACCTACAACCATACCAAATTTCAGCCCCATATGACATTCATTGGGGTCCCAAAGGTGTGGTCCAAGTGAGGTGGACAGTCTGAATTTTTCGCACTGTTCCAGCAACATTCCACCCTAAATGGGTTGAAAATTCAAAATTTATTAAAATATTTTTGGGTGTCTAAAAATTCTAAAAATTTACAAAGATGTGGCCCACCCATGGTAGGACCTACCTACCAAATTTGGGGCCAATGGACACCTGTACGCACTATGGTGCTGGCTGGACCGGCCCACTATAATGTGGTGTCAAGATCAGTACGATTTTCAGGACAAATTGATTTTTTAAAATAAATCAAAAATTTTAAAAATTTGTGAGGGTGTGGTCCACCCATGGTAGGACCCATCTAAAAATTTTTGGGGCTAATGGGCTCCTGTGCACACCGTGGCAAGGGCTGGATTGGCCAACCACGTTGGGACGTTCAGGTCAGTCCGATTTTCTGGACAGATTGTTTTATTCAAATTAATTAAAATATTTACAGATGTCCAAACATTCTGAAATTTTGTACGGGTATGGCCTACCTATGGAGGGACCACCCTGCAAATTTTCAGGGCCATTGGGCCTCTGTACTGACCATGGTGTGGCTTGCAATTTGGATTAATTTGGGGCTAAATACCCAGGCATGCCCCTACCTTGGGTTGTTGGGCCTGCATTGTAATGGCATGACCCACTTGAAGTAAGTATTGTATATCTCCCCGTTTTTCTAGTGGGGCCCACTATGATATATGTGGATCACCATGGGTCAGTAACCCATCTAAATTAAATAAATTTTTGGACTCTAGGAGGCCCAGGAAATGGGTGGGCTAGAATTCCAGCAAGGGGCCCAAAATTTGTTACATGGTTGATTGTTTAGGAACTATTGTGGCACATCAGATTTGAGAGAGTGTGGTACACACTCCTTGCTTTCCTTAGACATTTTTTTATTTTTGGTGTAATTAGTGCCTCTTAAGGCTCATCTTTGAGGTGATAATATAGGCTAGCCTTAACCAGATTTTTGATAGTTTTACGGGACATTTAGGCTAGAAACCTATTCCTTGAGCCCAAAATTGTGCAGGGGCTGACCTTATTATTTTACAAGCCCAATGGGCCGTCTACAAGTTGATCATGTGTATTTATTAGCCTTGATGCTCTCATAAAATGCTTAATTGTGGGTTGACTTGTAAGGCCCACAAAAATGTATATTGCGGAAGGCCTTGCTAAATCTTTGGGCTGCTGTAGCAAGGCTCACACTGTCAATATAGGCCTTACCCATGTGTATTCTTGGGCTTATGGGCTGACCTCAAGTCCACCATAATGTATGAATTGGATGACTTTTGTTTTGGGTCATTTCTTTAAGTCCCATTATGTAATATAGTATATGCATGGCCGCCCCTTTTATGGTAATGATTAGGCCTTTTGGACTCAGTTCTTTTAGATAGGCTCATTGATCTTGGGGCTATACTCTCCCATCTATCGTGATGGGCTTAAGGGCAATAATATGCAAGAAGTTGGGCTCTTGGCTGCCCACTAAATTGACCCTGTACTTGGGCCAAAAGTGAGGCCCAACTCACTTGTGTTAAATGTAAAAGTTTTCCATATAAATGAATTATTGGGCTGCCCATGAAGCCCACCATAATATGTGGAATTATGACCTTTGTGGTTGGGCCCAAACCTTACTTAAGGGTCCACTATCTGGCCTATAAGTTGGGCTTGGTGTATGGCCCATTAGGTCATGCATTGCGTGGGCTTTAGACATTATATTATATGAGTAGTGGCAGGCAACCCACCATAATATGTGGAATTATGACCTTTGTGGTTGGGCCCAAACCTTACTTAAGGGTCCACTATCTGGCCTATAAGTTGGGCTTGGTGTATGGCACATTAGGCCATGCATTGCGTGGGCTTTAGACCTTATATTATATGAGTAGTGGCGGGCTACCTCTTGGAAGCCAGTTGAGGTTAAACGTCCTCTTGGGTGATCCTAAGGTAGGCTCATGGGTTTCTCTATGGATGGTTAAAGGCTCACCATAGACCCTAGGTCATTTGTTTAGGGCTTAATGTGTATGTATGTGGAACCTATCTTAACGCATGTTTGGTCCAGGCCATCCAAGCCTTGGATCGTCCTATTATTCATGCACTCTCTGCCTTGGGTTACTGCTAGACTCACAATCTAGTAACAGGCCCACTTGATCTTTTCATGATATATACATACTCTCCATTTGGTGGGGTCTCCCAGCGAATATAGTTGACTTTCATGAGATTATTTTCACATAGTTAACTAATTTCTGGACCTTAGCAGGTCTAGGAAATTAAACTGGTCAAAAATTTATTAAAGGGCCTTAAATGTAAAATTTTATGGTTAAAACTTTATTTGGCTACGGGGCCTACCATATTGAGAACTTGTGTACATGTTATATGCTTATGTTTTCTTATAATCTTTGAGCTTAATCAGTGTATTCTTTTGGGTCACCTTTTGTGATCAGATGAGGACCCCATCTTAGATCACCTTTTTTGGGGCATCCCATGGGCCCAGAGTGGGTTGGGACGTCCCAGCTTAGCCCAACCATATATTGGGCCGACTTTCACCATTTTGATGGACTTGTGAGCTAAGATAACGATAGTATTGGGCCCTTGGTTGCCCACTTAAATTGCTAAGTTATTGGGCTGATGTAGTTGGGCCCATTTCATCCAAACTTAAACTTATTTAGTCGTATAATGTGTATGCGGGCTGCCCACCAAGTCTAACTCAATGCATGGATTCTATGGCTATTGGGAATTACCTTGAGCCTTAATTCCCTTCTTGGAGCTCATGTTATTAAAAGTGATATTTTATCTTTTTATGGCCTATTATGAAGAATATATATGTATATGGTTACATTTATTTTTATCTTCAATGAGGGCCTTGGGCTTTCTATCCACATCATTCATGGTTGATGTGGATAGAAAGTCAGGTTGTATTTAAGAGTGATTGGATACTCATCTTAGACTCTTGTTAGGCTTATTTTTATATTACTTAGATCCGCAGCTCGTACACTTAGTTTTGTGGGCTACCCCAGGCAAAGGGCCCCGACTAGAAGTTGGATTCCTTAAAGATATTGTTTAAGTACCTGGTCTTGGTTCCTTCTTGGATAGGAGAAATGTAATATACATTGCATATCATCCTATAGTGTGACTGAATTCATCCTCATGACCACGTACATCATTGTATGCTTGGTTGACACTATATGTGTGTGGTCATATTATGTCATTGGGCATTACATGATACTTTCCCCAAGGGATGTAGTATCCCCCCTTGAGCACGTTAGATGCTTGGGATTGATGCATGGTTGATTGTGTGATTCATGCATCTGGCATTGCATAACATATGAGCATTATTGTCCTTGCTTCATCAGGGCTGTAGCCTCCATAGATACATCGTGGACGGCCATGTTTGGACACAAAATGTTATTTGAGCATGCTGGGTGCATAGGATACGTATGGGTGAAATTTTCAGAACTTTCATAGTACTAAGGATCTGCTCCAGCGCCGTGAATGGGTGGAATATATGAGCACACAAGGGCCTTATACCGTTAGGCTACGACTCCCACTGTTGTGTAGTCGGTTGGATAGGGGTGTGGCCTTACTCGCCTGATGTAAGAGGGCATTGCTAGTCTGAGTCTGACCAGCTCATGAATGGGTCCACTACCTTCAGGCCTTGTTGGTGATTAACTGTCCACAGGCGGGTAATGAGGTCTCTTATGCTCGTTTGACTGTGCGGGGTCTGTAGAGCGGCAGTCATCCAGCAGTGTAATAGACCCCGGTGATTTCCTCATGATGGAAATGTACTTGATATGTAGATTGGATATGAACACTGGCATTACTTCGCATTGTATTTGTATCAGTTGTGTAAGCCTCATAATGCATCGCCTTGGTATGGCGCCCAGTACTCAATGCATTACATTACTCATTGCACTATATAGCCTTGGTATGGCTTCCTACATTATCATATTGCCTTGATATAACTTCTTGTGTTCATGATAGCCTTGGTAAGGCTAATGGTATTAGTATTGATCGTGACTCCCTTCTGCATTCTCTATCTTCTTCTGGGCACTATTGTCACACACTTTCATCACCCTCTAAGCTTTCTATAAGCTTATGTACGATTGATGCGTGCAGGAGATCCTAAGTTGGCGTCTTAGCAGCAGAGCTTAGATAGGTGTGCAAGCTGAGGACCCAATGTTGCAGATCATCCTCCTTCTTTCTTTTGTTATCTTATATATGTCCTTTTGAACCTTATGGAAACTTGTAAAAGTTCAAATTCATAGTGAATTTTGTGATGTGTGCCTTTGTTATTCTCAGATTTACATGTTGTAATCTTGAGTATGCTCGTATTGGAAATGATTATATTGTTATGAAAATCCTCCTTGTAGGATCCCAGGATCGGAACCTGCCCCAGGAGCTGACAATTGGGTACTACGGAGCTGCTGCGGCTATAATCGGCCATCGGGTTCCTTGTGAGTCTGGTTACCGAGTCTGGGACATGACATCTCTTGAAGAACTAGCTCCTTCCATATTTCCCTTTAGTTGTCTTTTTTCTTTTAAACCTCCACCTTAGGTCGTCATTGAGTCTGAACCCCGGAGGGGGTGGGGGTGGCTCCCACGATTGTTGAGAACTCCGTTCCCTTCACTAGAAGGATGATGACCCGCCCACTCTGTTAGAGAGTTCGATCATTATTAGGCTTTATCCCTTAGAGGGAATGCCGAGTCGAATTTTCTGGTAGAGAGTCAGATCATTATTAGGCCTTATCCCTTGGTGGGAATGCCGAGTTGAATTTTCTGGTAGAAAGTCGGATCATTATTAGGCCTTATCCTTTAGAGGGAATGCCGAGTCAAATTTTCTTGGGATTACATTCCGATCCTTTCTTTAAGGGATCAGATCGTCTTACTCGCCTCAGCGGGAATGCCGATGGGGTAGTTTAACAGACACTTAGTTCACGCAAAATTTAAATTATAACTTTTATTAAAAGCCTTAAAGGCTAATTACTCGAAGGCGTTATTCTTTATTGAATGCCTTAAAAGGCCATTACATCAGGGGTAGTAGATCTTCAGATACTCGGCGTTCTAAGGGTGAGGGAGCTGCCTGCCTTCAAGGTCTTCTAAATGGTAGGAGCCCGGCTTTGTCGATCAGACCACGCGGTAAGGTCCTTCCCAATTCGGCCTGAGTACCCCAACCTCCGGCTCGGCGGTGTTCTGGAAAACTTGGCGAAAAACTAAATCCCCAGGGCAGAACCGCCTAACCTTGACTTTAGAGTTGTAAAAACGCGTGACCTGCTGGTGCCTAACAGCGGCTCTGAGCCTTGAGATATCTTAGACTTCCTCGACTAGATCTAGGTTAGTGGTAATCTGCTCGGAGTTCTGATCCTCCTAATGGTTCCTTACCTGCGCAGTAGGTAAGTCAATCTCCACGGACACCATTGCTTCAGAGCCGGAAGCGAGTGAGAATGGGGTTTTTCCGGTTGAGGACTGGGCCATGGTCCTGTAGGCCTAAAGGATGAATGAGAGTTTCTCAGCGCAGTTACCTTTGGCTTTTTCCAGCCTAGTCTTGAGGTAGTGTTTGATGACCTTGTTAACCGCTTCTACCTGTTAACTTGACTTGCCCCTTCCCCGTAGGTAAAGGGCCAATAATGTCGATTCCCCATTGAGCGAACGGCCACGGTCCGCTTATAGGAGTCATTTCTTTAGCTGGTTGCATTGGCACCGTTGCATAACATTGACACTTGTCGCATTTTTTGACATAGTCCTTCGAATCTTGTTTGAGAGTCGGCCAGAAGTACCCTTAACGGAGTATTTTCAAGACCAAAGTCTGACTACCGGAATGGTTGCAGCGGATTTCTTCATGAATTTTTCGAATCACATAGTCGGCTTTGTCCAGTCGGAGGCATCTAAGGTAAGGCTGGGAATGCCCCTTCTTATACAATATCCCCTTTAGGATGATATATTGGGCCGTTCTGAATCTAAGTCGTCTTGCCTCTAGTTTGTCTGAGGAGACTTTGCCAGAGGAGAGGTAGTTGAAGATAGGGTCCATCCAGCTCGGAGTAGTGTGCACCGCATTAATTTTCTCTGGCTAACCAATGCTCGAATATTCTACAAACTCAACTGGAATAAAGCGCGGGATCTTTCCCTCTAAAGCAGAAGCGAGCTTTGCCAAGGCATCGGCCCACGAGTTCTCCGTTCTTGGAATTTGCCAGGTAGTACAACTCCAAAACTTTCCAATCAGTTTCCTGGCTTCGTCGAGAGAAGAGATCATCCTGGCCTCTTTGGCTTCATACTTTATGGAGATATGATTTACTACCAACTGTGAGTCACACCGGACCTGGAGAGTTTGAACGCCGAGACTCACAGCCAATCTAAGTCCGGCTAATAGTGCCTCATATTCTGCTTCATTATTTGAAGCCTTGAACCCGAGTCTGATCGCATATTGAATAATCGTAGCATCGGGTGCGACCAGGACGATCCCAGCTCCGGCCCCTTTGGCATTAGATGACCCATCAACATAGAGAATCCAGCCCAGGTCTGATTCCGCCTTTGAATCGCGTAGAAGGACAAGTGGGTTTATCTCTGCTTCGGCACTGATTTCTTCTACGCTTGGAATAGTGAATTCAGCGATGAAGTCGGCTACTGCTTGACCCTTAATTGCTGTCCTCGGACGAAATTGGATGTCGAATTCCCCGAGCTCTACGGCCCACTTGGTCATCCGTCTAGAAACCTTTAGCCTCTGGAGAACCTGTCTTAGAGGGGAGTCAGTCAGTACAATGATGGAATGAGCCTGGAAGTATGGTCGTAACTTCTGAGTAGAGACGACGAGGCAGAGTGCTAGCTTCTCCAGGGATAGATATAGTGTTTCTGTAGGTACCATCGCCTTGCTCACATAATAAATGGGGTGTTGTTTACCCTTGACTTCCCAGATTAGAGCTAAGTTGACTGTTGAGACAGAGACGGCGAGGTAAAGAAATATAAGCTCTCGCTCTTCAGGCTTGGATATGAGGGGGCAAACCCAGGTACTGCTTTAACTATTGGAAGGCTTGTTCACATTTCAGTGTCCATTCTTCCTTCTTATGACCCTTCAATTGTCGAAAGAAGGGGAGGCATTTGTCTGTTGCTCTGGATATGAAACGTCCTAGTGTGACAACTCTTCCCATTAGGCACTGTATTTCCTTCATGGTTCACGGCAAGCTCATGTTGAGGAGCGCTTTGATCTTGTCAGGATTGGCCTCGATGCCTCGCTGACTAACTTGAAAATCAAGGAACTTTCTTAATTCAACTCCAAAAACACACTTTGCGGGATTCAGCTTCATCTGGTATTCTCGGAGGACGTGTAATGTCTCTCCGAGATCTGCAAGGTGATCAGATGCTTTGATACTTTTCACCAGCATGTCATCGACGTACATTTCCATGGTGCGTTCGATTTGCTTGGAGAACATCTGGTTCACCAGCCTCTGATATGTCGCCTCGGCATTTTTCAGGCCAAATGGCGTGACTCGGTAACAGTAGAGCCCCTTGTTTGTGACGAAGGTGGTCTTTTGCCTATCTGGGGGGTGCATGATAATCTGGTTGTATCCGGAATAGGCATCCAGGAAGGAGAACAACTCATGCCCGGCTGTGCTGTCCACCAGCTGATTAATCCTGGGTAATGGGAAGCTGTCTTAGGACATACTTTATTCAGATCCGAGTAGTCGACACAAACTCGCCACTTCCCATTGAATTTTTTTACGAGCACAACATTTTCTATCCAATCGATGTAGAATACTTCTTCTATGAAACCTGCATCGAGCATGATGGATACCTCCTTGGCAATGGCTTCATAGCGTTCAGCGTTGAATGACCTTTTCTTTTAATTTACTAGCTTGTGATCTGGGTCCACATTTAACCTATGGACCAAAACATCAGGGGAGATCCCTGACATATTCGCATGTGATCATGCGAAGACGTCTTGGTATTGCCTCAGAAAGGCTAGCATTACTGACTGCTGCTCGGAATTTAATGACGATCTGAGCTGAACATATTTGATCGGATCAGCTTCATCAAGGGGTACCTTTTCCAAATCTTCCACCGACGAGTTCCCCGCGGTCTCCCGGGGGTCCAAGATATTGACGGTGAGTGTTTGCTTGATAGCTCTTTTCTTGACTGTTATGGCGTAACATCTTCGGGCCTCGCGCTGATCGCCTCAGAGGTAACTTATTCCACCCTCGGATGGAAACTTCATCATCAGATGGTAAGTCGAGACGACTGCCCTCATTGCATTGTGGGAAGGTCGGCCCAAGATAACATTGTGCACTGATGGCACGTTGACAACGAAAGTCCACCATGAGTGTGTCTTGATGTTGTCCTTCTCCCACAATTACTGGGAGGGAGGTGGCTCCTTCGGAGATTACTCTTTCTCCGATAAAGCCATGCAGGGAAGTCTTCACTGGTCGAAGTCGTGATCGTGAAATTCTCATTCTTTCAAAAGCTTCAGAGTAAATCACATCATCCGAGCTTTCAGTGTCAACTAGAATGCGGTACACCTTGTGATTTGCTATGGCCATCATGACCACAAGGGCATCATCGTGTGGAATGCGGGATTTCCCGCGCATCATCTTCCGTAAAAGTTAAACTGCATGGGCTGACCCGGAGTTCCTTACTCGGCCGTTCAGTCAGATGGACGTAATGCTCCAAATCAAACTTCCGGGAATACGTCTCCAGGCTCTATTAAAATCTCCTCCTCCGGCTGAACCTCTGAAAATCGTGCGAATTTCAACTAGTTCTTTTATGAGATTATTCGGCTACTCCTGCTGTCGTTTCTACTTCTGAGTAGACCTTTCTTTCTTGATGTATCGACGTAGATGTCCCCTGCGGATGAGGGACTCAATTTCATCCTTAAAGTCCACGCAATTGTCTGTGTTGTAGCCATGATTCCGGTGGAAGCGACAAAACTTTCGCTTGTCTTGATGCTCTGAGTTGGCCTTCATACATTCAAGCCTGTTCAAGCGCTTGTCTCCTCGGATATCTAACAGGATTTGCTCAGCAATCGTATTAAGAAGTGTGTAGGAACGAAATTTCTCTTTCGGTCTCTGTCTTGGTCGGTGTTCGCAGGAGGCACGATCGTCCGCCCCCTTGCCGGTCGGTTGAGATTCTTCGTTCCTAGGCCTCTTCCCCTTGCTAGCCAGGTCAGCCATTTGTACTCCTTTGCGGGCATTAGTGAACTCCTCGGCATTGGCTTACTTGTGGGCTTTCGCCATAAAGTCTGCTAATGTTTTCGGTGGGTTCTTTCCGATGGAGAAAGTAAACCTTCCATCCTTCAAACCACTCAAGACTGCAGCGAGCGCCATTTTGTCGTCATAGTCCTCAACTTGTAGTGCCTCGTCGTTGAAACAAGCAATGTAGTCTTTCAAGGACTCTTTCGGGCATTACTTGATAGTGAGCAGATGAGTGTTGGGTTTCCAACTCCTCTTACCACTTATAAACTGGGTGAGGAATAGCCTATTTAATCCTGCGAAGGAACTGATGGAGCTTGGTTTAAGTTGTCGATACCAACTCCGAGTGGACCCTGTCAGCATGATGGAAAATCTCCTATACATCATTGCATCCGTCGTCGTCTGTATGCTTCCAGATGCTCGGATGGATCTCCGGACCCTGAGTATTGGATGACGGGAGGTATCTGAAACCTCTATGACATCACCTTGTCCATGATGGCGGAGGTGAAGGGAGGCTCGGTCTCTTCCATCATCGCTTGAACTGTGGCGAGAATTGTCGACAACTGTTGTTTCTTTTCAAAGGTTAAGAATTTGGTATTGAGTTCCGCAAACCGTGCTTCCCAGGGATCTCTATTTTCAGCGACGTCCTCTGGGGTATTTTCTATTTCTGGAGTCTTTTCCCTTCTCCGCCCTAACCGATGATGGAGATCTGTGGGTGCTAGGGCCAAGGTGACAGAATTATCAGTAGGGGCCCGAGCGGCAGCGTTCCGTGCCGAGCCTCTAACTTGCATCGGAGGAGGGTTCTGACCTAAGAGTGGTGCCCGAGAGTGTTGGGGTGCCTCAGGCCTCATACTCCTTGGTACCGAGTGAGTCTCCACATATAGACCTACTGGCTCGGGAATAGGATTCTCCTGAATCGGGTGTATTTGTGGTTCTCTTTGTTGTTTCATCCTGTTTACTTCATCGCGCAGGGCCTGAATCTCGTTCTGCATGGCTCGATATTTACTAGCCCAGTTGCGAGAACGCTATGAAGGCTCCGGTGCAAACTCAGCATGAAGTGGTGAAGACGATCGAGTTCACTCATTTGGCTCTGGTTCCATAGCTACGGTTTTCGTCTTTCTCGCCATTCGATTTGAAATACGGAAACTTGACCTTTAGTATCAGATTCCCACATACGGCGTCAAAAAATGTTGAGGTCAAAGTCTGGACGACTTTCCCCTCCGTCTTCTGAAACTCAGATCTCTTCAATGTCTTGACCCTATGCAAGGATAATAGGCAAAGGTGACCCTGGCTAAGCCGGGGGACCCTCCGATGTCTAAGTCAGGTCAAGAGAATCTGGATCTAAGTGGAGAGTAAAGGAGAGTGCGAGATATTGCGTACTTGTAGTAGTGAGGTCTCAACGCCTTTATACCTGGCTGTTAAACGTTCGGTGTCTGTCATTGTAGGCACGAGTTACTCATTCGGCGAGATTCTAAGATCGTGGAGATATTATATGCAATCCACGGATCATGCAGCACACCTGGGGGATAATGTGTATCATGAGTGAAGTAATCGGTCACGTTCATATATGGTAGTTTCCGTATTTAGCAAACGAAGCATCCACCATTACACATCGCCTCGCCTCAGCTCGCTTGATCATAACACAGCCTTTGTTATGGTCAGTCACAAACACTCCCTCAGGTCCGAGCCGAGCTTACAGATCTGTCCAAAAAGGCTCTGTTCAGGAGAGCTTTGAAAACCATCGCTTTAAGACCCGAGACTAGGAGTTGGATCCGTCTTGCCCGTCTTGCCAAGCCGAGGCCCTTGGAGTTGATGCTTAGGATGATTGGGGTGCGAAGTTACTCCGACCTGCAACTTACGCAGCGTGCAACCCATTCAGGGAGGGGTGCTTACACATCAAGTCGGATGACATTGCCTCGGCGGTTCTTTCACTTGATTGAATTGATCTTATCTCTATTAGGCGCTCGAATCATCCCATAACAGATACAGTGGTTTAATTCAAACCGATCAACTTTGATTCCAAGAATCAAAATAAATTAATACATCTAATATGAATATATATGATCAAATTCTAAAAAGATCAATTGCTAACTTAAACACTCACAAAAGTTTATATCAATCAAGTGCTAATTATAAGGTAAGGTTCCTCCTCCAAAATTGAATTATTTTGTGTCTTTTATCGTAAAGGACTTTTGAAATATTAGTGTAAATCAAATAAAAAGAAAAACTCACAAACGATTAGTAAGAGTAACCATAAGAATAAAGAACAAATCTAGCATATGATCCCAAACTCATTTTACAACTAAAAATTATATCTAAGAATTATCGTTACTTTATTATTATTACTTTTAAGATAAGTCAAAATAAAGTAAATTAATAAGTTTCTTTGTTTTGATTGGTGTGACTCTTAGATCCGTCGCATTACTCTATATTTAAAAATTTCTGTTGTAGCTTTTTCCTCCATATCCTTTTTCTATTATTACAATGGTTACAGTATTCCAAAAGTTTTTCTAAATTCCTCACTTCTCTGGATCCTTCTTTTAATAGGTTTCTCTTTACAACAGTTCAGCTTCTGTCAATCAAAACTTTATTGCCTTTGGTCATATTTCATATCTTAAATACTCGACCATGCTTCTTATACATCAACTACATCAAAACTTTGCTGCCCTTAGTTGCCTTTTATATCTTAAACAACTCCTTGGTGCTTCTTATATATTGACCACAATACTTCATTGACCATCCACTAATGCATATCGCTAGACTAATGCGCTAAGCCCCCAAAAAAGCTCCAAATATTTGAAGATCTTTTTAAACACTTCATATTCTCTCAGACAATGCCACGTGTCACCCTCTTATAAGCTTTCTCAAAATAGTCAGAAATATGATACAATAATAATAGAAGGGTTGGACCTTCAACGGACATGAAATTCAGGTTTACACTAGTGGCATTGGCGTGGGTGCAAGTGCAAGTGAGAGAACTGTAAATTCAAATAAATTATATATATATATATATATATATATATATATAGAGAGAGAGAGAGAGAGAGAGAGAGAGAGAGAGAGAGAGAGAGAGAGAGAGAGAGAGAGAGAGAGAGTCTCTTTTTTTCTTTTCTTTTCTTTTTGAAATGTGTGTGAGGGAGAGAGACGTACCTGGAACTATCCAGTTTACCCTACCATGCAAGGCCTACGGGACCTTATAAGGTGTATGTTATTGGGTTCGTAAAATCCATTTTCCCATCGTTTACCATACATGATGAACTTGGGAATTCCATGGTGTAAAATTCTTGCACATAATCTGCAATGTTTGCATGGCAAATGTCACCATCTCATTGTTCCATGCAGCCTGGCCCACTAAAAAGTTGGATCGAGTTTTGGGTCCAAGGCATAACATCAACAATCAAATCTAAAGGGATGGAGTGGTTGTCACACACAATACGGTATGCCCAACAATGATCTGATGATGTAGCCCTTTCCACTCAACTATTGTAGAGGATTCTGGTCCTTTCACAACCTCCTACAACGGTACCCAAAAATTAGCTTGGGAATGTTTGATTGAAGGGATGAATTTGAGTATAGTAAAGCCATTGATTGGTTGGTGCAAATGCCATGCTTTTCTACCAATTGGGTCCATCCATATATTGGGCCCTGACATGGATGATAGAAAATTAGACTTATCAAAAGTTTCTGACCTTCTGAAAGCAATGGCAATTGGCAAACCACAAAAAATGGTCAAGGATCAAAAGAAAATCGAGAGATGGGATTATTTGATAGGTTTTGATTTGTAAAAAATAAGCCCCTTTTTTTTTTTTCCTTAATCCTAATAAATTGACAGACCCAATTGATAACTCATTTTGTCATGGCCAACATGGATTGCAAGATTCAACCCATGTGCGGTCGCCCGAGTCTAACAAATAGGCAATTAAGAAGAAAAAAAAAACAGTTATGGTCCACGTTCAACTGAAACAGGGGAGCTTTGGCGGTCACGATCTTCCAATCTGGATTTTCGTAGTGTGTCGACAGTGTGGTCACATGTCCATAGTTGGAGCACTCACCCAAGGGCCCAGTCATACTTCTCAGAGTCCAGCACTGCATTGGATAACACTTCTGCAAAGAACAAACGACCCACGTTCAATATTCATTTGCCTACGTTTTTTTTTATTTTTCTTTCTTTCTTTCTTGGCATGAATCTGATGAAAAGAAGTCTTCTGTTGCTTAACATGGGCCCGGAATTGTGATGGCATCAAGATGTCATAATTAAATTAATTAAAATACTAAAAGTTGGGGAAAATAAATAAAGGCACACGACTTTGTTCAACGGCCAAACAAGAGATAATTGGGCAAATTTTATTTCATTTTATTTTGCAAAGGAGAGAGAAGTGGGACACCCTGATCCATAGCTCAAGTGGTAGACTGAGTGAAAGATACCTTGTTTCAAAACTGGGGTCTTGGTGTGTATTCCCTAGTGGGGGTGGCTAACAGTGAAGTGTGAACTGACAGTGGGTGTACTAACAAGCTAACCAAAAAAAAGAAGAGAGAAGTGGGGAATATTGCATTTATAACTGAAGAATATACATATAACACAGGCGCAGCAAAGCAGGTGCGCGCACACATATATTTATATCAGGAACATTCTCATGGGCTGTTGTAACAGTGGCCCACCTACTGCTTATCTCAGCTTAATTTTAGTTATTGGTGATATTTGATGAGGCCAACCTTTTGTGCTGCCGGGATGTCCCACATGGGAGGCACATTGGCCGCAGATACATGCTTAAATGGTTATGAAGGCAATGTGTTATCACATGCATTTACACGAGAAAACTAGATTTTTAACAAGTGATTAGATACAACAGCGGCCCCGTTTCTTTTTTTTTTCTCCAACATGTTGCAGGTGTAGAATATCCAATCCATGAAAAAGGTGGGGCGTGCTATGATACCTAATATGAAAATCAGGCTGATCCACTCATTGGGTGGGCCACACCAGTACACTAAGTCATACAACTGGCAGCCCCGCACTGTCATACATTATTGGTTCATATAGATGGGCAGTGATAAATTCATCTGGAAAATCACCTAAAATGGAGGATTCAACATTAATTCAGCATACCATTTGATTCAGGCCAGCTTTAATGAAAACCATCCAGCCCTCCTAACCAATTTATTTCTACAATTAAGAAGCTTAGCCAACCTTGTCCCCTCAAGAGTTAGCCGATGTGAAATGGTACACTTTGATTCTTGGATGGCATAAACTAAATTAGCCCATGTGAAATGGTATGCTCCAAATCTTGGATGGAGCTGTGTCAGCATTGAAAGACGATTGTGGGGCTGGTGTAATCATAAGATATGGCAAGGGCAGGTGTATTCTGGCCTTTTGCAATAGACTCCACAAATGCATAGTTAATCAAGCAGAAGCAATGAGCCGCCTCCTGGGTGTTCAATTGGCTATGAAGCTGAACATTCTAAATCTAGAAATAGAGGGTGACTCTGAAATAATAATTAAATGATAAACTGTCAGGATCCGCCATCATGGAAGATTTGATTACACCCAGACAATGCAAAGAGTGTCCTTCAAAGATTGAATAGTTGGAAGGCAAGGGCACTGACAGTTTAACGATATCTGCTAATTCAGGCTACGAAGAATGGTTAAATTGAATTAAGTAAATGCGCAACCTATAAATATAGATATCTCAAAGTGAAAGAAGAGAGGAGGGTATTCGCATCATGGTAGAAGAAAGAAAGGGAAGAGGGAAAGAAAAAAAAAAAAAAAAAGCTTGGGAGGAATTTTTTTAATTCAATCCTACCTGCCCTAGAACAAGACGAGATATTCAGCCCTTCCCTACCTAGAACAAGACAAGAGAGGTAGATCTTTGCCTAATCTTTTATTAGTATCCTCTTTCCTTGGATTGGGACTGAGACACATACATAAAAAATAAAGCATGCAATTCAAATGAGATAGGAAAATTCAATTCATAATTGAGGTTACACAAAATCAGAGTTAGAAAAGAGGGTAGGTTTCATCTGAAAAGTGCTCTGTCGAGGAGGGAGGGAGGGAGGGGAGCTTCTTCTCATTTTTTATTGCTTGTAAAAACTACTCCATTCATAAACCCCTTGAGCTTTTTATATATAGATGGTAACTCTCTATTTCCTAATTGGATCCCAACACTTTTAATTTCCTAATTTGTCTATACTTGCTATCCAATCTCGAATCCAAATAAGAAATTTCCTAATTTGTTGAAATATTAGGACACGCATCATAGAAAACTTTTAAAAAGGCATGTAAACCTGTGCTTACTTGGACAATGATTCTTAACACTCTCCCCCATTATCAAGTACCACTTGCATCTACCATTCTCAAACTTCTTTTAAAAAGATCAAACTTGTTTGCATCTAGTGCTTTAGTGAAAACATTTGCTGCACAGTCACTGATTGGGACACATCAACTCGAGCTCATGACTTCTCGCAAATGAACTGGCACTAGACCTCCATGTGCTTCATTCGAGTATGACACCAACATGATCGAACTGGCACTGTCACTCATAATAGGAGCAGGATAGTCAACCTCTAAAGTCTCCTAGTAGTTGCGACAACCACACACTTCACCTGTAGCTAGCATCGCAACTTGATATCCAGCCTCTGCAGCGGATAATGCAACAGTAGGCTGCTTCCTGTTTCTCCATGATACACTTCTTGAACTAAAACAAAAACCCGATGTTGAATGTGTAGATAGGTTCCCAACCTTGTCTAAATCACAATAGATTTCTAGGTTTATTGGCATACCATTCCGGTAAAACATGCCTTCGTTGATGGTTGCCTTCACATATCTCAAGATCCACTTCACTACATCCGTATGTGGCTTCCTAGGCTCATATATAAAATGATTGAAAAATGACAACCCTAACTGGATTGCTAAATTTGGGCGAGCAATGGTTAGGTATATCAGGTTACCAACCATCTCTTGATAAGCATGTGCATCTATTAGTAGCTATCCTTCATCTTTTGATAGCTTGTGATTCACTTCAAGTGGTGTTGGGATAGGTTTTGAACTTTTTTCCTTTTTTCTCTTTTCTTTTTTGAGAGGTGGATCGTTTTGAACTTAACAAATCAAACTTTGCAAGCAACTTCAAACTGAATTTCTTTTGAAGAAACAAAACCCATTTATCTTTCATCACTTCAAGACCAAAAAAGTATTAATGGTTTTCCAACTCCATCTCAAACCTTTGGGAGAATTTTTCACTTGATGTCTACATAATCAAGCACACCAAGACCAATAAGAAAACTTGCGTGAAAGGAGAACTAACACAAAGGGGAAGTGGAACAACTCGAAAAAACAGCCAGCCTCCCACCAACATGGCTTTGATACCATGTAGAAAATCTTTAGCAAGGCACGGATGAGGAGGACATTGGCATCATGGTAGAAGAAAGAAAAAGAAAAGAAGAAAAGAAAAGAAGTTCTAGAGAAAAGTTTAGCGAGAGGGACAGTCTTTTTCTCCTTTTAGTATTTCTTGTAAAACTATTCCATACATACACTACTTCAGCTTTTTATATAGAAACTCCTATTTCCTTATTTGACCCCAATACTCTTTACTTTCCTAATCTGTTTGTACTTGCTTTCCTAGCTTGAATCCAGATAAGAAACTTCCTAATTTTTTGAAGCACAAAAATACCAATCATAGCAAACTTTCTAAAAAGGTACCTAAGCCCATGCTTACTTGGACAATGATTCTCAACAAACTCATCAGATGGACCACTCATTTATGAGAAAAATGGACAGTTAGATTAAAAAATAATAAAATAAATAAATAAATAAATAATCAAAGGTGAATGTTCAATGCACATGTGTAGGCTACTTAATGAGTGGACTAGCCTGATTTATGTGGCAAGGCATGTTGATGAATGCCCTGCATCTTGCCTGTGCCACTTTGGCAGGAATGCCAGTAAAATGGGACAGAGATCAGGAGAAGCAAAAGTGCAGCAGAAGTCCCACACGCAGTCTCCCTCACTCATTTTGTGTAACAAATCAGACAAAATAAACAGAAACAAAAACTGCATGTAGCTCATTAGGTGAATTGCTACGAAACAGCGTTTGTGTAGAAGATATAGTAACATACTAGGGTGTTTTTTTCTGGTGCATCCTTTCATTTTGTGTAACAAATCAGACAAAATAAACAGAAACAAAAACTACATGTAGCTCATTAGGTGAATTGCTAGGAAACAGCGTTGGTGTAGAAGATATAGTAACATACTAGGGTGTTCGCTTCTGGTACATCCTTCTGTATATTTTTGCCCCTTCCGACTGTGCATGTATCTCTCTTTCAGTTCGAATTCCCAGTGGGTTGCTTAAGAGCCATCCTTCAGGGTCACATAAAATATTGGGGTCAAGACCATCCATGTGTTCGAATTCATCAGGCCGGGCATCAAATTGATTCCTCATGTGAAGTGCCACTTCCAGCACATCCGACTGCACAAAAACCTATTCACCCAACCGCACAACATACCAGTAAATCAATAACACAATTCAACACAACAACAACAACAAAGGAAAGAAAGAATGAAAGAAAGAAAGAAAGAAAGAAAGTCAAACATTCATAGGTGAAATTAGAAAAGTCGAAACAAAAATCAAAATAGCACCCGTTCAGGTAAGTATAAACAAAAACCAAAGTAACGCGATAGGTTCCCTATCTCTTTGCGGAGCACAAAGCTAAAAATTGATCAAATGTGTTTGAAACATTGATCGGATGTATGTATCAGCAACCTGAGACAAGTTTGGTTCAAATCTCTGTTGTCATCATCTAAGTCTTATCCCAACTAAACGGGGTCAGCTCAAGGTTCAGATCGATGTGTCTTATATAAAACCGAAACTATCGCATTTCTTCAAAATTTTGAATTTCCATAAAAACTGGGAAAATACCCTTAGATATGGGAGAAGCTTGGACTTAATTAAGAGAAGAGGTTTAGCATTTGAACTTTCAAAAATAATAAGAATTTTTTTTTCAAAAAAAAAGGAACTGCCTAAAAGTAAGAAAGGAAAGAAACCGTAAGCTGTAAGAGAAAGAAAGTCATGAGCCACGAAATGTATAACTTTTGCTACTGTGAATGCACAATCGGCAGGGAATGGAGCATAGAATTGTGTGTTTACATGCTGCATGCACACGTTTTAAAGGGAGTAAAAGGAGGAAAGAGAGGTGCAAGTTTGAACCAAAAAAGTCATCCAAATAAATTCACAATTTGGCGAGTATTTATCAGGCTTGATCACTATAGCAGTTTATTACAAGTCCATTGTGAATTGGGCCACCCTTTTTTTTTATTATTTTTTTATTTTTATGAATGGAAATATTTCATTGAAGAAAAAGTAAAACAATGAAACAAAAACAGAGAGAACTCTACAACAGTGGGGCAGCCCCACAAACCCCAGAGCTTTGGAAACTCGCAACTATGGCCTTTCAAAACAAATATAAGAAGATCAGATCTGAGCACACCCTTTCCCAGAAGCCTGCTTGAGAGTTTGCAGATAGATGCACTTGCACAAAAGAAATGGACAAGTATGCAATTGAAGATATATTAAATGATTAGAGGAAACCAAAATCTTCACTGTTTCTGGAAGACTTGAAAAAAGTCACTTAAGATCATGGAAGCAGTTATCTCCCATTTGAGCAAAGTCACTCAAAACTTCCATTTGAAAGAACTTTTTTTTTTGTTTTTGAGAGAGATTTTTTAAAGATCTTCTCTTGAGTATTATTAGTAAGTTGATAACTATATAAATAATCATATAGCTATGACAAAATAAATAACTAAATACATGTTTTGCTTTGCTTTGCCATCATCCAATTAGGAGGTAGTGACTACAGAGTACAGACATGGACAGTCCTACAACATCAATTATTATTCTGAGGTAGCCTAGTTCTGGTACAAACCAATTAGATAACCAATATCAGAACTTCATTAGCTACTTTATAGATGCATAAATAGCAAAATCTACATGATTTGTTGACTTCCAAAAGAAATAAAAGCAAAAAAGGTGGAACCTGTAAACATGATTAGAAGATCAACATCAACAGTATGTAAATTGAACTACCTTCCTTCTGATAAAGAGCGTCTGGAGAAGTGCAAACCTGTCCAGCGAGACTCAAATTCTTTGAAATAGAATCCACTATGGGCTTCTGCAGCACTCTTCTTTTGTGATACCTTTTCTTGAAATGTGGGTCTGGACACTACAAGAAAATATGATTCCAAAATTCAATAGAGAGAGTTGTCTGGTACATTCCAAGTATAGTCGCTGTCAACATAATAATCACCATCAAAGCCTTGTCCCAGCTATCTGGGGTTGTCTTTATGAATCCTTTTTTGCTCAATTACAGCAAAATAGGTTGTATGCATAGAGATGAAACCAGAAGTTCCAAAAAGCTAATTTATCATCATCATCTAAGCCTTATACCAATTAATTGAGGCTGGGTACATGAATCCTATTCCACCATTCCACTATATTAAGGTCCATAACTACCAGTTAGAACATAGGTCATCAAACTAATTTAAGAGATCTTACAAGCCAATGTTGTTCTTTTCACAGGTGAAAGAGATCTAAAGCCGATAATTTTCATTTACTCACCAAGATGGAAACAAACACCAAAGGTCCAGGGTAAGTAGACACGAGCTCTTCAAAACAAACTGCTGCATTTGCAAACATGAAAGAGCTGGATGCAAGCAAAAAAAGAAAAAAAGAAAAGAAAAAAAAAAGAAAAAGAAAAAGATAAAAATAATAATTAGGAGCTTCATGAAGAGTGCAAGCTTATTTTGCATGAAATTTGTGAACAGTAAAACCTTACATGTTCTTAAGACCTAGTTCTTTCACCCAGAATTGCGCACGTTTAACCAACTGTAGACAGAAATCATATCAGTGCAAAATAAACAAAATTGTGCATAAGAAATAAAGAAACCTAGTAACATTAGGAAGGAGACCAGCACTTATCTCATATTTCAATAACTAAGTCAGTAGCAAATTCAAAAAGACACCATCAGGCAAAAGGAGGTCGTATATCCCATACTTTGTGTCTTATTTCCAATCCCAAGTAATTCTTGGATTCAGGGAATCGTTTTGCAAGCCAAATGAGAAATCTGCCACTACCTGCAAATTCTGATTTGTCAGCAAAATGTCCAAGCTGAAGGAATTGTGCTCATATGGATGCACTATGTTCATGATTTTTTTTTTTAATTCTGTAATAGAGTAAATGTGTCGGTGGATGAGACTTTTTTATTGCAAACCAAAATCTCAATTCTCTACCCACCACAACATTATACTTGAGCTACTTCCAGGAGGCAAGAAAACTCAGCTATTTGTAACTCATTAGATTAAAGAACTTAAATGAAAAGAAAATTAAATGATTTAGTGCCAAAGATAACCATAATGCTAGCCAGATACAGTCAATGTCGCATCCATGAAAGGTATAGGGAAATGGGGGAGGGTAAGCTTATGTGTACTGTCAGAATAGGAACTGGCCTTACAGGGCCATAAGATGCCGGAAGCAGTATCGAGATCCCATTTCATGGAACTGAGTGCCATGATTGTGGATACGAATGGAGACAAGGCAGCCAACCCCTTCTCTTCAAAGAGTCCAATGCACTGTTTCCATTAAGTTATATGATCCACAAATCACATTGGCTAAGCCTGAAGCACTTTACAAGGCAAGTAACCTAATATAGGAGTGTCAAAAGAAAAATGATATATGTCCCCCTCCAGTGCATTAATCATCATTATGGCCTTGTCCAACTATCGAACCTGTTTTGCCAATTAGATTCACGAAAAATCTCCATCATTGCACATTAATGCAATTACAATTTTATGGAACACATGGGAAGGATATTGAGATGCATATGGTATGAAGCCTAGTGTATGTGCATATGCAGCTTAATGGTACAGAGTAGGGACGTAGGAGTCCAGATTCCGAAATGATCCAGTCACCAAGTAGGCCTTTTATCCATAAGTTAGTAACTTAGACTACACACACCTTTGGTTCCATAAATCCAATTATTTAAAAAAAGACATACTGATTTGATAAGATGACTAGGGATTTGTGGACAATTAATGGTCAAAGTGAATGTGTATGAACCATCACACTCTTCCGGAGTATCAATTCTCTCTCCTTTTGCAGCACAACACTGTCCACCAACAATTGTTGCTATGCTCATTCACCGCCCACCAGAAGAAGAAGAAGTATACCATAATGCGATCTAAGAAGAAGGAGAAGAAGACCATTGTTGCTATACTCATTCACCAACCACCGGAAGAAGAAGAAGAATACCAAATTAATAGAAGAAAAATACCACAATGTGATTGAAGAAGAAGAACAACAACAACAATCAATGTTGCCAAAGTTGTTGAGATTGGATAAGTGGACATGACATTGTAAAAGTTGTGGAGGTTGCATTATTGGTATAGCTAGAGTTGTGGTGTTGGATTTGCGGAGTTGATAGTAATCAATGGTTAAAAAAGAAAAAGGAAAAAAAAAGAAGTGTAGATCACCAGTAAAAAAACAAACTGAAGCAAATATAAATAGTTACTCCTCTTTTGAAAAATTTCAAAATCCAGATAAAAAATGACCTAATTTCAATGAAATCATGTGTGTGTGTGTGTGTAATTTTGTTTTACAAGCCCAACTGAAACTCAATCTCCAGTTTCTATACATAATACAATACTGTTTTTAGAAGCTGAAATCAAATCAGAACTCCACAGCTATTCGTGAATCGCTTTGAAGTAGGAATGAATCAGGGATCTAACTCCGCTGATTGGAATTGACTGATAGGAATGAATTGTAGTGATTCAAACTGCAGATTAGTGCGCCCAAACTGAAAACTAGGTAACTGTGGGTGGACAGCCATTAAACCATATCTCCATCTACAACCCTAACAATTTTTTTATTTTTTTTAGAATTCTGAATAATCTTGACAACCCGAAAAATTATTTATCACCATTTACAACAAGTTGATGATTCCATATTTTCCTAGCCCATCTTCTGAGAGTTCAGACGGATATCTTTTCACCCCACATTATCTCTGGGCTTCTTTCCCACCCTACCCACTTGGCCATTCAAGTTAGCTTACAAACATGCACTACATAAAACATTCATGTTAGTTCCTATTATTTAAGAACTGTGCCATGCATATCTTCATTGTAGCTTGTAAATGCAAGGAGTTTGCATTGTAGAAAAGGAGTTCATCCATAACAAGCAATTTCTGGGCTATGTTGATGATTAATCACTTGTTAGATGCCCAACGTAGATAAGAAGAAAAGAAGATAATGGTGGGTATTAAACTTTTCTCACCACTGCCAATATCTACCATTAGTGGCAATGTCGAGTCCTTGAAAACTTCTTTCCAGTTGGGTGCTTGCACAGGGACCTGTCCAACAAAAAAATAATAATAATTTAAAATTGGGTGAACAAAGTAGCAAATGAAAAGTAACGCTGAATAGAAGAAAAAACAGAAAACTAGAATATGGCAGGTCATGCTATAATACAGACACAAACATTTATTTATTTATTATTTATTATTATTTTTAATGTTTTTTGCAATGAGTGCACATACGTAAGAGACTCCTCTGGAAAAAGAAAATAATAGAACCGGTTTCAAAGAAGATAATAGAACTGCATGGGCTTACCATAAAAGAAGCGGAGAGGGGGTTCACATGCTGACGGATTCGAACGTGACCCACCTGCAACCACAAGATTTGTTTGATTCAGCAGATGATGGTGACTGAAAAAGAAGAAAAATGAAGGAAATATGGATTAGGTAAAGTATGTTATAGAGTCAAGTAGTACAGTGAAGGCGTAAGAAGCTCACCTCGCCAAAATTGTAGTTGAGGTTGAGGTCAGCGTACTCCAAGTCGACAAGGTCGGGGCTTCTGGGCTTCTCACCTATGCTTCGGCTGTTGAATCTGCAGCAACAACTGCTACCATGTTGGGAAAACATCCTTGTTTTTCTCGCTATTTGGCTGCCTTTGGGGGTGAAAAGTGGTATGGAGATTGGAGTGGGACGATGTGAAAATAGAGGCACTGCTATTATCATGTTATTGTTATAGATACAACTGCTCATTCCCCTCCCTCTAATTACAAACATCATCTCCCCTTCTTTCTTTCTTTATTTTCCTCAAACCCCAATTCACCTCATTATTAAACCCTTGAAGAGCATCAAAGGCAAATATGACGTGAATGAATGAATGAAATCTTTCCCTAAAAAAAAAAAAAAAAAAACCTCTATTTCTTCTCTTCTCGACTACGAAAGATCATTTCAGCGAAGAATGTCAAATAGAAATGGGATAGCCACTCACTGGCGAAATAAGGACTCTTGAATCCTTTCCCTATCCCCCTGCGTATGCGAGAGACGACAGCCCGGGTTGTTTTGTCTGATGATGGTCACTCACTGTATGTCACCTAGTCTGGTCCGTCGTCCAGTGGTCGGGACCCCGCGTTTCCCGAAATAAAGCACATCAAAAAATAAAGAAAACCAAACGTCCACAACGGACCAACTCATGATCGAAGCTGGACTGATTTTTTGGGCTCCACCACAATCGAGGTTAATTAACTTCCTGCCCCATAGTCACTTAGCCAGCCGGCTCCTTAAGATACATTTGCATGCATGAGAAAACCGCTTACAGTAAAAGGATGACCTAACATCCAGTTTATTCGATTATCGGACCAATCTGATTTTTGCTCGCAGTGAGCCCACACCCAGCCCAACAAATCGGATGTCCATTGCCTGTGGTCAGAAACTAGCTGGGGCACACCGTTATGTTTGTGGGAAATCCACACCATCCATTTGTTTTGCCAGCTCATGTTAGGACATGCACCAAAAAATGAAGCAGATCCAAATATCAAATGGGTCACATGGCAAGAAACAGTGGGGATAGAACGACCACCACCGTTGAAACATGAGCTAGGACCACACAAGGGTTTAGCTCAACCCAGTGGGAATGACCTTATGAAGGGTTTGGATGGCATATAAACATCACGATGACCTGATGAAGAGTTTTGGAGCTGCCTCATTTTTGAGCTTATGATCTAACATGAGCTGACAAAACCGAGTCATGTTCAGAAGCTTTAACATTACAAGTTGAGAATGCAACCTTTCAGTCTTAGGACGGAAGAGGCGCTAGAATTACTTGTCGGACGGACCACCTTTACCATATCATTGATAGATCATTGGCATTTCAAATAGGCAATCGAATGTGGGGTCCACTTGGCAAGAGTTGCATCAGGCCATCCCTAGATATGCTAGAAAAAGACTGTCGATTTACATGGCTTGAAGACTGATATAGCTGTTCCAAATAGACGCTCTCCCTACTCACAGGCAGTTAAAGATGAAGGAGATCATCCATCAGGAGCGAGTGAATATGGATTGTCTTGACTAAAAATAACAAACAATGAATCAGAGCCTTGGAGACTAGAGATGATAACCACGTTCTGAGAATTTCGCTCTAATAGAGCAGCACCATGGCTGGCACAATGTAGGCATCTCTAATTTTCATCACCTGCACTGCAGCAATGGCACCTGGAAAAGGCAATCATAACCTTGTTCCGGGATTGAGCATTTTCTTTGGCAGCTCCCTTTATTACAGGTTAGTTTCAGTAGTAAGGATTAGGGGCTGATGAATGTTTGCAGAAGGTTAAAATCTCATTTGGATTGGGCATTTATGGTTGGAAGTTTTGAGCTCATAAATTGGCGTTTACATCTCAGAATAAAAATGAAAAAAACGTCAGAAGCAGATTCCCACTCCGAATCTTCAACTCTACTGCAGAAGCAGCCAACTGCAAATTCATCCATTTGAACTCTAACCCTGCTACAGGTCACTTTCTTACAAAAGAAAAACTGATATGAATTTGGATAAGCAAGCCTGATTGACTAGCCATGCTCGTGGCTGACTGGAACCATTCAACCAGGAATAACCATATTGATTTGCCACAAAGAAACCATCGTCCAACCATCTTAGTTTACCTGAAATTAATCCTCATAAGCTACGGTTTCACTTTTGTGGTCAAAAGACACCTGCCTTTACTGTTCACTGAAAATGCATTGCTCTACATCCACAAGCACCACATGAAATGTACAGAAAGGTGAATGGCCAATATTCAACATACATGTGACCCACCTAATGAGTAGAACTATTTTTACACAGGGGTCTCTTTTCAGTCACCATCTTACTGAAACAAAAATTTCAGCCCTGACCATTTAGATATAAATGACAGCCATCATACAAAATTTTTGAATTTCTACTTCATACACCATCAAGAAACAAGGATTCGTCTTAACCATTCATTTGCAGATATCAATTAGGCAAATATGACCATCCAAGTACTCAGTTTCAGCCTATGACCTTTCTAGTAAAGCCACCTTTTGAATGGTTTCAATCACATAAACATAAAACCCACTTCCACATCATAGGAAACAAGGAATGATGTTTGCCTTGACCATTCATTTGCATTCAATCTGTCATGCAGATACTAACCATCCAAATATATAATTTCAGCTTGTTGCCCAACCACCTAAGGTCACCCTTTCAATGATTTCAATAACACAAACGCAATGGTTCATATCTTACGGGCCTATTTAGATGGGGTGAAAACGGTTTCCCAGGGAGGATATGAAAAAGGGATTTCTTGCACACTTTCACCTGATTGGGAAAAAAATAATATATTTTTCCCTGATTGGAATTGCAAACCATGTAAAGGTGTTTTCCTTTTCACCATATGGATTGAAAATAAGGTCATATCATTTCACCGCTACAATTGTAAAAAGGAAAATGTCCGTTTACTTAACATGCATGAAATCCACCACATCCATCAGGACCAATTCTTGTTTGGTCTAGATCCCTAAATGCATGCTGATTCAACACTCAGGTGGGCCACTCCATAAAACCTCTAAATTAATCTAGTATGGCCCATCTAATTTCTGAAATACAGATTTTTGGGTAATTATTCCATCTTAACCAGGCACATCAGATGAATGGATTGGATGGCATTTAAACACAGTTGGATATGGAGCATCATAGCATGGGTATGTGTATATATATGTCATGATTGATGTGGAGCACCAAAACAATTTGGGTTAGATTTTCACACATTTGGATGCCAATCCAAATTGATGAAATGGAAAATACATTTCCATAACAACAGTTGCTGCACACCTAATAGGTGAAAGCGAAATGGAAATGAAATAGTTTTACCTAGGGATCCATTTCCACTTTTTGGTTTCACTCTATCCAAACAGTCCCAAAGTGAAAATTTTGTTGAAAAGAGTGAAGTTTTGAAAAGACCCTACCTACAATGAAGATTTGAGATAGGAACTAGAACTGTTTTCAAGCACTACAACACCACAAGCCTTTCCAAACCTACTCATCTGATCCCATCTCAAACGGAGGAGAGTATGGCAGGTCAGAAGTGGCATGGGATAACAAAAGGTATCCTCTTCCCTGACTATTTTGTACAGGAATCGAAATGCAAACCCAGACCAAGGCCATTTTCAGAAGGTAACACTTGGTAAATGTCCATTTTCAGAAGGTGGTGATGAAATATCAAACTGCTGGTCTTTCATGCACAACCGGAAGATCATTTAGCCTTGACAAAATGGGGTGAAAGCAATTTTGCAATTTCTAGAAACCCAACTTTGTCTCTTCCACCAAATATAGCCTTCAGCTTCTCATCACAACAAATCTCTTTCTTATTTGCGGGGTTCTGCATTCATGCCCAAATTGCAGTCGTTAGAGATTCACAAATTCAAAATTAAGCTTATGCATCACATCAGTCAAACGAACTTTAAATTGCTCATGAAAATCAATTTAGAAAACCATCATCATTATCAAAATCAATTAAGAAAGAACAGTCTGATGTAGCATGATTGTTGGAGGAAAGACCAACTGCAGCATTCTCCAGTATAACAGTCATGGCAAATAGAATACAAAAAAAAAAAAAGCAAAAAAAAAGAAAAAAGAAAAAAAAGAGGCTGCTATGGCGTGGTGATAGTGAACCAATATGCAATATGAAACAGAAATTGAGACATTAAATAATCTTGAAATTGAAATCTGCATAGCATATTTGAAGCTAAAAACCCTTCCATTGATTCAGCAAAATAGATTGATAAACCCCAAATTGAAGTCAAGAGAGGACTGCAGAGAACTTCCAACACTCTCCAGTTGCTACTGGAACTAATAAAGAAGAATCATTCTTCTAGAATAAGAAAACCAAAGAAAGAAAAAAGAAAGAAACCTCAAGTAAAACTTCATAACCACATAACATAAAATTCGTTTTCTACTCTTAGGGTAATGTTTGTTGCCACATAAACAATTCTTGTAGCATCATCAAAGGACCTTCTAAAACCTATTTCAAAAAAGGAGTCTGGCATAAAACTTGCCTACAACAAAAACTTTGCTAATACAAGCCAAATGCAACATGCAAATAAAAATTAATTAATTAATTAATTAAAAAATCTTTGACCAGTAAAACTAAGGACTGAACCAAGGCAACTTGCTAGTGAAGCTAACTCCGCATTTTTTTTTTCTTTCGAAGGTAACAGCAGCTTTTGTTAAAACATGCTGAACAGCGAAATCACCAACTCTACAACCCACTCCAATCAGATGGAGAATACAATTACAGCAAGAGTCAATTCTACAATCCACTCCTTATCAGGGGAGCAAGAATACAATCGGCCAATTCCAAGGCCGAAAGCTTAGCCCTCTTAAAAACCTCGGCCTCCAACGAATGCAAGTTCCAGAAGAGCCTCTTGTTTCTCTACCCCCACAATGGCCACATAACCGCAAGCATCACAAGCCTCCAAGACTACTATACCAATGCCCTCACCCTCAACACCCTCCGCACAGGGGGATTCAATGGATTCCGGTATCACCCAACAAGGCTGGAAAATTGCTAAAAACATGACACATACCGTACAAGCTACTGCCCAGTGAATGAAAAAGTGGTTCACTGACTCCACATCTATTGAGCACATCGTGCAACAGTTTGGAATAACCATAGACTGTTTCTGCAAATTATCAATGATCAACACTCTATTTCTCCCTGCTAAATGCTAATCAAGCAAAGGCCACCACCTTAGAAGGGAGCCCATAGGAACAAACAAGGGAGACGGGTGCATCCCAATGGCACCAATGAAGACGAGCTCCTTATAGAATGACTTCACTGAAAAACTCCTAGAATTGGCTCTGAACCATACCATGGAGTCCCTCTTACCCAACTGCAGTCGAATATAAAGGAGGCGCCCAAGAAGCCGAGCGATGTATCCAACTTCATCATCAACAAAGTGCCTTTGACAACGGGATAACCACACCCCATCACTGCTAGAAGCAGGATACCACTGATCAATAGTGATGTTCTGATGCATGATGAAATGATCTAACCTAATATGATGCCATGAAATTAAAAAACAAATTAACTAGAGCAATGGAACAACAAAATAAAACTAATTCACCATAAATTCTGAAATTTCATATTCATGACATGTCCAAATTCAAGCCTATGACAGTCCCACAATGTGAATCTCATAATTTACTGGTTAACCAGGGCCTCTGGGAGATAGAACATTCATCCTAGCATAGGGTTAAATCTGAATTCAATGGAAATCATGTCTTGTAAGAGTTTTGACGTATTATGCCTGTTTAAAGGCTAGATAATGTGGGAAAAAAGATTAGGGTATCTAGACTTAAGAGGAATTAAGGTTTGGAACATTAGGGTTGAGGTTTTAAATTAGGATTTCAGATTTTAAGTATAAGGGATATATGATTTAGGGTTTCTAGAATTGATAATATGAGTTTTAGGTTATGCAAATTAGGAATTTATGATTTGGTCAAGGGATTTCAGATTTTGGGGATTGAATATCTAGGGTTTTGATAATCAAGGGGTGGAGAATTAGGATTTCAAAAATTAAAATTAGTGGATTAAGCATTGGTTGGATAGGGATATGGATGGGTTAAGGTTTGATTGAATATGGGTTCTAGAGAGACAAAAAACATCAAAGAAGAGAGAGATTGGGGAAAGTACAGAAAAAAAAAAAAAAAAAAAAAAGGAAAAAAAAAAAAAAAAAAAAGGAAGATAATACCTTGATGAGAAGAGAGAAAAGTAGAAAAAATAACTAAGGAATCGCTCCTCATGGCTTTGCATCACCAATCCAATCACAAGATAAAATTTTGCTCAATCTCAAAACAAATGGATAGAAATCTCTTTCATTCATAACATGCATATGAGCTAGGGTGAGAAAGTCCAATCCTTTATAGTCTCAGAAAAGACGTTTTACATAAAGATGCTTAAAGAATTAAAAGTTGTTCTTAACTCTCTAATCTCAACACAAATATAAGCTATGCCAAAAATAACGAAATATGTAAACATACTAAATAATTAAACTATTTCATGGCCCATGAGGCTCTACGATCAAGATATCTGATGATGATGATCTAACGGTGATGAGGACATCGTGCACACACACGCCTGCACAACACCACCCCTACGCACGTACGTACGCAAAAGAAGGACCCCACCATCGATCTAGCTCGATGACGACGTCCATGGCGGGCCTCCTAGGTAGAAGACAAGTTTTGGTTCAAAAAAGTGGGCCCGATAGTCAAGAAAAGCCCATCATGGGATCTCATGATCGTGGCCCACTCGTCGGATTGATTTCATATTTTAGGTTTTGCTTATTGTTATTATTTAGAACATTGTGAACGCTTTAGATTTTTCTGTTTGATTTTTATTTTAGTGCACTTCATCGCTAAGTAATAGGTTGTGCACATGGTGCGAGTTTTAGGGTATACGATTTTTTCTATAAATAGACACCCCTTGTAGTTCTTTTGATTCATTGAAGTTAATAAAAATTTCTACTTTATTTTTCTGCTCTCTTCGTGAGTTGTGGAAGAAATCAAAAGTGAGTGCGAAGCCCTCTCTTTTCAAAAGGCTAACTACCGTGGTGCAAAGCCAGATCGATCCCGATTCACCCCCATCCTCCATCATCTGTTTTTCCATCTTCCCCCATCATCCGTACTTCGAATTCGTCCCTTTTGTTGCATCAGATTTCTTCATTACAACAGGTTTCCAGATTTCGGCTCGTAGGCGAGTTGAAATTTCGGCGGAGCACCACGCACAAACCGTACATCGGATCGAGCTGATATTTGGGAGTTTTGGAGTCCATCCCTGGCCGACCAAGGCCAAGGTGGCCTTTTTCTGAATAGTGGGCCCCACACACGTGCGGCCGTGATCACACGCACGTGCGTCTGAGCCATAGTTGTTGTCCGCGCGCGGGAAGTGTCTTTAGGTTCAGGCTTACTTCTTATTTTACCCTCTCATACTAGTTTTTTATAAACCCTAATCCTGGATCGCATTATCCTTAATTTATTTGCCTCTTTTCTCACCCTAGAGTTCCTTGAATTGGAATTTCTGAATCCCTTGGATTAGGGGCTGATTACTATGCATGTGTGGATGATTATTTCTTATCTTTTGAGTGTCGTTTGGTTTATAATTTTTATTGATCCAGCCCTATCATGTGTAGGCCTAGACCCGTATAGATTCCCCTTAATTGAATGTTTGGACTTTTATGTGGGATATAGAATTTGTGTAATTGTTTCTGAACTAACATGATCTTAAGCCTGAAATCTCGCATATCTTATTTAATTTTCATGTCCTGCATCAAACGGTCTGATCATCGTGTCCACTTGATCTAACGATCTGATGAGTCCATCAAGCTCCTACATGCAGCCCATGTGCATCTTCTCAGTGTAGGGTTTCCAAATATGCACGAACATGCACACAGAGTCTTCAACGTGGTTAGGAAAGTGATTTGGGCCAAGCGAGCTTATTCTTATTACAATCCTGTAATTATTAATTAAAAGTCTTATATTATAACAAAGTTTGTAACAACTATTTTGTAGGGAAAAGCAAAAGTGGTAGAAGTAGAGGGAGATGAGTTTATCTTGACATCAAATTTTTAAGATGAAGATGATGTTGATAACGCTCACTTCATTGGTGATGGGGAGGATAATGATGGTGCAACCAATGAAGAATATATTTGTTGGACATTTTATTTCCTTCTTGAATTATAAAAAGGAGTGAATAGAGAATACATACATTATACATGTAAATGGGAATGGGAAAAAATGTTATTTTTTGAATTATATAGAAAACTTACATATACATGGGATGGATAAAGGGATTATTGTTTGAACTTAATTATGACATGATATATACATGACACATCTTTTTTGTTTTTTGCATATTCATGACAAAATGAATGATTGATGCTTTTTTTTTTTTTTTTTTTATTTATATACACATTTTATATTTTTTATGACATGTTTTATGAAAATCTGAAAAAATCTTACGATTTACGATATGATACGATTCAAACCCCTTTACAATTCACAATATGATAACAATTATGACAACATTGCTGACGCTATCATTAGATCTATCAATTAATCCATTGGTGAATTCAAGTCTAGGTTCAACGTTAATGCATCAATCACTTCAAATGTCAACTTTTCCATTGACTCTGTGATCTATTCATCATTTCCATAATTTTTTACTACAATTATGGGCCCCATGTCACATTCTAACAATCGAAGGATTCGATTACTGGTGTCTTCATAAGCTGAGGCCGCCCATTGTTGGTTGGGACTTTGGTAAGAACCTTCCTTACGTGTCCACATGCTCCAAATTCAGTCTCTAGATTCCCTCCACGCCTAAGCTCCCCCACTTGATTAGAAAGGTTGCCTACCGCATGCATTAGTTGATCCACCCGCTCTATGAGTGTGTAGATCAATTGAGCTACTTGCGTGAACCCTTCTTGTGCCACCTCTTTTGATGCCAGTAGGAGATGACATAGAGTAGAAAAGTTCCCAAAGATGACCCGCTCTGATACCAAAATGGTGCAACCCAATTATCGAGTCAATGAAATCTCGATACCCAAACAATGGAGTAGAGAGGGAGAGAACTTTTACATAAATATCAACCTTTCTCTTACAAAAGTTAAAGAAAAACTACACTGAGAAAATATTTGAATTAATGACTCCTACACCACTACCCCTTTATATAAATCCTAAAAGAATCTTTAATAGAAATCTCTTCATATGACAAAAGCCTAATAAAAAACAAACATGAAAAGCAATCAAATCTCTAAATCTAACCCATATCTTCAATCATATCAATTACAGCCTAATCACATCTTTAAATCTGTAAATAATTAGCCAACAAATCAGCATATGTTGGGCCTATGATGGGCTATGGGCCTACGTTATTGGTAAGTCCTATAGTGGACCTAGATGGACCATGGGCCTGCATCAAGGGCCTAGAGATGCATTTGGAACTAGCAAAACCTCAAAAGGTACACACTTTTTCTTATTAATGAGTAATGACAGAATATTATTGGTAAATTTAAGAGAAAAAGAAGGTACATCATCTTTCCAAAAAGAAAAAGAAAAGAGATACATCAAGAGAGGGGGAATGGATCTCTGAAAAATACAAATCCAACCTCAAGGCATCAGCCAAACTATTTGCTACCTAATTTATGTTTTTTTTTTTTAAAGGATAACACAAATTTTATTCCAAGCATTGAGATGACACAAAACCTACAACCAAAACAAAAATGAAATATTACAATCCTTTGGAGATTTGCTACCTAATTTGCCTCTCTACATGCATCAACAAAATGTTCAAACTAGATGATGGATCAATACTCTCATAAATAAAACAAGACCTCCTTTGGTAAATATGAAGACTGAGAAATCATGTGTCAGACTTTAGAGTCTCTTTCAAAAATTAGATTTCTGGAACAGGCAAATGAAGATCAACTTTCACTTACACTTTTTAAATCTCCTATTTAGTCGGCCTTAAAACAGTTCTCCAATTAATCGATGTCAATTCAAAATGACACCTTCACACACAGGAAACCCCAAATTGCCAACTAAAGAACCGTGAAAAGCCCTCATCGTCATTTCCAATTTTGATTCCTTTTTCCTCCATTTTGAATACAATAAATGGTTTTTACTCTCCAATTTTTTATTGATCCCACATCCCCACTCTGAGAAATTCTTTTCTTAACAAGGCGCAATTAATGATATATTTCATTGCACTCCCAATCACTATCTCTATCCACATACCGATGGACAACAATCAATCATTTCTCTTCTACAAAATGACTTATAAAATTGCAATATGAGCTACTCTAGAAAGTCCTCTTTCCTTGGAAGGACCTTTAGGCTTTACACCATGTCAAAAATAATTGGCTAAATATTTCAAATAGTTGGAGCATCTTGAAAATTCCAATCATATGTTCCTTCCTCATTGCCATCTTGCAATGCATGAGTACATGACAACATTTCTTCTGCCTTTTTTTCACCTAAAGCATGCAAGGCCATGAATGCTTCCAATTATTGTAGATGATCAAGGGTGAGGATATTTCCAAAGGCCCAATGAAAAGTTAACCCATTATTCTAAGCGCACGGGAGAAGACCCTAAACCACTCATTGTCAAAGCTTGAAACATTGATTCAAAGAAAGTAATCAACTAGATGTCCATTTCAAGCCAACCCCAATTAATTAGGATAAGGCTCAAATGAAGTTGATGATGACGATGTGTCTATTTCGGTATCCTATCATTAACTACATTTCCAGGACATACAACACACCCAATATTTCAATTTCTCCAACACTCACATTCTACTAAAAGGTGATACCTCATACATGCTTGCCCCCTAAAAACTCAATGAACTCATTAAAGAAGCCACTTGAAAAAGTAATGCAATTGCACCCCATCCCACCATGGTTCTGAATATCAGTATCAGCAGGCATAGTGGCCCAGTTGAAAACATATAAAATACAGCTTCACATGTAGGTGTCAGCCCTGTATCAGACCAAAAAAATATGAGGAGATGATTGAGCTTGATTTGTTCCCGAACCTACTTGATGGGTGTGTATCTTCCTAACTTGCTGTGATTTTCATCATTCAATCTGGTATTTAGATTTCTGTTTGTGCAATTAGCTCCATTCTATTGATCCTATTTGCATTTTAAAGCCTTGGGAATTTTAAGGCTAAAATTTCTTCATCCAAGACCTTACATTGTCACAGAACCCAACCCTTAACATCATTCCCTCTTTCAAACAAAACTCTTATATCCACTCTACTTTACAACAATAAGTTTAAATATAAAATTTTATATAATCATTCATACTCGTTTAAAGCCCTTCGAAAAAAATTCATACTCGTTTTAGATCATCCAAAAATCCTAATGACGTATATCTACAGTAGAGGACTTGGGCATACCAAAAAAAAAAAAAAACGTGCATCACTAGATCTTTAATCATAGACAAGAACAGAGGACAAAGGTGTATGTCATTTACAGACAGTTACTGTCCTTGATTCAACACACTTTCATTGCAGTGTCCAAGTGGAAGATGCTGCTGTAAATCAAAGCATACTAATATTATTAATGATCAGATCATTAAATCAGTTGATGCTCTTAAACAAGGTGCAGCCAGAATAGATTGAATGATTGAATCATCTTAAAAAGGAAAAACCCAATGAAACTCGTAGATGGCCAATGCACAACAACCAAGAAGAAAAGGATACCATGTATCTGGAGTGATGGGCAAGTGGGGGAGGGGAGAGAGAGAGAGAGAGAGGAGTTGGGAAATGAAGGTGAGAGAGAGAGAGGAGTCGGGAAATGAAGGGGAGAGAAAGAGAGAGAGAGAGAGAGAGAGAGAGAGAGAGAGAGAGAGAGAGAGGAAAGAGTAAAAATCCCATCGACGAATGGACGCAGATGAGAAAAAGTATAAAAGTAGGTACCTGAAGTTGATTGAGCTTGATGTGTTCCTAGACCTTCTTGATAGCTTGGGTGCAAGAGATTTCAGGGATGCCGCCGAGAAACTTGGACATGGCGGGGGATACAGGCACAGGCTTCAGAATGCCAGAGGTTGAGGCAGTGCGAGAAGAAGCTGCACCTACAACGCTCGTATTACGGCTCTGCACCGAAGCTTTCGCTCCTCCCCTCACCGCCGCTGCCATTAGAACCCTACTACCTCTCAAAACCCTCGACATCTCTCTCTCTCTCTCTCTCTCTCTCTCTCTCTCTTAAGGAATAATGTAAATAAATGCAAGGAGCAAGGAGGGAAACAACTAAACTGAGAGAGGGACTCTCGACTCTTTTTTAGTTTTTCGCTCTCCATTTTCACGGTCGACTCGAGCACCGGATGGTCATAAGATCAGAGCCATTCATCTTAGACCAAAGCTATCATGCCCTGGCCAGGCAACACGTGTACAATAAAATGATAGGTTACATCATAATAATAATAATAATAATAATAATAATAATAATTGATCCCTTTGTCTCTCTTAGGTGATGTAGAACGGGTCGCGGACAGTTACATGGCCAGGATGGATTAGAAAAGGCCCGGTCGATGACAGAAGTAATCCAGACCATCGGACCTTAAATCGGGCGTATCTCGCAATCTGAAATAAGTTATCTAACGCAAAATATATGATTTTGGGTAGAACGAGCTACTTTAGCCAACTAACCCAACTACACCAGGTTGCCCAAGCCAAATTTGCGAAATACCGCTAGATTGACAGTCATTTCCCTATTTTAATTTCATTTTTATTATAAATAGTAAGTTTTAGTTTGATTATAACTCTTCATCCGTTGGGCATGAAAAGAGTTTAGAAAAATTAGAAGAATGGTTTGGTGAAGCCAAATAGGACACATACTATTTTTGGCCAAAAACCTTGCGCGCTAGTAGACATCACGACCGTTTATAAATAGTAAGTTTACTATTTATAGTAAGTCATAAATTCTAGGAGTTCTAGTTGTAGTTTGATTCTAATTTCTTTCTCATTGCTTGATACCCGTATTTAAAGGGTTGTGAACTCTCATTCATTAATTAATTTCGAAAATATTAGAATTTATTTCTATTTTCTGCTTTCTTTCCTCATGGATTTGAGAAGTCTCTGTGAGTGAGGAAGCGGGTGCTTGACCTCACATCCTTCCCTGCGTCATTACGCCCTTGATAAGTGGAACCCTCGTTAGTTTTGGGGGGTAACGGCACATTCACACGCTGGACACTGTCCAACGAGACCGTGGCAATTAGGGGCTTCATGTTAATGGTCGATCATATATTATAGAGTCAAAAAACCGTAATATCGCAGAATGGTCTCTCCCCAGAACACGTAAGTCTACCCTCATATGGAGGGCCCTAGCATGGATGGATTGTTTAATTCCCCAAAAAGCAATTCCTATCCATATGTGGCTGTTAAAGTGACAATGGGAACCAAAACCAAAAACATAAAAAACAAACAGTTGACAGTTAAATATGCAGTAGGAAAAAAAAAAAGAGGTAAGAATAGGAGATGGGGTTCTTATTTTTTCATAAACACAAGCCACGGTGGGTGGACCCAATAGATACATCACCCTACCACGTCTCCTGTGGACAGATCGCTCTAACCTAGAAAACAGGTCGTTAATTTTTTAAAACGTAATACATTTATATGATGGGACACACGTGTACATTGAAACAGGTGGGTCACGCCATTATATATATATATATAGTATACCCCCCCAAAACCTATAAATTCAAGTACGAGGCCCACTTAACCACTGGATTGGGCTGATCTTTTCGATTGGTGCACCTGATGCATGGGTTGGATGGCATACACACACCCAGGTGGGCCCCACACCATAGAAAACAATGTAGAAACCATTGTACTAATTAAAGCGGTGGGGCCCACCCAATGGTTAGATTGGGCTGATTTTTTAGGGCAGACATACGACTACGAGTTGCAGGGATTTCATGAAGGACAACATATCCTTGGGCCAAATGCTGAAAACAGGACTTTCCATAAATCTTTTCGATTTAGGGTGGACACACGACTACAATAATCTTTCACGCATCAGGGCCCAAGGCCCACACATCACCATAATCAGTGGGCGTCCCTCTCCACCGATCCCCAAGAGGTGTGGCCCCACCCAATGTGTATCCATCATTCAGACAGCAGTGCACGGTAATGGGTGGAGGATCATACAACAAGCCATCCAAATTTATTTCCATACTAGCTCAAAAGCATCATATAATTACTCCTATGGCAGTACACCCACGACCACAGATTTGTTTATTAACTCTTTAGGTGCCTGCAATCTACACGACATTTCCATCTTAATCTTAGGTTGAATCAGATTGATGGTGTCAACGTTTACTTCTTCCATGACATCGATCAGAATCTGAGCTGTCAGATGAACTTGAATCGGATCGATGCTGCTTCCTTTTGTGATGCTTTTTCTTTGACCTTCTCCTTTCCCTATCAGAATCTGATGAGTCAGAGAATGGCGATGGCTGCTTCTTGTGATTCTTGAAATCACCACCCGTTGCAGATGACCTGATCTTGTGCTTGCTTTTCTTTCTAGAGTGCTTCCTAGATTTGTTTGCTGATGAGAAATTGGTCAGCAGATCAGGGATGTTGCCTCCATCCAAGAATCCTACAGTTAGAAAGAATAATGAGAAAGCTCTTCCACCAAACCAAAAAAAATAAAAAAATTCTAGTGTCATCAGAATTGTGGTAAGAAGCAAAATGTATGTATACCTCCATACTCATCAAAGATATCATCTGCAACTATCTGCTGATTAGGATCATCTGGTCTGAACCCACCACGAGGAGGACTCATGCCTGGTTTCTGCTTCAGCTCCCACTTTAGTGGCTGCAAAAAAAAACATGGCTGAGCTAAACAACTATATAGAGAAAATGGCAAGCACGTTTGTTTCTGCACAGACAAAAGAATCACTCAAATCATTGGCAGAAAGAACTGTTCCAACTGCAAATAACTGAAAAGAAGGCAAATGTGAAAATTAAATGATGTCCAAAGTCTTATTCTGCTTGATCGAGTCACAGCAGTTGTCATATACACCACTTTGTGGGAGTAAGAAGAGGTGTAGCTGAATATGGCAACGAACCTACTAAGCTTTATTTATCCATAGAAAACCAGGCATAAGGAAATGGAAAACCATATTTCTACCCTTCAAAAAGAATAGATCCCATGACTAACATGCCAGCACAACAATCCACACGTGGGTCAGATTGATAGCCTGATAATTGATTCAGGTGAACATTACACTGGTCAGACAGATGGTTGGTAAGAAAGTGTTAATACACCTTAAAGCCATTAAAGCCACTTAAGGGACGCCTGATAATTTAAGTGACGCCTGATAATTTCTATGATGATACCCATGGCATACTGAATAAAAAACAGGCATCTTCAAAAGACACACTTGCTGCATACCTACAGCATTTGGCAGTTGTAATAACTGGAAGAGCAATATTTACGACAAAGAATCCAACTTAGATTACTCATAGAGATACTTTTGGCTGAGATGACTTTATACAGAAGCTGAAAATAGGGTTGAACATCATCATCATCATCTAAGCCATAACCCAACTAATTGGGGTCGACTGCACAAATCCTGTTCCACCATTCCACTCTATCAGGAGCATAGCAACAATTGAACATGGAGATGGAAGAAAATTTTAGCCAGATCAGACTAGGGACTGCACCACAAAATACCATAAAGTTGAGAAAGAGAGTCATCATGGAAAACCAAGGGGACAGTATCACCCCAACTGCAACAACTAATCAATATTCTACACTCTTTTTTCTCTTCTTTTTCTTCTTCTTCTTCTTCTTCTTCTTCTTCTTCTTTTTTAAAAAATTAATTTTTAGAGGGGTACACTCCACCCATCTTCCTGAGTAGAGTGAGCATGAGAATGTTTATGAGAAGCAATGGAATTCTATCGTGAATGTGAAATCCAAAGATTTAGAATAAAGGTAATATGAGAAATTTAGTTCCAAGTTTTAAACTAAGCACATTTTATCTTTTCCAAATATTACTTTGCCAAGTTCTGGCTTTCAAATGGGTGCAAATATGAAAAAGAAGTCATCATAGAAGGCAATGTTCTGGGAAGATACTGGGACCCATTGTGGGCCCAATTCATTCCCAAAAGGGTCTCTGTGTTAATTCCAACATCAGCAACCACGAGAGTTCAAAATGATAACAAGGGGAGGACTGCATGTGCAATTTGGTAACCCCATCAAATAGCAGTTCCTGCAACTGAACCTACTTGTGCATGTAAAGGGCTACTTGCAGCTGAAGCTTTTTGTATGTGCTACAACCTTTACTTCCTTGAAGGCTTCTAAGCCTCCTTATTTCTTAAAGATGTGGACCCCATGTGTTCATGATAAGTGTTATAAGGTTTTTATTTAGTTTTTGTTAGGAGGGCTAGAGGTATTGAAAGGGCTGAGATTAACTAGTGAAGGACTAGGATTGTAGTAGCTTAGGACTGTTTATCAGCCATACGACTGGTAAACTTTCTTTTTCTTTCCTTTCTATAAAAATGTGAGACTTCTTTGGCACTTGTGGGCTGTTTAGGCTTATTAAATGTATCAGATTTCTTAAACTGAAGAGCTCTCGAAATGGCATGGCTCATGTGTGAATCTGACATCAATTTTCCTTGAGCTTTGGTTGCCATCTGATCTGCTGGATTTCTGGAAACTTCTTTAGTTAAAGAACTACTCTCCTTATAGCATGGCTCGCATGTGAATCTGGTATGAACCTTCTTTGAGTTTTTATTGCTATCTAATCTATTGGATTTCTGGAAACTCTTTAAGTTGAAGGCTTTTCTTCTTGTAAAAGGGCTCACATGTGAATCAAGTATGAGTTTTGAATGCTATCTAATCTGTTGGGTTTCTGGAAACTGCTTTTTGGTTATTGAAATCCCCCATTATTACTGGAAATCCAATTATGATGGCCGCAGATTGAGTAATGTTGCTAGAATGACTGGATTGGCAAAACAAAGATAGCCACTGGAGTTTCAGTTTTTCCTTCCCCTTCTTCCTGAGAACTAATGCCAACTTTATTAATGGAGGAAGAGATCTCTGAACAAAACTACAAACCAGAACAAGAGGAAACAAACAAAGAAACAAAGGGCTTAAGAATCAAATCCCAACAAACCAATTGTCCTTCTGAAAACCTCACCAGGACACAAATGACAGTTACGGAAATGTCTTTCGTAGAGCTCCATCCAAACTGGCCATAGACCAGCTTGAAGCGATAGTCTCCACAGGACTTTCCCTTCTCAGACCATTCCCACTCCCATGCTAAGCCAAGAACTCCCCTATAGATCCTGGCATCACCCGTTACCTAGCTGCACTGGAACAAATTGAAAAACCGAATCCAAACTGGTCAAACAAAAAAGAATGAATAAACAGGTGATCCACTGACTCTACATGCCCAACACAAGATGCAGACAATAGGAATGATCATTTGTCTCTTCTGCAATTTGACCCTTGTAAGCAACCTGTTCTTTCCCACCAACCAAGCAAATGCAGAAACCCTGGGGGACCTTTGCACTACCAAAGTGCTGCTGTTGGATCCTTGGACACTCACACTAGGGAATGGGATTGCCTTGTACAAGGAATGAACCGAAAAGCTCACAGACTTCTCCGATCTCCATACCCAAACATCCCAGAACGACGGATTCAGCAACCAACTCTGAAGAAGCTCCAACAAGTAGATCATATCCTTTGATTCCTCTTCTGAGAGATTCCTGCGACAAGGAGGCACCCAAACCACTTGGCCACCCGAGATCTCAAAGCAATTGAAAACAATGATCTCCTAATACACCACAGTACACGCCAGTCTGGCAAATAAGAGGCAAAGAGGTCCATTGGTGCACCTCTCATCCTACCAGAATCTGATACATGCTCCATTCCCAAACAAATAAGCGAGTCCTTTCTTGAACCTGTCAGAAGATCTGAAAATATCTTTACAAATCACCGAAGCTTTGTAGAAATATGATCATATCCACCAATTCCTCATTCGAGAGACTCCTGCAGCAAGGAGGCATCTACCGATTCCCCCGCTCAGTCTCATTTGTGTCATATTTGCAAACAATCACCTGCTTCCACAATCCCTCTTCCTCCAAAGCCACTTTCCTAGACGGGCCACATTCATTGTTTTCAAGTCGTTAATGCAAACATCTCCATTTTTAACTGGTTTAAACACCTTGGACCATTGCATGAAATGAAATTTATGTTTGGCTTTTGTCCCTTGACACAAGAAATCACAATGGGCTTTTACCATCCTGCAAAAGAAAGCTAGCAAAAAAATGAAAAAGAGACAAAAAATAGAGAGGTATATTTGATAGAGCAACCTTTACCAAGGTAATGCGACCCCCAAGCGAAAGGTATCTTCTCTTCCAGCTTGATAGTTTGCCTCCAATTCTTTTGATAATCTTAAATGTCCGCAAGCTTGCCAATGCACAAGGGAAGACCCAAGTATGAGGAACAAAGACTCCTAACTTTACACCCAAAAAATCCTGCTGAATAATTGACTTCCTCAAGGAGCAATCTGATTCCCAAAATTTCACTTTTGTGAATGTCAACAAGCTCGATACAACTTCAAAGCACCAAATAATCTTCTGTGTAATATAGACCCGGACCACCGTAGCATCACAAAAGAGCAGAGTATCATCACCAATTGGAGATGAGACATTTGAAAGTCACCATTTTTCACTCCTCCAACATTCTGCTAAGTGTTTCTGCCACCAACAAATAAAAATGGAGATAAAGGATCACCTTGCAGAAGATCTCTCAACAATCTAAAGAAACCTTTGGGAGAGCCATTAGCCCAAAGCAGAAAATCTAGCTGATCTAACACACTCCAGGACCCATCTATGCCACTTTGAGCCGCATCCCGACCTAGCCAGCATGTAATCCTGGAATTTCAGTTTATGTTTTGGTTCTTATTTAATTCTCTAGTGATCATTCATATTTGGGGTGGGAAACATTGTGAGCCACTTTTTTCTCTCTCCTTTTTTTTTTTTTTTGAAAGGCTTTTAGCCACTTTTATACCACTGCAGTTGAAAAATGCAATTGATCTGGATGTCTAATCACTGGATTAAATGCAGCACCAAGCTGATAAAGCAAGTGATTAATTATATTATCGAAACAACTCAGATATATCATGGGTTCACTTCTCATTGTTGTTGAGCTTAATGAGTATTTTGTGTTAGATAGTGGATATAACAAATCTTGGTAGTTGGAATTTGGAAGTTTGACTCAAAGCCACTAAATCCTGAGTTTGCATACTTTAAAATAAGTGGATAGAAGCTTGCCACCCAACTGCTGACAGAACAGTCAATCAAATTAGGTGATACAATAGTACAACCTAAGAAACATCTCAATGGTGAAAATCACATCTAATGTATGAACTGACACAACACCAGTTAATTCAGTTCAACCAGAGAAGCCGCACAGATAAAAAGTATGAGATTGATCATCATGTTTAGTTTTATTCCTAGCAATCCAGGATTGACTTTCAAATTATAGATTGGCAAAAGTTTTATGATCAGCTGTCCTCAAGATGTCAACCTTCCCCTTTTACCCAAGCTCTTTGAACATATAAGGTTCACATTGACGTCATTCACATGCCAGCAAAGTCACACCTCATATTGACCGACCAACTATTAGAATGCATGCCCCAAAGGGCAAGGATACAAAGTTCGGATATTGAGGGGCAATTGCCATGCAAACTGCTAATCATGAAGCACCAACACATCAATACACGCACAAGTAGTTGATTGCACAGAACCCATCAATACATGGTTACTAATAACAACACGTGCCAACACAATCATGCCCAAAACTGCACTTTAGCCTAACTATTCCTTATCTTAAGGGATTTACATTTTACTGCTTCCAACTACCAGACTCAAAATACCCAGTACCATACTGTTAATTCAAAGACTAACTTGCAAGAAAGATCCTAAAATGAGAATATTAGCTTCCACACCCTTTAAAATGGAATTGAAATTTACATGTAGAAACTGAAGTAGCAGAACACATTGCTCACCTCAGTAGAATCAATATGTGCCAAGATAGCTGTCAGGGGATCATCTCTCTTCAACCGACTCTCTTCATTAGGCATTATGGCATCCCTCAAAGGGCATTCACGATCACCACTTTGATGACCGTAGGTTCCACACCTTGCACATTTTACATTACGAACTTCAACTCCAAATGGCTTTACTCTTGCTGGCAAACCTGTCTCTAGCCTGCACCATGTTATCAATACAAATTTTTCACAAGTTAAAGTGCAATAACATGAGAGACAGTCCTCAGACCAACAAATAATAATGATGTGCAAGTCTTGGCAATCAGAAATATAGAAGAAGTTCAGATGAGAATTATTAATTGCAAATCATCAAAGTTACAGATTTGAAGTTTTAACAAGATGGTAGATTCAATCTTGTAGCTTTCAGCTGCATTAGTAAAAGACAATTAATGCAACTATGAGGGCCAAGGCCTAAACTTTTTTCTCTTCAATGGTGAAGAGTTTATTAATGGAATTTATTAAACGGGTACATGGTGCTAATCTTGAGAGCCTATGAGAAGCTACAATAAGAAGAAGAAAGATGGAAGAGACAAATATGAGAGAGGGAGGAGAGGTAGCAAGAACATGAGATGCTTAGGGTGTATTGAAACCCTAACCCTATACTCCTTATTTATAATAGTAAAAACATGAATAGGCATATGGGCCTTGTCACATGGACTTGTGAATAGGTGCTATGGGCCTTATTACATGGACTTGGCCCCAATGGGCCTTATTCAAGTATCAACCTTTCAACAGAATTAAAAGGAAAACATCAAAGGAGTATCGACTTAAATGCACTTGCGTCATATTAAGAGAACGTATTCTCATTCTAACTGCTGCAATTAAGATAAAAATGCACATGAAAATACTCATTCTCACATGCACTATATCTGCTGCAGAGATAAAAATGCAAATGAAAACACTCTTTCTCAAAAAAAAAAAATTTAATAATAATAATAAATAAATAAACAAACAACCAAACAAATGAAAGATGAAGCAATTTATTAGGCAAAGTCAGAGAAGCCAAACAAGAAAGCAAGCAAAAAGAAACAAAAAACAAAAGAAAGGCTAAACAAAAGCTAAAAACAAAAAACAAAAACTAACAAAACTAACAAACTAAAAATACTACTACTACACCACTACCCCCTTTTATATATCCTAAAGAAATCATTAATTGAAATCTCTACAACTAAGATAATGCGGGAGGGGTGGTGATTTAGGGATATGGGGGGCCATAACAACCGTTACAATCTCTTTTTTTATGTTTGAAAAAAAAAATTTGAAAAACCTGCATCGGCCCTATAATGGACAGTTACGGCCTTAATGGGGGGTTGTAACAGCCTTTACGTGTCTTTTTTTTTTTTGTAACGGCCTTTACGTGTATTTTTTTTTTTTTGTAACGGCCATTACAACCTTTACGACCCGATAACGTGTGACAGTTGCCACCGTTACCTTTACATAATGGCCTTTATGGCACACCATTGCTGGGATCAATTAGGGGGGGCCGATACCATGGGTTACACGTGTCTAACACTTGTCTGATTTGAATTCAGAAATTAGAGGGAATCCCGAGGATATTAGTGCATGCAGTCCTCACCTATATGGAGGGTTGGGATCAATAAGGGCAGTCAATGCTACAAGTTGCACGTGTGTCTAGCACTCGTCTGGTTTGAATTCAAAATTTGGTAGGAATCCTAAGGATATTTTGGACATTTCTTGTGGGTGGTTGGTAGTTAGGTGTAGGTTTGGTTGAAATCTTGGGCAACTAATCACAAGATCAGTTACACCTAATCGAGATTACTTAGGGGGTTTGTTGGAGTTTGTTACAAGGTTGTTTAATAGTTGTAGGGCTTAGTATAAATACTTGCGTTGAAGATTGTAAAAGGACTTTTTGTTGAATTTGAATGAAATTTTATTTCTTGGAGCAAGAGACTGGAGAGTCCTTGAATTTGGTTGGGTGTTTGGATTGTAATTTGCAATCCAAATGCTTGCCGATTTCCCCAAACTCCTTTCTATTTTCCTTCTCTTGTTTTCTTTTGGATCAAAGGCCATGGTTCGTCAATCTATCGATCTTGTACGTCAACTTTTGTATCATAGCAAGAGTTCAATGAAAACACCACTGCAGCTACTCAATCTCCGCATGAGTCTTTGAAGGAGAAGTGCCATTGCTAAAGAGCATTAGCCGTCAACGAACATGATGTTGAGCGGCAGTTGCACATGGGAAGGTGTTTAAAGTAACATCTTTGAAGGTTGAAACGTTTGAAAGCCAATTTGAGGCAATTGGAGAAGATTGTGATGACACCACGTGGAGAAGTCCGTGGACATGCCATTCGGAACAAAGAACCAACAATCGATTCAAAGGATGAGGAGATTGAAAGACTAATAAGGTAGGTGGCGGCAGTGTTCGAAATATCGGTATCGCACAATATATCGCACCCTTGGGATACAGATACGTATCGGTTATCGCACGGGATATATCGTTTGTATCGCGTAACTTATCGCACTTTTTGGGAAACATAGGGAAACATTGGGAAAATGTTTGAATTTTTCAATGAAACTTTAGGGATTATTAAAAATGACCTTAATACACACTTTTAAATCATAAAATCTTTAAAAAAAATATACACATAATAAGTTTCCTTTGTATAGGGTCCTAAGTTATGCACTGTCTGATTGAACTAAAACAACTATATTCAAATATGTTGCATAACATTTATAAATGCATCAAGACATGTATATCCACACCATCCATCTGTTTTGACACCTTAATTTATAGCACCATACCAAAAAAAATAAAGCATATCCAATTATCAAGTGGACCATGCCATAAGGAAACAATATTGATTGAAGGCCCTACCATTAAAACCTTCTTGGGGCTAACCTTAGTGTTTTCATAGTGTTTATTTCTCATCCAATCTGTTATAAGTTCGCATAATCTTGGATGAAAGGAAAAAACAAATATCAGATTGATCCAGAACTTTTGTGTCCCTTCAATAGTCAATCACAACTTTTTTCCTTTGGTATGGTCCACCTGATAATTAGATGTGCTTCGTTTTTTGGGTAATACACTAAAATGATTTGGAAAAACGGATGAACGACATGGATGCATAATACATACATTAAGGTGGGCCCCGCAGCCGCACCGTCTTATGTGAGTATTCGGTCTCACCTTATCTGCTCTCCTATTCCTAACTTTGATATCTATACTATTTGATAAGTATTGGCTAAAAAAATAAGGCAAATTGTGTGGGCCCCATGCACTGTATCCATGCCGTCCATTCATTTTTTTGGATCATTTTAAAGCCTGAGAAAAAAATGAGGCAGATCTAGAGATCAAGTGGACCACATCAGAGGATGTACGTAATATGGTGGTACCCTGACTGTGGGGCCACCTCGACATAATATGGTGTATATACACCGTCAATTCATGTTGGCATATTATTTTAGGGAATGGGCCAAAAAATGAGGCAAATACAAAAATGAGGTGGAACACACCAAACGAAGAAGTGGTCATTGAATGGCCATCGTAAAAAATAATTTAGGGGCTACAAAAGTTTTGGATAAAGCTAATATTTATGTTTTCCCTTCATCTAGGTCTGTCAGACCTTATGAACAGACTAGATGACAAATAAACATCACAATGGGCCCTACGAAAGCTTTAACGGTGGATACCATTGCCACCACGACTTCTTGTCATGTGGTCCACTTGAGCCTTATATTTAACTAAATTTTAGCCTTATATCCTAAAATGACCTATCAAAATGGATGGACGGTGTGGATAAAACACATACATCATGGTGGGCCGTACAGAGCCTTTGAGAGGACCATCCGTTCCATCCACGCTTGCGGCACATTTCCTGCAAAAGGCTTTCGCAGGAAGTTCCTGCGCTTGGATGCTAGGTGGGGCCAACTGTGATGTTTTTGAGAAATCCACCCCGTCCATCCATTTTACGAGCTCATTTTAGGAGATACAACAGAAAATGAGGTGGATCCAAAACTCAAGTGGGCCATACGAGAGGGAAATAAAGGGAAAGAGTTTCCTACTGTTGAAACTTTCCTGGGATCCACCTTGATGTTTATATGTCATCCAAACCGTTTATGAGGTCATTCCCATTGGGATGAAATGAAAACATAAAAAATTATCCTGATTCTAAACTTATGTGGCCAAAAAAAATGTTTCAACGATGGCCACTGAATCCCTACTGTTTCCCTAAAATGAGCTTGCAAAATAGATGGACGTGGCAGATTGCTCAAAAACATCACAATGTGCCCCACCTATCATCCCAGCGCATGTACTTCACGCGTGAATATCTTTCGCATGAAACAGACTTTCGACCGTGCGATTAAAAGAAAGGCTTGGAAGCCCTATTTCAAAGCAGAGAGGGTTTCGGCCCTAAAACCCAAATTTCTATCCCAAATCTCTGGATTTCTCCAGATTTTTTTCGCAATATCTTCCGAAATCAATTCCCTACAAACTTCCGAAATCAATTCCCTATGAACAATACACTTCGATTCGAATGGCCCACTAAATGCAGCTTCCGATCAGCGCAAACTATTCTACAGGTACGGAAATCCACATGTTGAAAGTTTCTCTCCTTTTTTTTTCCGAATTTTTTTTATATTTACATACAAAGAAAAAAATTTCTTGGTATCTTCCGATGGGTTTCATATCGCCGGGTTGCGATACCGATAATATCGGCTGATATATCAGTTAATAGTATCGATATTGTGAACACTGGGTGGCGGATCTATCCTAGCGCATTGCACAGAACAACCTGATGTGATGCAAGACATGAAAATTAAATATGGTATGCGAGATTTCAGGCTAAGATCACATTAGTTTATAAACAATTACACAAATTTCATATCCCACGCGAAAGTCAAAACATTCAATTAAGGGGAATCTATGCAGGTCCAGGCCTACACATGATAGGGCTGGATCAATAAAAATTATAAACCAAACGACACTCAAATATAAGAAATAATCACCCACACGTGTATAGTAATCAGCCCTTAATCAAGGGATTCAGAAATTCCAATTCGGGGAATCCTAGGGTGAGAAAAGAGGTAAATAAATTAACGATAATGCGATCTAGGGTTAGGATTTATGAAAAACTGGTATGAAAGGGTAAAATAAGAAGAAAACCTAAATCGAAAGACACTTCCCACGCGCAGACAGCAATAATGGCCCAAACGCTCGTGCGTGTGATCACGACCGCACATGTGTGGGGCCCACTATTCAGAAAAAGGCCACCTTGGCCCTGGTCGGCCAGGGATGGACTCCAAAACCCCCAAATATCAGCTCGATCCGATGTACGGTTTGTGCGTGGTGCTCCGCCGAAGTTTCAGCTCGCCTACGGGCCAAAATTTGGAAACCTGCTGTAATGAAGAAATCTGATGCAACAAAAGGGACGAATTTGAAGTATGGATGGTGGTAGAAGATGAAAAAGAAGATGATGGAGGATGGGAGTGAATCGGGGTCGATGTGGCTTCGCACCACGGTAGTTAACCCTTCGATGAAGAGAGGGCTTCGCACCCAATTAGACTTCACAACTCAGAGAGTAGAAAAACGCAGAATTTTTTATTAATCTTTAATCAATTAAAAGAACTACAAGGGGTGCCTATTTATAGGAAAAATCCTATATCCCAAAACTCGCACCATGTGCGCAACCTATTACTTGGCGACGAAGTAAACTAAAATAAAAATCAAACAGAAAAATCTAAAGCGTTCACAATGTTCTAAATAATAACAATAAGCAAAATCTAAAATATGAAATCAATCCGACGAGTGGGCCACGATCATGAGATCCCGTGATGGGTTTTCTCGACTATCGGGCCTATTTTTTTTTTTTTAACCAAAACTTGTCTTCTACCTAGGAGACCCTCCATGAACGTCGTCATCGAGCCAGATCGATGGTGGGGTCCTCCTTCTGCGTACGTACATGCGTAGGGGTGGTGGTGTGCGGGCGTGCGTGTGCACGATGTCCTCATCATGATGGGTCACGCACGTTGCTGATGAGCCAGATTCATTCTTCTGAAGGTTCTTTTTGTCATAGAGGTCCTTTGCCTGAGGTCTACAAGCACGAGGATCACTTGAAAGAATTACAGGTAGAAGAGAAACACAACAATCGTAGAATCCAGATCAAGATCCCCGAGTTTCATAGCAATTCACATGCGGAAGTTTTTGTCGATTGGATCGATATTGTCAGGTGGATCTTTGATTTCTGCAAGATCCCAAGAAACAGGTGGGTGAAGCTTGTCGCAATTCTCTTGAATAAGCGAACCTAGGTTTGGTGGGAGCAAATGTGCCGGATGTGCACCTGTCGAGGTCAAGCGCCCGTCTCCTATTGGCATAAGATGAAGCATCTCCTACACAAGGTAATCTTAGTATCTTACCATTCAACTATGATCGGTGACACTTTTGCCATAAGGCGATTAGAGTGTGGCGGCCTATACTGACAAGTTCAACCATCTTGTGGCTCGGGTGGATCTCCACAAGATCAATGGACGACTCATGTCATGTTATATTGGCTGATTGCGGCTAACTATTCGACATATTATGATGATGATGCAACTGTTGTGGATGGTGCCCAAAGCTTTCCATCGAGCCTTAATGTAGGAAGCAAGGCAACCTTAGTTTGGTGCAACAAACCTCAGCAGATATTTTTCCTTCCAGACCTCCACAACGACATGGACTCCGCAGTCGGCTACACTTTCTGATCTCATCCCACAATTTCAGAAACTTCCCAACACTACTATGGGTGGTGAGCAAGCACCACCAACTGCTTGAGAGAATGTCAGGGCACCTCTCAAGTGCTTTTGATGCAGCAAATCAGGGCATTGAGCGGCCAATTGTTATTCTAAATCCTCCGCCCATGACAAAGGCAAGCAACTAATGGTGTACATAAGCAAGATGGGTGGCAATAGGGAGCTCGATGCAACCCAATCTACGACTAATATGACGACGCCGCCGATGATGAGATCATATATGGTGATAATTGGGACGCATTGGAGCTTCAAAAAAGACTCTCGATCAAAGAATACCGATCAGAATTATTGTCACTGCTTTATGTATTTTACAGACGACTTGCACTGTCGACAGCAAGGTGTGCAAATTAATCATTAATGCAAGAAGTTGAGAAAACTTGTTTCTCATAAAGTTGTGGAGAAGCTACGCTTACCGAAGTTGCAGCATCTAACTCCCCACAAACTCTCGAGTAAACGTCACTAGATGATGCTTCATTTCTTTTTCAATTATTAAAAATTATGCGGGCCATGTGTTGTAATGTGGTGTCAATATATGCTTGTCATCTCCTATTGGAAGACTGGCAATTTGATCATAGCGCCATCCATGGTGGTAAAATGAACACCTACACTTTTTACAAGGTGATGAGATCATTTTGGGTCCGATGTGGGAAGAAGTTTCACCCAAGCCTTTACAAGGAGAAGGTAAGAACTTCCTCTCCATCTCATTGTTTGTGAAGGCGGCATAAGAGGAGGACAAGGTGTATGCATCGGTGGCACAAGATGTTAGCAAGGGGTCAAGTGTACCGGATGCAATGAAGCCATTACTCAAAGGGTGACATACGAGGATGTGATGCCAAACAACCTTTCCGAGGGCTTACCACAAATGAGGAATATCCAACATCATATTGACCTCAACACGGGCTCTAGTTTAATGAACAAGGCTGCCTATCAAATGAGTCCTAAACAGCATGAGGAACTCAACCGGCAAGTGTGAGAGCTACTTGAGAAGGGCTATATAGAAGAAAGTATGAGTCCTTGTGTGGTGTCCGCTCTCCTTGTATAGCTCTCCCACAACCCCGTTTTCAAGGTTTAAGCTGTTCCATTTCACTCGCAACTGCTAAGGGAATCTCTTTTGCCCGGCGAACGGAGGCCATATCTATAATGGTCCTAAGGTAGCGAAATTCCTTACCTAGTAAGTTCTGTCTGCTTTACTCATTCAATTGGAAGGGTTGATCCAACTTTTAAAAAATAATAATAATAATAATAATAAAAGGCTTCGCAATTCCACTTTCAATTTCTTATTTTCCTATGTTCAACTCTGTGTATTCCTCTATCCATAGAGTGCATTGAATGTACAGAAATGGCTAAAGTGAGTCCTTGTGTGGTGCCCACTCTCCCCACCCCAAAGGACAGTTCATGGCGCACCTATGTTGATAGCCGCACCATCGATAAGACTGCCATAGAGTATCGATTTTCGATTCCACAATTAATGCTTGATCAACTTGCGGGATTGAGGTTGCTATCAAAAATCAATTTGAAGAGTGGTTATCATTAAATCTATGTTTGACCCAGAAAGGAATGGAAAACCGCCTTCCAGATGAGCAAGGGTTGTATGAGTATTGAGTGGCTCATCATGTTTATCAAATGCCCCAAGTGCGTTCATGAGAGCGATGAACCAAGTTTTGTAGCCTTTCAACGACAAGCTCATTGCAGTGTTTTAAATAGTGGTAGCATGTTGCATAGCGTTCAGCCCTCTGTAGCGTGTAGCGTAAGCTACACCATACAAGATTGGATTAGGTGAGACCCTAGCCTCACCCAAGACAGTGCGGCCCTTACCGAGGGGCCCACCTTGATGTATGTATTATGTATCCACACCGTCCATCCATTTTCCAGATCATTTTATGACACTATCTGAAAAATGAAACATATCAAATTATCAGGTGGACCATACCATAGGAAACAGTGTTGATTGATCATTAATGGGCCACATAAGTTTTAGATCAAGTTGATATTTGTTTTCTCTTCATCCAGGCTTAGGTGACCTTATCAACAGATTGGATGGTAAAAAAAAAAACACTATGTAAACATTAAGGTGCTTCCTAAGAAGTTTTTAACGATAGGGTGGTCGATCACCATTGTTTCTAATGGTATGGTCCGCCTGAAAATTGGATCTGCTTCATTTTTGGGATGATGCAATAAAATGATTTGTAAAAATGGATGGACGACATGGATACATAATACACATATCAAGGTGGGCCGCATGGTAACCCCACGGTAAGGGTCACACCATCTTAGGTGAGGCCGGGGTCTCACCTAATCCGCTCTCACACGATACCTCGATTTTTTAATTTGAAAATAGAAAAAATATGATAAATAGTAGGGTAAAAATAATAATTTTTTTCAAGTATAAAGCATGTTCAAATAAGTTATTAAACATCATTTATCAAAAGCCAATTTTCATACATAAACCAAATCAAATTATTATCACATCAACAACTTTTGAAGAAAACTATAATTAATAATGTCTAATTAAAACCACAAGTCACAAGTACAAAAAGTAATTAAAATCCCACGGGTGGAGTATTAAGTACAAAATACAAAATATAATTACCATTAAAAAATGCAAAATATAATTACCATTTATTAAAAGAAAGGTGTCGTGTACACTACATACACTACGCACACGCTCCATATGCTACATATGTTACGCACGCTACAACACTACATATGCTACGACCCCTGTAACGTATGCTGCAGGGAATTTCCGCTACTTGCTAATGCTACGTAGCGTCATAGCTACGCAACGGGCGCTACCGCTATGCTACGGGCACTACCGCTACACTACGGGTGCTATTCAAAACACTGGTTCATTGTAGTTTACTTTGATGATATATTGGTCCATAGCCATTCTTGTGGTGAACACTTGAAGCACTTGCACTTCAATATTTGATGCATTGAGATAGGATAAGTATAATGTGAATGCCAAGAAATGTAGTTCTTTGACGTACAATGTGGTTTTCCTGGGTTTTATTGTGTTGACCAACGGCGTAGAGGTCAATCAAAACAAGGTGGATGCAACTGTTTCATGACCAATGCTGAAGACTATTCCTGAGTCCGTAGCTTTTATGGGCTTGCTACCTTCTACCACCATTTCATTAGAGATTTTAGCACTACAGTCACACCACTTACTGATTGTATAAAGAGTGGAAAGTTTCAATGGACTGAGGCAGTGGATCACAGTTTCCAACTTGTGAAGCTCAAGATGACCGAAGCTCCCATCTTAGCTATGCGCCTATGCCCAATTTTAGTGAAGACTTTTGAGGTGAGTTGAAATGCTCTCACCTTGGACACCGTGTTGGGGGAAGACAACCAGCCCAATGCATTCTTTAGCAAGAAGCTCAACGGATCCAAGTTGAACTACTCCGCTTATGGTGTTGAGTTCTATGCTATTTTGGCCCTCTAACATTAGAGGGATTACTTGATACAAAACAATTTTGTGTTGTATTCAGATCATGAAGCCCGCAAGTACATCCCTGGTCAAAGCAAGATCAACTGACATCATGCCAAGAGGGTGGTGTTCTTGCAAGAATAAACATTTTCACTCAAACATCTGCCAGGGCCTTGAATCAAGTGGTTGACGCTTTGAGCCGCCCTGTCAATTTGTTGTCCAATGATTGTATAATATTCTAGGATAAGCAGGCAGTCAATACATTCAAGCCTAAGCCTATTGTGTAGATTTATATAACACAGTTTAAGCATTTAGCATACCCGCATAGCATTGTGTAATATTATTTTACTAACAAAAAAACATTCAGACATACCTTGGAGCATTTTTTAGGACTTCAAAATCTTCTTCCGTTGGTAAAGCACGACCGAAAACATCCTTTGGCCTAGGCTTCCTCTTGCCTTCACCTGAAAGATCCTTCCCAGAAACAGTTTTGGGCCTACAAGACAGCATCTAATATTTTATCGAACAAAGGACGACCATAAAGCCATACTACCACTATGCCAATTACCAGCACATGATCTTAAAATATAGCTTGAAAGGCATTTTTTGGATGGAAGAGACAGATCATAGGAAAAACTTTATATTACAATGTAGCACGAACACCATCTGCAGGGTCTTGAGAGGCACTGTTTTGATCCAGCTTTTTCCTTCCATCTGCAATCTCTGCAGCTTTGGCACTTTCTGCATTGTAACCAGGTGGACGGACATACATAAAGCTCACTGCCTTCATCATTTCCACCTGTATATTTGTAGCGTCAAATTAAGTACAGAAGTTCACCAAACAACAAGATAGTAATAAATACTCAACTACCAAAGGCACATGCATGCATGGCCATCACCACATGTGTATACATGGAGGGCCAGCACTGGACCCCAACAGGATGGTCGATTCATAAATAGGAACAGAAAACAAATCAATCATCCTTGGGACCACAATACCACATAGATCAACCGATCACATTTAGTCCTCCAATGGAACTGTGGGGCCCACAAGAGAAATTGGCGAGATATTGGAAAAACCTCAGTGCCCACTTAATGCTGCAAGTAGCATGAATGTGTACCCGTATAGCCATGTTTATATGGTAATAAACAAAGCGTCCATTGTATTCAACTATCTTTCCTAAATACATGTCAATTGGGACTTCTAAACAGAAAAAAGAGTAATTGAAGGACAGATTTCTAACGCAGCTAAGTGCAACATGCATATGATGTGTATACTATACATGTTAATTATATCGTACGCATGCACAAAAAATTACATGGGCGGGAGCATGCATGTGTATGTTGCTATGTAAAGTCATATGCATATGCAAACGTTTCTACGGGATTTGTCACCTGTGTGGTTGGGGTTTTCCTTCATTTGAATCTTGCAATTTCTCAACCAGTCTCTGCGAAGCAAGGGTCATATTGTTGCGGTTATTGAGAATGGCCTTGATGGCTTTTTGCAATAGATCCATGTGTTGACAACATTGCTATGCAATCAATCTCCATGTGCTCCTCTCTAGGTGTTGTCAGGAGGCACTTAGCAACACACAATATGGGACATTGCTAGGTTCATGTTTGTTGCCATTATCAACAATGGCCTCGATGGTCTTTTATTTGCAACAAACACATGTCAAAGACATTGCTGTCCAACCAATATCCATTCTCTTCTTTAGACACAGTCAAAAGGCAGCACATGCTTTTTTTTTGCTGATTACATTTTTTTTTTACACACGCGCACACACCCCCACACACTCACACCACACGCACACACACCCCACACACGCACGCCGTAGGATTTCACCACCATGGTTACTCGAACCCTTGACCCGGTGTTGAAACTCCAAGGAGTCTACCACCCGGGTAAGAGTAAGGACCCAGGCAGCACATGCTTTTAAGGCCCCATTAAATGGAAACTTGTTATGTATACATTCTTTTTACAAAATTTTTTATTTCTAAATATGCAAACATGTCCATTTTAACCTCTCCTGAAGTTTTGCTGAAAATTCCACCATTTTTCCCATGTTTCCCCGCATTTCCAGTTATCAGTGATATTATCGGCGATATCAATATTGTTTCCGTATCCCTGGCTAGCGAAACTTGTAGCGATACCGATACTTCTAACATTGAAAGGCACTTAGCTATGCACAATATGGGACTTTTCTATAGGCCATCCAGCAATAAATCATCATCGTCTAAGGCTAGTTGCAGAAAACCAAAGTCACAGTGTGGCCTCATGCGGCTAGGAATTCAAATCCGCGAGCGTCTCGAGCACAAAAATTCATAAATCCTCCAAGATCAACCATCCACGAGCACCTCGAGCACCAATATTACCCACTCAATCAGAACAAAAGACTGGGAATCTCTCAAAAGAGTGTCAAATCTTATTTCAAAATTCCAAAAAGCCTTTTACAATCTCTCATACATAATATTTATATAACCAGTGTTCGAGTTGTCGGAGAAATTATCGAAATATCGCCAATAATATCGGTATCACTAGTCTTGCGATACCGAAACCCCCTTATTTCGTTTCTCTTCGGATTATCAGCGAAATATCACAGGTATCGGTGAAAAATCGGAGATATCGGCGAAAATCTTGGATTATTGCCGATAATATCAAGATTTTTGCACTGTAGCTACCAACCACGATCCCTATCACGGGAAAACTGTGGCCAACAACCCATAAATCCAATAAATAGGTAAGAAAACCCCTCTTTCAAAAAATCGAAAAAAAATATCGGAAATAAGAAAACCCTTCTTTCGGAAAAAATATCGGAATCGAGAAGATCGCCTACTTGTTGATCGGATCAGAAGTTGGAGCTCAGAAGAACGCATCAATCAACAGCGCCCGGTGCCATTCCGTTCGGATTTTCAGGTATGAAAATCCCCTTTCTGCATCAACCCTCTTTCAAAAATCTCATTTCTTCGGCGGAGATATCTCTTCTATGAAATTTTTGGGGGGTTTTTTTTTTTTCGTAAAGAAAAACCCGTAATAGATATTGGAATTTTTTTTTTTTTTTCTTTTCTTTTCTTACCAGCCTAATGAGGCATGCACATCTACGCACCTACGCACATGCGCACCTTTGTACACGTGTCATGGGAGTGTAATCCGGACGGTCCATGTGATGCGGAATCACATGAAACCTCGTAGAGACAAATTTCATACTGATCTAAAACTCTGGTAGGCTATAGAAAAGAGAAATGCAAATCAATGGATGAAACATTTTTCTTCTTTCATGGCCCACCAAAGTTTTGGATCAAAGTAAAAGTTGGGCCTTACAGGTTTCATGGGGTGCTGCATCACGTGGACCGTTCAGATTTTAGACTCCCATCATGCATGATGGCCCACCAAAAAGTTCGCACCAGTTACGTACAAACGCAGTGAGCGTATATCAACCGATTACGCGGATTGTTATCCGCGCGTGTATAAAGGCAGCCCGGCCACCGCATGTAAGGCCCACCATGATTTATTTATTTTATCCACTCCGTCCATACACGTTAACAGATAATTTTAGGCCTTTATATAAAAAAATTTGAGGCATATCCAATGTTCAAATGGACCACACCATAAGAAACAGTTGAATTAAATGTCTACCGTTGAAAAATATTTGGAGGGCCACGGAAGTTTTGGATCAAGGTAATATTCGTGTTTTCCCTTCTTTGGTGTCATTTTTAACTTTTGAACGGGTTGGATTTCAAATAACGTTATGGCGGGCCTTAGAATAGTTTCAATTGTAGGAATCACTCTTCAACTGTTTTCTACGATGGGGTCCGGTACAGATTTTTATCTACCTCATCCTTTCGCTCATGCCCTAAAATGATATCTCAAAATGGATGGACAGTGTAGATACAACACATACATCGTAGTGGGGCCTACATAACATGGTGACGTCACTTCAGTAGCTGACCGCTACTCAACCTGTCGGTATCTAAGCCGCGTCCACACGGATCGGAAACGGATTGGCTATTCCCCTGCCACTAGCCATTGCTCTGTGGGTCCCACCATGATGTATATGTTTCATCCATGCCATTCATCTATTTTTATAGATAATTTTACTGTATGAGACCAAAAATGAGGTATATCCCAATCTTAAGTGGACCACATTACAGGAAACAGTGTTGAATGAACATTGACCATTTAAAACTTTTTGGGGCCCATAAAACTTTTTGAGGCCATCCAATGAACATCTCGCCTCTTGTTTTTACTGTAAACATGTCTTTGATTGTATATCAGATCCATGAAAATGGTGGGACACACCACGATGATCACCTAGTCTGAAAATCAAGATGAACCGATTTTTGGGTGGGCCACAACTTCAAAATCAATGGGCAGCCGATGGAATACTTAGTGTACATGTGTGCTAGCCAAAAGCGTGGATCGACCTGATTTTCATTCCAGTTGATCATCATGGTGTGGTCCACCTGTGGCACGTACAATTGTGACACTTTTGCTAGAAAGAAATCATTGTATCAGAAAATAACATCCAGGCAGGCCCTGGTTCAGTTGAATGGGGATAATTTCTTTAAATTTCTACTCAACTCTTATTTTTGGGCCAAAAATAGAAAGCTCCAAAAATAATATTTTACTGATTGGGTCAACGCATGCTTTTTGGCCCCCATTAAATGGAAACTTTTAATTTAATGTATTCTTTTTGTAAATTTTTCATTCCTAAATATGTAAATATATGTATTTAGGCATGTCCTGAAGTTTCACTGAAAAATTCTACCATTTTCTCTATGTTTCCTTCTTTTTCCCTGCATTTCCGATTATCAGCGATAAAGATATTATATCTTTATCTCCGGCCAGCGAAACTTGTAGCGACACCGACAACTCGAACGTTGTATATAACATCCTTAACTAATATCAGTGATTGGTGTGCTAATTATACAACTAATCCTCAATAAAGCAACACTTAACTCCAACAAGCATAAAACTTCATAACTAAAAACTAACAGTGAAATGGAAACGACCAAGTACCAACCCCAAACAAGTTCAAAATTGAAACCTAAAGTCCACCAAAATAGAGATGACAATATGTGACCCTTCCTCTCAATCTCAGCCTTTGAGATATGTGAGGCCCACCTAGCCTACATCAAACTCCCCCTATTGGAGAGAACATGTCCTTGAATTGTCATTGTCATTTCCCCTATAGACACGCCACTGCTTGAGATGAGACGTTTGATGCACTTGCCAATGGACGTGAATCGAAAAATAGAGTTTGGACGTGGCCCACGAAGCCTACAATAACGGGCACTCCCTGCCACTCTCTCAAATCAAACACATTTATCTTTCTTTTCTTCTTGTTTTTTTTTCTTCTTTTTTTTTTGACAATTGATGATTTAGTAAAGAAGACAATAAGGCCAAGACAACAAAAGAACAAGCAAAGCCACAAACAAAACAAAACAAAAGGCTAACGCTTCCCAACAGTCGGAAGATAGGGAACCCACTCCCCAATCAGCAAGAAAACCTTCCAAACAATGGAAGCATAGGATTCACTACCACTCCTAAAGCACCTATCATTTCTTTCCAGCCAAATAGACCACAAAACAACAAGCATGGCCAACTGCTACTTTAGGTTGTCATTGGATCTAGGACCCCCTTCATGACACAATAAGAACTTCTCCACAGACATTGGCATAACCCAAACATGTTGAAAACTGGAAGGACACCATCCCAAACTCCCTTCGTAAAAGGGCAATGGATGAAGATATGATACATCAATTCCTCATTCTTTAGGCAAAGGAGACAAACATTCAGGAGGGCCATCACCCTTTTGTGTAGATTGTTAATAGTTAGGATCCTATTTCTGCCAACAAGCCACACGAACGCAACAACCATCGAAGAGGCCGGATACCTCTAAACAAGGCCTATATGAAAGCACGTCACTTCATAAGCATAATCAAAGACCGACTCAAGGAATGATCAAACTGAAAACCCTCCCGACGTATCTCTCCTCCAGATCAACCCATCTTTGTCAGCTATGTTGGGACAAATACCTTTGAGACAAGCAAGAAGCCCTACCAACTCCTCGACTTCGACATCTAAGAAGTTACATTGACAAGGGGGAATCCACACATCACCATTTTCTTGAGCCGAAAAGAACTTAGCAACCGAAATGTCCCGAAGCAAACACAGCCTCACAGTACAAGGGAAAGCAAAATGGAGAGAGGAATAGTAGAAAGAGATTTTATGAGGATAATGTGAAGAGGAGATGAGAATATTGAGAGAGGAGGAGGAGGAAAGTTTGGGAGAAAAAGATGTGTTAGGCTTGCTTGCCCTAATACATAGTATTTTATTATGATACAGCATACAGTACACTGCAGGAGAATGAGGAGGAGTGCACATGCACTTACATTAAAAGATCTCACTAACCACACACCATACACAATACAATACACTTGCATTCTCTATACTCCCCCTCAAGTTGGAGCATAGATGTTGATCATGACCAACTTGTCACGAATACGATGAAGAGCATCTCAACTCAAGGACTCTGTAAGAACATCGGCAAGTTGATCCCCAGATCGAACAAAAGGAGTGACGATTTCCTTAGAAACAACTTTCTCCCGAATGAAGTGACAATCGACCTCAATATGCTTGGTTCGCTCGTGGAAAACTGGGTTACGAGCAATATGGATGGCCGCTTGATTATCACAGTGAAGAGGAATAGGATCCGAAGGAGGATAGCAAAGTTCTTCAAGAAGATTGCGAAGCCACACGAGTTCACACGTCACATGAGCTATAGCACGATATTCTGCTTCAGCCGAGGACCGAGCAACAACTAGCCGCTTTTTGCTCTTCCAGGTTATAAGATTGCCATTTAGGAAGGTACAGAAGCCGGATGTAGAGCAGCGATCAAAAGTACTACCTGCACAGTCAGCATCTAAATAGCCAGAAAGATGAAGATGACCATGCAACTGAAAGCGGAGGCCAAGACCCAGGACTGATTTTAAATACCGTAGTATACGGTAGACAGCCGTGAGATGAGAAGTACGGGGAGCCTGCATGAATTGGCTAACAACCCCCACCGCAAATGAGAGATTTGGGAGAGTAATAGTCAGGTAAATAAGCCGGCCTACAAGTCGTCGATACATCTCGGGATCAGTAAGGAGAGCACCATCATCTGGTCGAAGCTTCTGTGAAGTATCAATGGGAGTGGTAGTAGGCTTGCACCCTAACATTCCGATCTCCATGAGAAGATCAAGCGCATATTTTCATTGTAACAAGACCAATTTGGATGATAAGCGAGCAACTTCAATTCCGAGGAAGTAGCGAAGAGGACCAAGATCCTTGATCTCAAACTGGGTCTTCAAAAAATCTTTGACCTCCCTCATTCCAGCAGAATCACTACCAGACAAAACTATATCATCCACATAGACAATGAGAACCATGATGCCCGTTGATCGACGACATATAAAGAGAGAATAATCGGCATGACTACGAATAAAGCCAAACTCCAAGAGAGCCTGACTAAATTTTTCGAACCATACACGTGGAAATTGTTTGAGTCCATAAAGAGCCTTCTTCAACCGACATACAAGAGCAGGGTTGTGAGAAGCAACGAACCCAGGAGGTTGATGCATGTAAACTTCCTCTGTAAGATCCCCATGGAGAAATGCATTCTTAACATCAAGCTGAAACAAGGGCCATGATAAATTAACGGCCAAGGAGAGCACAACGCGAATGGAATTGAGCTTAGCCACCGGAGAGAATGTCTCTAAGTAATCCACACCATGAGTCTGTGTGTAACCTTTAGCAACAAGACGGGCTTTATAGCGATCAATTGAGTCATCTGGAAGAAACTTGATTGTATAAACCCATTGACATCCACCAGGTTTATGGCCCACAGGAAGTAGCACAAGATCCCAAGTATGATTCTTCTCAAGGGGAGACATTTCTTCCGTCATCGCCTTTGTCCAATCAGGACTCTGAAGAACATGTGAGAGAGATCTAGGAATAGTCTGTGCTGACAGGAAAGCTGCAAACGACTGAAGAGACGGTGAAAGATGATCATATGAAACGAAATTACTATTGGGGTGTTGAGTACAAGATCGTGACCCTTTGCGCAAGGCAATGGGAAGATCTAAACTCAAGTTAGGAGAGTCACCTAAACCAACATCTAAAGTGAGCGGAAGGGTGGATGGCTGAGCTTGTGAAGATTTATCTCGACGATGATACACCCGCAGAGGCTTAGGCTCACCCATATCACTAATAGGATGCTGAATAGAGGGGAGAGGACTAGTTTTCCCGTGATCAGGAGTGGAAAGAGGATAAGAGTCATACTCCGCCTGACTCGCAAGAGAATCACAAAGGAAACGGTCTGGAGAGGAGAAAAAGGAAAGATCCTCAAAGAATGTGACATCAGCAGAGACATATTTCTTGCGAGTCAATGGGTCAAAGCATTTATACCCTTTCTGACTCCGAGTATACCCTATAAAGACACATTTAACCGCCCTGGGGCTAAGTTTATCATTACTCCCATCCAAAATTCGAACAAAGCATGTACAACCAAAAACTTTAGGTGGTAGAGGAAATGGATTATCATGAGGATACAATATAGTAAATGAAGATTTGTAAGACAGAATACGTGAGGGTATACGGTTAATAAGAATAACAGTTAAAAGAGCATCACCCCAAAAATGTTTGGGTAGGTGCATACCAAGCAGAAGGGTGCGAGCAACTTCAAGAAGATGACGATTCTTTCGTTCTGCAATACCATTTTGTTGAGGAGTGCGAGCACATGAAGTCCTAGACAAAATACTACGTTCCTGCAAGAAGGACAGAAAGGAAGTAGACATGTATTCGCCCCCATTATCGGAATGGAGAGATTTGATGGAACAATGAAATTGAGAGCACACTTCATGATAAAACACTTTAAACGCATCAAACACTTCACTTTTAGATTTCAAAAGGTAAATCCAAGTCATCCGGGAATAATCATCAATAAAGGTAACAAAATATTTAAATTCAAAAGTCGATGTAACTGGAGCTGGTCCCCAGACATCCGAGTGAACCAGAAGAAAAGGTTGAGATTTCCTCCCAGAAGAGCTAGGAGGAAACGTATCACGATGATGTTTAGACAATTTACAGATATCACAGCACAATGGTTTAGTGACAGATAAAGAGGGAAACAAAAGTCTCAATCTAGCAATGGATGGGTGGCCTAAGTGGCAATGCCACCGAGTCATGGATTCTCGATCTAGAGAGAGAGTACTAGAAGCTGCAACAGGTGTAACATCGAGAAGATAAACGCCTCCTCGCTCATGCCCCCCACCAATCACTCTCTTCGTCTATAGGTCCTGAACACGGTGTCCCGTATCGGTATCGGTTGGCGTAACGGTGCCCTCCGAAACCGATACGGATACGGGGGCGTAACGGCCCATAACGGCGCAAAATTTTTTTTTGCCAAAAAAATATGAAAAAATATGGATTAAATCCGGAATATTCTAAACATTCCAAATATGCATTCATTTATAAATTGGAACACGTTTATGGTGGTGTAACGGTCTACTCTTTGGTCAGAAGTTGTATCGAACTGTCTGATGACTTTATGAACCAGATAACCTGAATTTGACTACAAAATTCATATATTTAATTTTCTAACTATCTACTATCAATTATAGATATATTAAAATAAATAAAATATGAAAATATCTTACATTTAGGTGTTTGCAATTATTTTTTAGGGCCAAAATTCATGCGTAAATAGAAAAAAATATAAAAAAAATAAAATAAAATGGCACCCCAAATATGTAAAATGCACATTAACATGTTCTACTATGATTAACACATCACATGGCATCATTAAAACAGCAAAAGAATCATTAAAAAATGATTTTTCGAATTTTCAAAAAAGGGCCAAAATAAATGCGTAGATAGAAAAAAATATAAAAATATATAAAATGGCACCCAAAATCTATAAAATGCACATTAACATGTTCTACTATGATTAACACATCAAATGGCATGATTAAAACAACAATACAACCATTAAAAATTGAGTTTTCGAATTTTAAAAAAAGGGGCCAAAATTCATGCGTAAATAGAAAAAAATATTTAAAAAAATATTAAATGGCACCCCAAATCTGTAAAATGCACATTGACATGTTTTACTATGATTAACACATCATATGGTATGATTAAAACAACAAAACATATTAAAAAAAGTATAAATACCTATTTTTGACGAATTTTTGAAAAATGGCCCACCGAGCTTTGATTCAAGAAAATCCATAATATAATGTGTTTTTATCTCAAATACTCAGCCAAGGTTGGTCGAAATTAGAAGTAGGAGTGAGAAACAGTTTGAAAGCAAGAGGTTTCAAAAAAATAGCAAAAACAAAGCTTAAAATGGAAAAAGGACGATACGGGCCTGTTACGGGGTTGTAACGGCCAGTAACGGGCCCGTAACGGCCAGTAACGGCCGATACGGTGTAAAAAAACGAATCAGCCGATACGGGGCCGAATCGCGTAACGGTTGCCTCCGTTACCGTTACGTATCGGCCGATACGGCCGATACGTAACCGATTTGGCATTCCATGGTCCTGAAACAAACAATAAGAAGGAAAGAAGGTGATGGAACAATTGAGTGATTTAGTAAGAGAGCTAACAGACAATAAGTTTAATGAAAAACGAGTCACATGCAATGCGGAAGACAAAGACAACGAAGAAGAGAGAGGAATGGAACCAATCCCAGAGATGGGAGATTGAGTTCCATCGGCGACTGTGACATACTGAGTGGGAGAAGGAGGAGAATAAGAAGAAAAGAATTGCAACTTACCAGTCATATGGGAGGAAGCTCCAGAGTCGATGACCCAGGAGGTAGGAGAGGATGACGCAAGAAGGGCAGTACCTGACTAGGCCGAAGCTGCGTGAGAAGGCTCGGGAATATCCCGAATGTGAAGCTGCATAAGGGCATCATATGCTGCCCGAGAAATTATAAGAGACTCTCCTGAAGTAGCCTGCTCAGCTGTCGATATGGGAGACTGTCTCAGAAGCAACAGTGGAAGCAACAGTGGAAGCAACAAAAGTAGCGGCATACGTAGGAAGACCATGTAGCTGCCAGCAATAATCAATCGTGTGATTAGTTCCACCGCAATGTGAACAAATGCGGGAACTATCACGACCGCGTCCGCGTCCACCAAGAAGACTATGGCTACCACGACTGCGATCTCCCTCGCGGCCTCTACCAGGACCAGCAAAACCAAAAATGCGTCCTGAGCTCAAGGATGGTACCCGAAGACCAAGGGAGGACTGATCACCAGCAAGATGTGCCGAACGCTCGGGTGGCACAAATGAATGAGAAAGAAGAGTAGAGGCCATAGCACGCTGACACATGGCATAAACTGTCGTGAATGGGGGAAGAGGATCCTGCATAACAACCTGATTGCGAACATGAAAATAATCAGAACTCAACCCAGCGAGGAACTGCATGATACAAGTATCATCCCGTTGCTTATGAGCATGGTCATGATCCGCTTTACATTTGAAAGGGAGAGGCTGATACATATCCAACTCATCCCACATACCCCGAAGCATCGAATAACAGTCTTTTAAAGATCTAGAGTTTTGTTGAAATCGACCAATTTCTTGAATAAGCTGGAATACCCGTGAAAATTTCTGAGATTCCGAGAACATATCATGAAGAGAATCCCAGATGCTTTTAGCCGAGGATAAAAACATCACTGAGTGGCTAATCGAGGAATCCATGCTATTCAACAACCATGCAATAACTTGATAATTCTCCTTTGTCCAAGACTTATATATAGCAATTGTAGAGTTTGGGGGATCATCCAAAATATATGACAACTTGTCACGGGCTCCTAAAAATACTTTTACAGATTGTGCCCATTGAAGATAGTTGTCACCATTCAACTTAATGGAGGTAATCTGCAAGGGGATGGACTCAAGAGACCCTTTGTCAGTCATAGTAGAGTCCAAGAGAAATAAACCTATGCCAAGAGACCCCCTATGCCAAGAAAGACTGATTCAAACAACTCTATCTCACTCAATCCTTTAAGATAATAAGAGATAAACCTCAAACGAATATCAATCATCCAAAAAAACCGTGAAACGCAGTCAGAAAGGGCCTGACCGAGTGAAAAATAGCCTACCCGCACGTCCGTTTGAGGTTCAAAACCTCTCAAACAGTGATATTAAGTAAAAAAATCCACCATGGGTAGCTTGGGAGGAAGATTTCGGTCCATCTTGAGCAAAGAAACCAAAGAAAAGCTTACCGATTTGAGGTAGATCGAAGAAAAACACAATCTGGGACCGATTTTCGAATTTCTCTATTTCGCCCAAAAAACCATGAAAGGAGGTCCAATAAATTCTGAAAAAATCATGACAAATCTTCTAAAATCGAGATCTATCAAACTCCTAAACTTTCATCTCAAACGGAGTCCATACGTCCGTACAACGCTGACGTCAGCCGTACGGCTGCTGACGTCAGCAAGGTGACGTGTCGCCTCTCAACCTGGTGGATGCGGGATGCCTGGATCTTATCTCTAATACCAAGTAGAAATAGATTTTATGAGGATAATGTGAAGAGGAGATGAGAATATTGAGAGAGGAGAAGGAGGAGGAAAGTTTGGGAGAAAATGATGTGTTAGGCTTGTTTGCCCTAACACATAGTGTTTTATTATGATACAGCATACAGTACACTGCAGGAGAATGGGGAGGAGTGCACATGCACTTACATTAAAAGATCCCACTAACCACACACCATACACAATACAATACACTAGCTTTCTCTATAGGAATCTCCTACCACAAGATCATCCTAAAACCGAACCCTTTCGCCATTTCCACCTGAGAACCCAGTCTCGGAGAAGACTTCCCCCGTCATTTTAACGATCAATTTCCAACAAGAAGAGGCCCTATAGATCAAAAATTCCTTAATCCACCACCCTGAGCTGAAAACCCACGATAACCAACCTCCATAAACTTCCCTCCTCAACCCCAAATCTCCACACCTATTTTCCCAGCAAGGGGAGTTAACATCCTCTAACCTCCTAATTCATGTTGCAACTTCCTTAAAAGGCCTACAAACCTGCATCCAAATTGAGAGATGGAACTTCCCCTTTAGAGCTCCACCTTGCCGGAGAAAATCCCTTCATAATTTGTCAATTTTGAGAATAACCAACTTAAGACAGTGAAACAGGACATATAGCAAAGAGGAAGGTTCGAAAGGGCATATAGCTCCACTTGATCAACATGATTCCGCCGTCTACGAATAGAAGCCTGCCTTTCCTCAGTGACAATTTCCTCTCCCTTCTTTCAATTACCACATCCCGAAGGTGCTTAATAGGCTTTCCAATACAAAGTGGGATCCGGAGGTAAGAAGATGGGAAGGAAGCGGCTCGACAACCGAAAATCTCAGCTAACAATTTGACTTCCTCCACCTCCAAGTGGATCTCCAGGATTTCGCTTTTCAAAAGATTGACCTTAAAACCTGAAACCACCTCAAAGTATTTGATGTTTTACACAGATTATCCGTATTGGACTGATCCGCATCACAAAAAGTGAGCATATCATCTGCAAACTAGAGGTGGTAGATAGAATTTTCAACATTCTCATCCTTTAAACCTTTAAAGAGACCTACTAACTGCCCTTTGCTGAGCATTCTACGCAGGGCCTTCAACACCACTAGAAAAAGGAAGGGAGAGAGGGGGTCATCTTGAAGAAGACCTCTAGAGGCTTTGAAATTTTTGAAAGGAAGACCATTAATGAGGACTGAAAAGTGGACAAAGGAGACACAAGATTGGATCCACAATCTCCATTTTTCCCCGAACCCTAACCTACCCAACATATAGTCTAAAAAGCCCCAGTTAAACGCGGTTATGTTCTGTCGAATTTTCAACAATCAGTCACCCAACGAGCCAAGATCTAGAAATCAATGAAGATGATGTGAACGGTGAGATATAGTCTTGGACCAATGATCGCCTCCCCCAATCCAAAAGGACCATCCTGAAGTCTCTACCCATGATAAATCTCATGCCATTAAATACAACATACCAACATTAAATGTGTCACGAGACTCATGACTGATGCATATAGACATAGAAACCTAAAGTTTCTAACTATAGTATTCAGACATATAATTGGTTCACAGACTAACAAAGATAGATTCATCGTCATAGCTCGTAGGTTAATGATGGTACCTTGTTGACATGAATCGGAGAAGTCACCATACAGCTTTATCGATAAGATAGTATGACTATGACCAAAGATTTGTTGTTATTGTCGATCATGCCCACTCCACCGATCTCTTCATTGACGGCATTCACCAATTTGGGGAAGCTCTTCTGACTCGAATTGCTCCAGTGTTAGGAGGTTCTTACGAAGACACAAATTTCATCGTCGCCACAGTATACTACTACACCACACACATCGTCATCGGACCCATCATAAATCAAATCTCCTAAGACTTAGTAACTCGATCAACTCCACACCAAAGATTAGGTTTCATATGATGTCTTTAGCTTCGATCAATGTTCCAATTATCAATATTGTTACATGTATCAATGACCAGGGATAAGAAACCGATAATCGGGAATACGGAACCAGTATTGCTGATACTAAAAAAATTATTGTCATCTGAGGGAAACACTGGGGAAAGTTGGGAAAAATGTAGAATTTTTCAGTGAAACTTCAGAAGATATTAAAAGACACATCACACATGTTTACACATGTAGGAATAAAAATATTATAAAAAATAATTATACATAATAATTTCCCGTTTTATAGGGGCCTAACCATATGTTGTTGAAAAAATCACAGGTGTTCCGTATCCGTTATGACCCAGCCGTAAAGGCCAATACGTATAGGTAACGGTTGTGCCTGTTACACAATACAGGGGTGAAACAGAGCAGCTGGATTTTTAGGACCATATCAGCCATAATAGCCATTATGAGGCATAACAACTATTACCCCATAACAATTAAAAAAAACCACTTTTTTCTATTTAAATTCATTTTTCCTCATTTTCTCACTTTTCTCATTCCAAAAACTTTTGTACATTATTCTACAACAGATTTCAACCACTCTTGCTATAGTTTTTAGGATCAAAATCATGGATGGAAATGATTTGGACAAAAAGAAGCTCCAAGGACCATTTTTTCAAAAAAAAAAAAAAAAAATCGAAAAAAGAGGTTATTTATGCATTTTTCTTCCAATTTTTAGTTCTAATGCTTGATTGTGATGTGTAAATAGTAGAGAAACAAAACCATGTTCATTACCAGACAACCAAATACAACACACCCACCAAAGAGTGAACCGTTACATATAAACATGTTCAAAACAAAAAAATGAATATAGATTTGGAATATTTACATTATCATGGATTTTATAAATATTTTTCCAATATTTCTCGAGGAAAAGAAAATAACTCTCAATCATTACGGGGGTCGTAACGATCATTTCGCCCCCGTATCCTCTGCTACGGCCGATACCCATATTGGTAACAATGGTGACCATTACGACCACCATTACCAATACGAAATACCTTGAAAAAATCAATATGAAATAAATATATAAAAACCTATAGCTAATCAATAGATCGGCCAGCGCTTATTAATATATAAAATTTTCACATTATTAAAACATGTATTAAAAATGGCAAAATTAGGATTTAACCAATTTCCCACATTTTTCACTTCAATGTTAATTTTTTCACCACAAAATCATGTCAATTCATGAAAATCATGCATGGGCATGATTTCCATTGCAATCCATGCTAAATTTTAAAAAAGAACATGAGAAAGAGAAGTTTTTATAGATTTTTCATCACCTTTAAGTTCCGGCCCGCCTTTATTTCAAGTCGAGATTTCTCCTTAAATCCAAACTTTGATTTAATAAAAACCAAGAGTGATCGAAATCACCTAAGAAACAATTTTCCAAAAAAATAAAGATTTTTGGGGATTTTAGAATTTTTTCTAATTTTTTTGTCAATTTTCACCTATTTACAAATGTTTCCCTAATATTGCTAGTATCCAGGATATTGTCAATGATATCAACAATACCAGGGAACTTTTATAACGATTTCTTCTTAAAATATTGCCAAATATCACCGATATTATCGAAAATATTAGCAACATTTGAAAATTTTTAACTTCCAACAATTTCGGTATCACTGGCCTAGCAATACCACTAATATCAACGATACTATTGATAACATCGCCAATATGTGAAACGTTGCTTGGACCAAATCCGCTTCATTAATAATCACAAGGTTCTAAATCTTGACAATGAACATCTCCAAACTTAGCCTCATTCACCATCATTTGCTTCCATTTGTCTTGATACATGAGTTTCTTGTGACTAGTTGAGGCCATATGTTTGACTCACCACACTTGAGAAGCCCTTGAGAGAACCAATTTCCTTGTTACCTTATGGTGTTAGAGGTGCACAGATATCACCTTCATTGAAGACTTGAGGCATGTAAGTCGATGCCAATCGACCTCAAATATTCTCAGACTGTACATATGTCACCTTTGTCTAAGCCTAAACCATCTCTTACTACCGTCACCGGCCAAGGCCATAGACCCGACTCAACCAGGCTGCGGTTCCATCATAGAGACTTGATGAAATGCTTTGGTGATCGACCATAAGGGTTGCACCTGGTTGAGATGAAAGAACACCTCTATTATCAAATGCGGTCTTGGACTAGCCTTGGCTCTTCTACATATGGCAGATGTGTTCCCATCACATCAACACTCAACCCTTGAATATGCTTATCAATAATTTGATCATCATTGTCGAAGCCTCATGCCAATTGATTGGGGTTGGCTAAATGAATCATGTTCCACCATTTGACGCTATCAAGGGCCAGAGCTTCGGTTAGACCATAGGACATCAAGTCTTTTTCCAAACTCCTTAAATGTCCATTTGGGCCTTCCCCTTGCCCTTTTAGAGCCTTTGACTTGGCGGTCATTAATAATTTGATAAGAAGTTTTTTTTCTTGAAATTTCATTGGATTTTAGGATCCATTCTACCGCAACAAACCACTCTTCAAAATCCCAGGCATTGACTCCGCTGGATTATGGGATGTCATCCCCTTTGATCCTGATTCTAAGATCACGCTTCCATTTATCAAAGCATTGTATTAATTCCTTAAGTTATCATCGTAAAGATTTGATTTCTTAGTCTTTTGTGTCGGATTTGGCCCTTCCATGGTGTTAACCTCGAGAAACCAAAGAAATGTATGGCCAATAGCTTGGTGACTAGTGAGGAAGGATTGTGTTGGGAGAAGTTCTTGTCGGTCATTGTAGAAGAATATTGGTTGGAAATTGAGTGAATTGGGTTGTAGCCTTGTAGGTGTTCAGTTGCGGTTGTCATTATGGGTGTCTTGATATGGTTGTAATTAGGTAGACGAGGCAAGAAATGGAGGTTGGATAAGGATTTGCGATGGAAAGGTAATGGAAACGAGGATGAAAGGGAAGATGATACCTTGGATCAAGCAAGATAACATCTTGAAACTTCAACGGACACTTCCTACGAGCAAGATAGATCCGGTAACCATATAACTTCTAACTAATTTTGGTGATTTATGTGTTAATCCCAGTTCACAACTAACCCTAAACTAATCAAAAACTAATTCGAATAAAGCTGTAACTTCCTAACTAAAAACTAATAGTAACAATGAAATGACCAAAATAACCCCACAAAGGCTCCAAATTACAACAAACCTGAAAACCTACCAAAATAGAGATGACTATGTTTGGCCTTACCTCTCAATCTCGCCCTCGAGATAAGTGATGCCTGATTGGTCTACATCATAATCTCTTCATGAAGGTTGAGGTTTTTCATCAGGAACATAGTTGAGTGTCCCTTGCCAACACATTTGTCACACGAAACATTGTTGCGACCACCCTTGGATCTTTTTCTTATTCCTTCAGTCAGCTTAGAGCCTCTTTTTTTTGGTGAGATCTTCGTTTGTAGCTGCTGAAAAGCATGGGAGGTTGGGGACAATTCTCCACATGAGGCACTATAGCTCGAGGAGAGGAACTACTTGAAGTAGTTTGAGATGGTAGATACCCTTCAGACAGGTAGCTGCTATACTTGGTTGTAATTCTCCAATATCCAATGTTACATCTATGCTTCTTGCTATCTAATAGTCCTCATCCACACTTTCTGACCTAATCACCATCATCTCTTATTGGATATCCTTCCTAAGCCCATTACAATTGCTTGCAACCAGTTGTACCCTCATATCATTCAATTCACATCTCACCACTACATCAAATTTCTCAGCATCTTGCCCTCCATAACATTCATCCGATATGTCAGTTGGCCACTGAAATCATTCATATGTTTGGTTAGCCGTTAGTCAGTTGTTAGAAAGCCCTCATCACATAGCTTTGATTATTTCCGAGCATTGGGGGATTGAAAGAGGCTTGCTTCTTGCGGAATCGCGGGCATCAATTTTTGGTATCAAGGTGAATGATGGGTAGGCTGTTATAACTCTAGATTCTCGATACACAACAGTCAGGAAACCTAATTAGAAGAAAACGAAAATAATTTTATTTTTTTTAAAAGGTAAATCTTTCATAGTTCATATTCGAGCCGTTATAAATAATTCATATTTCAAAAAAAAAAAGGGGGGGGTGGGGGGGTGAAAAAGGAATATGAATTACCTTCTCCTTTTCTTTCTTAGAGATGAGAGCGGTCTGTCGGAAGAATTCCTGCTCCTGAGCAAACTGGGAAAGGAAAGGGAGAAAATGAGGGAAGAGAGGGAAAAATGGGAAGGCAGAAGAAAGAAGTAGTACTAGTACCTCTCTGGAGACTTCCTGGGCACGGCGTTCGCGTTGGGCATCGGTCTGCTCGGCGATCCACTTGCGACGCTGATTGGGATAGGAGAGAGGGTGCCACGGCTTCTGATTAAGGTAGGAATGACTCCAAGCGGTGCCAGCTTTGTTCTTGTAATCAACTTCCCCACCACCCTTTTCCATCAAACCCTTCTTCATACGCATCCCTCCACCTTCTTCAGCCCCTTCCATCTTCTCTTCTTCCCCGCCCCTTCCACACCCACCGTCCCTCTCCCCTTCCTTTTGCCTCTCTCCATCTACAACTTTGTTCCAAAATAACCGGCACACGTGTGACGGATCATACACGGCCTTCATCAGGCGGACCCACTCTCAATTTTCATTTCCTCGTATGATAACTCGGCCACTATACTCACCGGGTGGGCCACGCTGTACTGTGAAAGAACCAACTGGACGCCGATTGGCCGCAGGCTAGTGACGCTGCCACTAGCCAGGTCTTTAGTAATCGGTGCTCCGTGGGCACACCATGATGTATGTGTGTTTATCCGTGCTGTCCATCCATTTTTCCATGACCTTTTAGGGCTTGATCTAAATCTGAGGTGGACCACACAGCAAGAAAACAGTAGTGATTGAATATCGACGGTTAAAATCTTTATGGGACCCACTATAATGTTTATTTGATATCCAACCTATTAATTAGGTTGTACCAACATGGAGGAAGGATAAAAACAAATACAAGCTTGATCCAAAACTTTCGTGGCCAATTAAGAAATTTTCAACGGTGAGCATTCCATCAATACTGTGGCCAATTAAGAAATTTTCAATGGTGAGCATTGCATCGATACTATTTCAAACGACGTGTTCCACTTGAGATTTGAACCACTCTCATTGTAGGCTCATATCATAAATAGACAGGAAAAAATTGATGACTAGCATGGAGTGTGAATGGCTTGTGTCAATAAAATACATATGTCATGACAGGGCTTGTTTTATTTTATTTCTAACGATTTTTAAAATATTCAATTGAACATGGATACATGTCATTGTAGGAGAAAGAAATAATATGTGAAAGATATTTGTATATATTTGGAGTGCTTATCACAAAAGTACAACTGGTACTTAAATAAAATTAATGATGACGGGCAACCGAGAAATATAAAGGACAAAAATCAATAGTTAGTAAAACATGAAGAGACAGAAGGATGTGACCAACGCGGTAATGATTCATCTATCATAAAAATTGAAATACAAGAGATAACTATAACAAATATATATAAATAATGAGAATTCAACAAAGCAAATCATCTTATACTAATAAAACAAAGCAATTACTTTATCTTTTTTTATTATAGTTTTAACTCCATCTTAAGAATAACAATAATCTTTAACGGTAATCTCCAATTGTAATTTAAGTTTACATTCTTACTGTAACGCTCAATATTTTTTGATACTCGAGCATCGAAAGTTATCGAGCATTATCATAAGATTCAATGTAATATATACGTGTGTATCATAAGATCCAATCCGACTATTCTGGCCTTATATCATTGTCCTGACACTAAGCTAAATGTTGAGAATGATCTCCATTTATAGATCAAGTCATCTGATCATTGAATTTTAAGACAAAATCATTTATCACGTGATTTGACGTGGGTATTTTTTCTTAAATAAAATGACAAATAAACTCCCCACCCATAATGATTTAGATATATATTTTTTTATAAGAATTACTTAGAAATGTACCTATAATAATGTGGAGCAATTAGATTTTTCAAAACTCACAGATCAGGAATAATTATGAAAATGTTATTAACCTCGACCACTGAATTTTAGATCACATGGTTCCCACAATCCGTTTGATGCGAAATTTTATACCATGCCTTTATATCATGAATTAGCCATGCACGTTAGATTTCAACCCTTAGATCATTGTGTAAGTGACCTAATCGACAAATCAACCCATTAACCGTCAATTTAGGCATCCATCAAAGGTCAAGGATAGTCTTAGTAGGATATTCCCATTCGTCGGTGCCTATATGATCTTATGAACAGGTTGGATGGCAAATACACATCACTAAAGGGCCTAGATAGGTTTCAACGACGGAAACCATAGTCTGCTATTTCACGTGACATGGCCCATCTAATCTTTAGATATGCTTTAATTTTAGGCTCCACCCCTTAAACTATATGTAAGAACGAATGAATGGTGTAGATTTTCCAAAAACATCACAATGGCCCCCACCTTGAGTAGTGTGCGCACACAACACACGCACGTCCATAGTGCACCATACCCAAGTCAAACTATATTTAACCTGATGAAAACATAAAATGGGAGGGATCTACTCCCTCGCTTTTCAAGGACAAACGGCTAGCATCAGTTCATGACGTTTGTGGCCCACTATCAGCGTCCGTAAGGATGATCTGAACCGTCCATTACGTTGAGGGGCTCGTTCCGGTCAGAACCATGTTGACCACATGCACACATGTGCCTATAGTAACTGCTGCAAGAAGTCCAAATGCCGCATAAAACGAGTTCCATTTGCGATCACTGTGGCCCACCATGATCGACCGATTGACAAATCCAAGCCATCAATCTTGTAGATGGAACAAAAACAACCAAAACCCCAACATCAGTGGACCCCACATATTGTAATAGACAGACTTGAATCGGTTTCACTCCGTACACTGTAATAGTGTCCGAGTAACTTACGCTGCAAAGGAACAACCTATTAGGACTCTCGAACTCGACAACTATGGGGAAATCTGAGCCGTCCAAAACAAGAAATTGGAGGTTGTCTGATCCCCTTCACGTTGACAAAACAAGGGATAATTGTCAGCTGGGATGTATTGTGGGCCACCAACATTATCCAGATGGTAGGATCCAAACCATTCAAAACGCTGGAGAGAAGGTTTCGACCCCTCCCATGTTGATAGAAAGAATTGGAGGAGACCGCACGCCTGTCTGATTCCAGCTACGCAAAAATAGGGTGCGTATCCACACGGCCCTTTCATCACTAATACAAACTTGCGTAAGTTTACGCAGGAAGGATCGAGAGAGTCCCTAAAATCTATACAATCCCCTCTCACCTCTAAAGCAGGAAAAAAAAATGTGTGAGAGAGAGAGAGAGCAACGTCCAGCAGGTGCCGGACGTGGCAACAAGGAAGAAGAAAGAAAAGAAAGGGAGATCGGGAGAGAGTTTCTCTGTTGGACGTAGCAGCAAGAAAAGAAAGGAAAAAAAAAGGAAGGAAAGGAAAAAAGAATAGAAAAGAAAAGAGAAAGGAAAGAAAAGAAAAGAAAAGGAAGAAAAGAAAAAAGAAAGAAAGAAAGGAAAGAAAGAAAGAAAGAGAAAGGAAGAGAGAGTGTAACACCCCGGATTTTGGCTAACCTGGGATTAGACGTCATTAGGCAATGGGTCAATTAAAACACCTGGAAAATCGCTTAGAACCCAATTCCATAGCCAAAGAAACCACTTAGGATTAATTCCTTTAGAAACTAAGCATAAGTTAGCTAGCGCAACACTGGAGTAGCTGGGAAACAGTCCCTGAACACTTTAAATACGTTCTACAAGACTGTAACATCCCGAAAATGGGGGGGTCGAGCAAAAGCCCAACTCCCGAGTTCCAAAATGTTATTTGTGCAACATAGATATGTATGATTGAATGTTGTCTGTGATAACATATTAAACATGAGTGAGATTAAGCTAGAACCGCATATCATACTCCAGAGACAGTTAAATTAACCAGCGGAAGTCTGTAATAGTATGTATAACATATATAAACTGTTGTATGTCTCCAGAGTGTGAACATGTTACCAGGTTATATACATACATGTATACTTCAAAAGTAAGCAAAAGAATATACATGAGTGCTCTAAAAATATAAAATGACAAGTGTCAAGGCATCTAATCAACCTCCCTGTAATCCCGTCGATCAGAACACGCATAAAGGAGGGATCCTTCTCATCATCATCAAGTCCGGCTCCGCCTCACAGGCCGCGCCATCATCTGCAATCACAAAAAGGTCTGGTGGGTGTCCAGGAACACCGTCCTGTAACGTGGGAGTGAGTAGCTAACTCAGTAGAATAATAGAGCAAGGATTAACATGTTCTCAAATCAATCATGCGATAATAGTAAAGCAGTAAATCAAACAATCATAATACTGTTGTTAATGCAATTATGACATGACGTGATGTATGCCCTCACCGACGATCACCCTCATGCGGCAACATCTTACGACCGCGGCATGCCACACTCCCTAGAGTGCTCCACATCTTCCAGGCACATGCAATGCTATAGTGATATGATTTTTGAGTTGTTATTAGTCCATTCAAACAGCAGGATTGGGAAACTAAGGTACTTCCCTTGTATCAATCCCAACACAGATCCTGTCTAGGGTCGTCACTCCTAGTAATCTCATACGATGTATATTTTGTAGGTCGCTACAAGGGCTGCCAGGGCTGTTGCACGCACTCGTTGCTCCGCTCCCCCATCACCTTATCAATACAGGCCTACTGTACTCTACTGCTACTGAAGGGTCGTCGCCTCCCGTAGACTCAGAATACGCTCGCGGTCACTACGAAGGACTCGTCGCCTGATCAGTGTAGGCCGACAGCTAGAATATAGTGTCCCATACCACCATAATCTGCTCACGAGTCTAGGTGCTCACTGGTCACTACGGGGAGGTTTGTGGCCCCAGCGTAGGCCGACAGCTCGACCACGGTGTCCCATACCACCATGCCCGGCTCATGAGTCTTTATGGATCAAGGTACCATGGTTAACAGGGTTTACAATGGTAAGTTCAGTACCCTAGGTTCAAGCAGTTATGACTCATGCAGGGTGAACGTACAATGGCCAGTCGGGTTACTTGACGGGCTCGACTAGCACGATCGCATCTCAAGTTGACGACATGAAGTGCGTAAAACACTTCGTGTGGCCTAACCACTGCCGCCAACTCCAGAATACGGCTCGCGTTCATCGACGCGTCGTTCGTGGCGAAGATAAACTAACCACGAATTCGCTCGGTTACCGACTGCCTGGACTAAGTATAGTCCCAAACAATCATGGAATCATGTCAGCATTCATGTAAGAGTAATGGAAATGAAATACAACCATGTGAGCATGTTAACACCTGTTATAACGTACAACTTAAGTAAATCATCCTACACATGTCTTTCACACATATAATGAAATTATGCATATCGCCAACATATAGGAAATCCTCTCCATTAGCCTATTAATTGAGAATTCAATCTCAACTAAACCATAATGAAATCATCAAGTACTTGTTATAGCATAGCACTTAAGTGCAACATCAAACATATGCATTTCATACATATAATGAAATCGTACATACAGCTAACATGTAGGAAATCATTTACATCAGCATATTAATTGAGAAATCAATCTCAAATTAATTCATAACACCATTTAATTCAATACATACTAATACAAGCATTTATACAAACACTTACACTACACACTTGAGTCTACATATAGTATGTCGACCCGAAATGCGCATTTAGGCGAATCTCTTCGCCAAACTAATTATGCACGCATTCCTAACATTCTAATGCGACAACAATTCATGTCAATCACATCAGCAAACTATGAATGAAAACAGTACTTCCTACAAATGACTAAAATGCCCTAAATCTCATATTCTTCGTTGATTTACGAAACAGGAAACGGACATCATGTTGTACATGTCAAACGGCGTTGCCATCGAGAATCTACTATTAAACGACATTGAAAGCTTTGGAAACAGTCAATCAAAGCGTCTAAAATCCGCACCTTGTCTCTTATGGTGTTGAAATTCGAACGGAGCGTATACGCTTCGTCTACAGCGATAAGAGAACCTGTTTTACGAGATTTACTAACTATCAAGCTATGGAACGGAAGAAACATCAAATCAGCAACTTCTAGGGCTATTTCTTACCTGAAAACGTGGAGGAATCGCCGGAAAAGTGCTTGGATCGCGTGGCTTAAACACGTGTAGCAGGTAGCACCAGCAGCAGGAAATTCTCTCCCACCTCTCTCACAATCTCTCACCTTTTCTCTCCCTCAATCTAGGACTTTTTCCAAATTTGGATGGGAGAGATATGAGAGGGTTTCAACCCCTTTTATAAGCTTAAAAATGCCCGGAATAGGCTCGGAAACAAAGTTCACTTGATGCTTAACCAAAGCGGGGCTGTTTCGGTCCAAAAGATGATTTTTGGTGGTCTCCTGGTCGAATGCGATCGGACTTAAGCTCATGCGTACTAGATATAACACGTATTAAGTTTTCAGTCCGGCAGGGTTCGCAGATCGCACGTGGCGAACCAGTTTCAGTTCAGCGGTCACCGCACGTAGATCAGGGCTGGAAGTCTCATAATAATAAATAGAAATTTTTCCTGATCCGAGGGTGTAATCTGGATGAATTCTGACGGTCAGAACGCTTAATACTGACGTGTCAAGTCGTGTGCCAGATTTGAATTTGAAATTCCAATTCTGTCCCTATTCGCGGTCTCTTCAGTCCGGGCTCAATGAAATAGTCTGTGATTATCGGTTTGACTTGATTTTCGAAATGATTGTCAAGTCCAGCTGGGCGGTTCTAACGGTCTAAGATAGGAAGTAACGGACTTTCGATGCGCGGTCTAAATCCAATACAAGAATTCAAAGTGGTCCAGAGAACAAACCGGCTTAGAGTTTGATCCAAGGTTATAGAGTATTATGAAGTCATACGTTCTACTCGATTTGGGTCTTGTAGAACGTATTTAAAGTGATCAGGGACTGTTTCCCAGCTACTCCAGCGTTACGCTAGCTAACTTATGCTAAATTTCCATAGGAATTAATCCTAAGTGGTTTCTTTGGCTATGAAATAGGGTTCTGAGCGATTTTTCAGGTGTTTTAGTTGACCCATAGCCTAAGGACGTTAAATCCCAGATTGGCCAAAATTCGGGGTGTTATAAAGACCTAAATCGAGTAGAACGTATGACTCCATAATACTCTATAACCTTGGATCAAACTCTAAGTCAGTTTGTTCTCTGGACCACTTTGAAATTTTGTATTGGATCTAGACCGCGCGTCGAAAGTCCGATACCTCCTATCTTAGACCGTTAGAACCGCCTTACTGGACTTGACAATCATTTCAAAAATCAAGTCCAACCGATAAACACAGGCTATTTCATTGAGCCCGGACCGAAGAGAGTGCGAATAGGGACAGATTTGGAATTTGAAATTCAAATCTGGCACACGGCTTGACGTGTCAGTATTAAGCGTTCTGACCGTCAGAATTCATCCAGATTACACCCTCGGATCAGGAAAAATTTCTATTTCATATCATGAGACTTTCAGCCCTGATCATCGTGCGGTGACCTCTGAACTGAAACTGGTCCGCCACGCGCGATCTGCGAACCCTGCCGAACTAAAAACTTAATACGTACTAGATCTGGTACGCATGAGCTTAAGTCCGATCGCATTCGACCAAGGGACCACCAGAAAGCATCTTTTGGACGGAAACAGCCCCAAATTGGTTATGCACTAAGTGAACTTTGTACCGGAGCCTATTTTGGGCGTTTTTAAGCTTATAAAAGGGGTTGAAACCCTCACTCCTCTCTCCCATCTGAATTTGCAAAAATTCCTAGATTGGGAGAGAGAAAAGGTGAGAGTTTGTGAGAGAAGGTGGGATAGAATTCCCTGCTGCTTGTGCCACGTGCTGTACATGTTTAGGCAACGCACTCCGATCACTTTCCCAGCGATTCCTCCACGTTTTAAGGTAAGAAAATACCCTAGAAGTTGCTGATTTGAGGTTCCTTTCGTTTTCTAGCGAAGTAGCTAATAGAACTTGTGTATTAGGTTCTCTAATCGCCGTAGACGAAGCGTATACGCTCCGTTCGAATTTACATATCCATAAGGGACAAGGTGCGGATTTTAGACGCTTTGATTGACTGTTTTCAAAGCTTTCAATGTCGTTTAATAATTGATTATCGACGGCAACGCCGTTTGACATGTACAACATGCTGTCCGTTTCCTGTTTCGTAAACCGACGAAGAATATGAGATTTAGGGCATTTTAGTCATTTGTAGGAAGTACCGTTTTCATCCATATTTTGCTGATGTGATTGACATGGCTTCTTGTCACATTAGAATACTAAGAATGCATGCATAATTAGTTTGGCGAAGAGATTCGCCTAAATGCGCACTTTGGGTCGACATACTATATGTAGACTTAAGTGTGTAGTTTAAGTGTTTGTATAAATGCTTGTATTAGTATGTATTGAATTAAATGGTGTTATGAATTAGTTTGAGATTGATTTCTCAATTAATATGCTGGTGTAAATGGCTTCCTACATGTTAGCCATATGTACAATTTCATTATATGTATGAAAGGCTTGCGTTGGATGATTTACTTAAGTTGTACGTTATAACATGTGTTAACATGCTCACATGGTTGTATTTCATTTCCATTACCCTTACACAACTGCTGATGTGGATTTATGATTGTTTGGGACTATGCCTAGTCCAGGCAGTCGATAACTGAGCGAATTCGTGGTTAGCTTATCTTCGCCATGAACGACGCGCCGATGAACACGAGTCGTGTTCTGGAGTTGGCGGCTGTGGTTAGGCCACGCGAAGTATTTTACGCATTTCATGTCGTTCGACTTGAGATGCGATCGTGCTAGTCGAGCCCGTCAAGTAACCCGACTGGCCGATGTATGTTCACCCTGCATGAGTCATAACTGCTTGAACCTAGGGTACTGAACTTACCATTGTAAACCCTGTTAACCATGGTACCTTGATCCATAAAGACTCATGAGCCGGGCATGGTGGTATGAGACACCGTGGTCAAGCTGTCGGACTACGCTGGGGCCACAAACCTTCCCACAGTGACCAGTGAGCACCTAGACTCGTGAGCAGATTATGGTGGTATGGGACACTATATTCTTGCTGTCGGCCTACATTGATAAGGTGATGGGGGAGCAGTGCAACGAGTGCGAGCAACAGCCCTGGCAACCCTTTGTAGTGACCGCGAGCGTATTCTGAGTCTACGGGAGGCGACGACCCTTCAGTAGCAGTAGAGTACAGTAGGCCTGTATTGATAAGGTGATGGGGGAGCGGAGCAATGAGTGCGTGCAACAGCCCTGACAGCCCTTGCAGTGACCTACAAAGTATACATCGTATGAGATTACTAGGAGTGACGACCCTAGACAGGATCTGTGTTGGGATTGATATAAGGGAAGTACCTTAGTTTTTCAATCCTTCTGTTTGAATGGACTAATAACAACTCGAAAATCATATCATCCATACCATTGCATATGCCTGGAAGATGTGGAGCACTTGAGGGTCGATTGCATGCCGCAGTCGTAAGATGGTGTCGTATGAGGGAGATCGTCGGTGAGGGCATACATCACGTCATGTCATATTGCATTAACAACAGTATTAGGATTGTTTGAATTACTGCTTTACTATTATCGCATGATTGATTTGATAACATGCTAATCTCTGCTCTCTTATCCCACTGAGTTGATCACTCACTCTCACGTTACGGGATGGTGTTTTCGGACACCCACCAGTCCCTATTGTGATTGCAGATGATGGAGCGGCCTGCGAGGCGGTGCTGGACTTGATGATGATGAGGAGGATCTCTCCTTTATGCATGATCTGATTGACGGGATTACAGGGAGGTTGATTAGATACCTTGACACTTGTCATTTTATATTTTTAGAACACTCATGTATATCCTTTTGGTTTACTTTTGGAGCATACATGTATGTATATAACCTGGTAACATGTTCACACTCTGGAGACATACAACAGCTTATATATGTTATACGTACTATCACAGTCTTCTGCTTGTTAATTTAACTGTCTCTGGAGTATGATATGCTGTTCTAACTTAATCTCACTCATGTTTTATACATTATCACAGACAACATTCAATCATACATATCTATGTTGCATAAATAACATTTTGGAACTCGGGAGTTGGGTTTTCGCTCGACCCCCCGATTTTCAGGGTGTTACAGAGAGAGAGAGAGAGAGAGAGAGAGAGAGAGAGAGAGAGAGAGAGATTGTCTGCCTAGTTGACTTACTGGGTCATGGATTGAGTTAAGCCAGATTTGAGTCGAGCTTAAGGTGAGGCTTTTATTACTTAAGCTTGCAGTAATTTAAGCTGATATGTTATTATCTTGCCTTTACATACTTTCATGTTACTATGAATTCTCCTTGCAATTATATGTTTTACCATTAATTATTTGTCATTTGAGATTATAATATAATGTTGCTTACATGTTATCTTTATGAATTTACTTGGGGTGATGGATACAAGTTTTTCTCTTGTCTTATCAAAATTATTTGAATTGGCTCTGCCGCTCGTCTCTTTATTTAAGTTGGTCCTACCACTCGTCTCTTATTTGAGTTGGCCTTGACCACTCTTCTTGTTATTGAGTTGGCTTTGCCACTCTTTTATTTGTTGAGTTAGTCACTACTACTCTTCTTTTATTGAGTTGATTATTGTCATTCTCCTCCTTATTATATTGGTCATTGTCACTTTTTTCTTTATTGATTTGACCATTGTTACTCTTCTCTTTATTATATTAACCTTGTACTATTTATCTTTAAGGCTCGAGCATGTGTCTTGATATTTCCTAAACCTCCATGATTCAGAATCATGTTCGCTATCAATGCAAGTTGTGTGTTAAAGGTATCACAACTAGTGACTCAATATTTATCATGGACGTAATGCGTTACGGGTAATGGCCCTCTTGGTTGACACATAAATTTTGTGGGTTGGTTAACGTGGTGTACAATCGATGTAGGTAAATCTCATGCATGCTACATCACCTTTTTGGGACTGGATGTCGCAAATAGTCGCTCCATGAATACATCGCGTTATGTAAATCCACCAACCGCATGTTGTGTTGTCTTGAGATGTTTGTGTAAATCCGTATTAGTGTTAGTCATGTCGGTGAATATTCGCAGTTATGGGATGCAGGTCGAGTCAGATTTTTCATGAATTATATTTCACATTATGACAATCATTACATATGATAAGCCGCACACGCTATGCTAAGCATGCATCTCATGTAAGTTGTTTGCGCATACTAATATCTCATGTATTAGTGAAGTACGAGACGTATCAGAACCCTTACATTACTTTTATGAATCTCTTGAATTATTGTTAATCTTAAAGGATAACCATCACTATGAGTAGGGCATTAACCCTCTCACAACCGTACAAATTATATAGGTGACGTACAGATTGAAGAACTAGTGAACAATCTCTTTAAGAAAAATTATGTTGAAGAATAATAAGACGGTTTTATGATTTAGTTTTATACTTCCGCTGCAAACTCGATAAATGTAATAAGATCTCATTAAGAGGGCGTTTGATTATTCTTTTTACTGTGATGAAATAATCAATACAGTTGATTTTATTATTGTGAATGTTACCTTCGTAAATATTATTTGGATGTGATCTAAATGAAAAAATAGAGTGCGATTTTAAAGCATCCAGTTTATACATTATTAACACATGGTTTTCTTGGGCATGAGTATAAACTCTGACCGTAAAAAATCAAAATGTTATACCTACGTTGAATTATTTCCATTTCAATACAAATAGCTCTTCATTTAGAAAGTCTTCTTGCAATCTCATCCTATAATCGATTATAAGTATTCTTTTTCTATGTGATTGTTTCTTATTGTTTGGTATACTAAAAGTCTTTTTGTACTTAATGCAAAATGCAATTCATTTTTGGAGGAAGAATCCCACCATCCGACAGTTCCCTCATCATCTTATAACATTCTTGTGCAAGTGGTTAATTAGGCGACCAATCTTCTCAAGTATCAGTCATATATGATTGCATTTGACGTATCTATCTATCTTGACGCTTGGAGTCAAAGTTTTTCAATTTAAATTGAGCCGCACAATTGATTCTGACATGCCCTCATATACTATATGCAACAGAAAACAAACTGTAAGACATTAAGGCCGATAAAACACTGACCACTAGCCAAACCTCATCCCAACCAACTATCAAGTGATAGATTTAGTGTTGATTGGGTGTTACTTGGGTAACACTATAGTAAGAATTTCCTTGACAATGGGCTCACCTTAATGGATGTGTTGTATATCCATGCAGTCTCACCATTTTTTTATTTTATTTGGGAGCATGATAAAAGAATAAATGAAGTATATTCAAATCTTAAGTAAGCCACACTGAAAGAAATTGTGGTGGTTGACAATTTAGAACTTATTGTAGGTTACAAAAGTTTTGAATCAAGTTGATATTTGTATTTTCCCTTCATCTAAGCTTGTACAACCTTATCAAAAAATAGTGAGGAAAATAAGTATTACAATGGGCCTAAGAATCCTAAGAAGTTTTTAATGGTGGGTGTTCAATGACCATGGTTTAATGTGGTGTGGTCCACTTGAAAATTGGATCTACTTCAATTTTTGGATCATGCCCAAATATGATCTCAAAAAAACTAATGGACACATGGATATACAAGACATGCATCATGGCCCCACCATTAGGGAAACACCCACTTTACTTACCCAATAACACCCAACTCCTCTAGAACAGGCCAGGGTTCTATGGTGCCATGGTGTTGTATGTGTTTTATCTACGCCATTCGTCTATTTTGAAAGATCATTTTAAGACATGAGCCTTAAAATAAGGAAATCCAAAGCTTAAGTGAACCCTTTTTTTTCTGTTTTCTCTTTTTTTTTTTTCCTTTATGCTCATGAAGTGGACCTAACAGTACACCAACTATAAAAACTTCTTCAGAGATGAAGTTTTGATCAAGCTGACCATGTATATATGGCCCCATGAATAGATTTAGATGATGAGCCTTCCAAAGGTTTCAACTACAAGCATCATAATCACTGTTGCTTTGTATGGTGTGTTCCACTTGAACCTTCCATCTCCATCCTTTTTCGGCTCATGCCTTAAAATGATTTGTCCAAATGTCAAAATGGATGAGTAGCATGGCTAAAGCACATGCATCACGGTAGGCTCCAAAGAGGCACCCCAGCCAATGATGGACGCGCGCGCGCACACACACATGTGTGTGTGTGTGTATCCTGGCCAGAGGAGGACACAATCCATGTTCCCATAAGTGACATGGTCGTCATCTCATATTATACCCGAATGGCCATCTTTAAGAAAACGTTGACCCAAAGGTTCACCACCTGACTTGGTGGAGAGAAAATCATAACGCTTGGATCTCATAGCCCACAAATAAACAGTTTCTGCATTTTCTGTATTTGGCTGAAAGTGGCCACAGATGGGATTTCGATTATCTTAGGGATTTGTTCAATTATTTTCACGCATGTGTGGTGCTTACATAATTCACGCATGACCTCCAAGCCCTCCATCCATCAGATGGATCAGCGCATGTTTAACTCCAGGACCCAAAAGTCAAGCTGTTCCATGAATCAGGTGGGTCACACTATATGGAGTAAGTTGAGATGGGAAGACCACCTTTGGTTTACATGCGAGCCATCGTGTTGTTTACATGGAGCTATTCGAACCTTTCATCTGGCAGCTTGGCCTTTCGTAAGTGGGGCAAAATTGGAACAGCCTAATAGTTGAACAGTTGACATATCCAAACAGTACTCTCAAATTAACCGGTGCTGATCAGGTCGAATAGGTCATCATCTCAAAATCAGGTCGTTTAAGCTATGCCAACCTATGCTTTAATTATCATTTTTTAATCTTATTAATTAGGACCTTTGAATTTGCATACTTGGGATTATGGTCTGAGAATTTCATGCCAAATTTGCATAAATTTCCCCAGATATGGGTTGTTGATTTGTAAGAATCTATACAAGTCGTCGTGACATGCTACAATTCTTTAATTACATCTCTTCCGTAAAATGCTTCTAATTGGAAAGGAAATGGACACTACAACTTGGTCTTCTCAATCCCAAGAGTGAAATTAGATGGTTAAGATCATTTGACCATTGCTAATTTCAGGTTACATTGAAGCACGACATTTGGACCATTCTGGATTCTCATACATGTACAGTTGATGGGACACCACAACTTAAAAGGCCTTAGACTATAATCTTACCTTAAAGTATGATAAAAAATGGATACTTTTCTAGGCCCAACCATCCACGCTCATGCCTGCAGCCACCATAATTAGGAAATTGCACTTCTCAACTAAATGGTTTAAATTTGAGGGATCTGCTGTTCGATTTTATTTTTCTTGAAACAAAATTGGTTAAAGTTTTATTTTAGATTTTGAATCATTTGAATTAAAATTGTATTCAAGAAGATACAATATTTTGAACTGCAGACCTTTAACAATTAAACCTACCAGAGAAAATGAATATTCAATCTTGAAGGTAATCCTAATTAGTATAAACCTCTCAAACTAAACCTACTTAGTAAGGATTTTCACATCGGTAACCAATCTTCCCTTTACAAGGAAGAGTGGTGGGGCGTACATGCACTGGAGGTCGGAGTCATACTGGCTACTACTATTGGTGCTTCTGCCAGATTGAGACTCCCCACTCCTCGCAAACTATATCACTTGAAAGGATTACTACCAAAAAGTCAATAATATATTTCAAATTCAATCATCAAAATTATCATATAAGCATTGTTTCAATTAATTGGAATAGGCAACACAAGTCCTTTTTCCACCATTCCATCCTCTCAAGGGAATAACTCCACTTGGACCATGGTGAAAATTATGGTCAAAATCAAGCCATGCCCATTTATAGTGGGGTGTGACATTTGAATGGTTTGGATTAAACTAAATAAGGAAACATGTAATCAAGGTATGCATAAGCAAACAAGTGGTCCCCCTGTAGAACAAGGTGTATTCATCAATTTATACACGACTGCTTTTATCATTGTACCCTAAAGTTTTTACTGGCGATGTGTCATGTTTTGCACATCGAGGCCGTGCAAAAGTGGAGACTGCCCAACCTGAAAATCAGGACGTACTACTCATCAAGTGGAGTGCACTGTTAAATCAGTGAAAGGCTAACGATTTAACGCAACATGTTGGTGTGGGCCACTTGATGAGTGGATCAAACTGATTTCCATGATGGGTATACATTCTGTATAATTCAGAATATCTTAATTTGTGATGTGTTGGTGGCATACATTTACTCAAATCAAATAGACCACTTTGTGGGATCCTTTGCTGATTGCCCATCCATCTTCTATCCGATCATTTAGTTGCCGGGCATTTGGTTTCTTGAATCAAGCAGATTAACTATATGCATCGAATCAAACTAGGTGAACTGGAACTCTTCGACCTAATGAGGATTTATATGTCAAGCCCTCCTCATAATAACAACTTGAGAGCATCCCCTGCACAAATTTCTATTTTCGAACTATTGCATAAATCACATGTAGAACTTCGTCCTATCAAACTACAGCTGTTGGAGAAAACCACGTGAATCTCGTTCAATGGCTGATTTTCCCTTCTAATCCACTGCAGTTCTTTACCGTCGCCTTTTTGGCAGCGGATTGCGTCCTGCCCCTGCCTGGGGCTCTGTGGGGCCCACTGTAATTTATGGGTTTAATCCACTCTTTTTGTCCATTTTATGCTATGACCCAGAAATGAGAAAGATCACCTGTTCATGGGGTCACGTAGATATCAGCTTCATCCAAAGCATATACGGCTCCTAAGAAGTTTTTAACGGTGGTAGTTTAATCCCAACATTGTGGTCCATACTTGAGACTTGGATCTGCCTCATCAATTGGGTCACAACTTAAAATGATCTTCCAAAAACCCATACATCAAGACGTTATCCGCTTCCCACCTTTTTGGTCAGGTTGGTAGTCTTAAATTCCTCAGTGTATTTCAATGGGAAAATTTTCCTAAACGAGGGAAATCATCATTTTAACACAAGTTGTAAAGCAATGTAAGCAATATCCAGATTGTCCCAGCATAATATTGCTTTGGTAAGCAATGGGAACTTTCAAAATTCAGTGCTTTAGATTATGAAGCATAAATGTCTCTTTTTGTTTCTTTTTTACTTCAAATGGAAACTGGTTTGTTCTTTTCATTCCACTTTTGTAATGCACACAATTTCAATTTATTCACAACTTTTTTTTCTTGTTAATTAGTGAAGGTTGGAGAATTAGCAATCATGTCCCTATATATTGGAATGACAGATCTGGTGATTCTTTTCCTATGCATAAATAATCACGGGACATGGACATCAATATAATTTGATTTATTTATTTATTTATTTTTATTTTTGAGAAATGCTACAACCAAAGCTCGTCAAATCCAGGTTCTTGAGGCGCAATCTTGTGACCCTTTGGGTGAAATCACGAGTACATACAGGTTCCCACCCTAATGAATTTAGAAACTTGTCATGCGCGCTCTGATGCTTAACAAACAATCAAGTTCACAATAGACTGGTGGTGTTTGTCATTCACAACCAACCAGAACATGAGTGTAGCCATTTGAAGCCATGTAGTTAATTCACATTTAAAGAGTAGTAGACAACTACATCATAGTGATTTCGTATCAACTATTACCAAAGCACAGACGTGCAATGCAATGCATCGTAGACAAAAAAACAGATCAAAACATTGAAAGATCTGATTCCTTGACTTCAAACTATGTTATTTCTCAGTTGAAGAAAGAGAAAACTCTTCGACCATTTCATCTTTGTGGATCCGCAGTTGGTAATTGGAGGCGTGAAGAAGCTCGATTGTCAATTGACTACCTAACCTGAACTCGGTGCAAGGCTAAATAGGCCACGAGCCTATAACCAACCAACATTAAGGCCATGATACATGCATCCATCCACAGGTGAGTCAGGCCCACTGACTTAACGGGTGGAAAATCCAACACTTTGCAAAAGACTCCCTTTGAACACTCGTAGTAGTCATCCTCCGTGAATTGAACCCCAAGGAGAAGCTTGTAGCAGTAGAAACTGAAGCTCAGGTATTTCAACCATATGATGAAGGGAGGGATCTGTTGTATGTAGTAGCCCCCAGCAATGAGGAAGACGAGCGTGGTGACAGATGCCAGAGTGGTGGCCTGTTTGACATCCATGAGGATAGCACCGATGGCAAGGCCAAGGCTCTGGGAGACAAGGACACTGTAGAGGACGACAAGGAGGGAGAGGATGAAGGAAGTGGGGTCAGGTTTGAGTCCACCCATCCAGTAGATTATGATGACAAATGCAGTGGGAAGTGCGAGCTCCATTGGCAAATCTCCAACTGTCCTGGCTAGGAAATAGGAGGAGAGGCGGTACATGCCAGAGGAGCGTTCCTTGATGAGCATGGATCTTTCTTGTGGGAACGTGAAGACGGCATTGTAGAGTGGGAAGAAGCCCCAGAATACAGAGAAGAAGAAGATCAATGCAATCTGCAAACAAGCAATAGAATGAGCTTGGATTAATTGGAATTGGATAAAATCACACTTTGTTTCAGGATCTCTGTCTATTCCCATCTTATTATTCAGATCTCCGTGGAGAAATTGGAGAACAAAGTTAGTGTTGGTAAGGTAAGGATGCATTGTCTTTCCATTCAACCAGTGACTTTTCTTTCTTCTTTTTTTTTTTTTTAACAAATCCAGTGTACTTAAAGCTCTTCTATTAAGAAGAGAGAGAAGAAGATGAAGAAAATGTTGATGATCGTGAGAATCATTACCCGATCTTGGATGTGGGAAATTGGAGAGTGCCACCACAAGAGACCAGCCAATAGAGCGACACTTAGGACTTGGAAGATCCTCAGTCTGTTGAAGGCTTCATGCCTTCTCTCCTTTAACCCTCTCCTCAGCAGCACCTTAAACTGCTGCCACCAGCTTGTGCACCATTGTTCTGCTTTTGCTACATTCTCTGCTTCAAACAAATGAAGAAGAAGAAGAAGAAGAAGAAGAAAAGCATTAGAGAAGAGGAAAAACAAAGCCGTAAAAGAAAGAGAAAAAGGGAACATCTGGAAACTTTTTTCCTGAATCTACAGTGACAAAGTTTGAATTTGAACAGAAGTTAGAAGTTGAATAAGCAAGCGGGAGTTCCAGCGGCACAAAATGGTCTTGCTGATTCAACTTCTAAAGTGAAAAACATGAGCGGCACGAAATGGTGCTGCTTCTTCATCATATGCATAACTGACCGAGTTGAAAATTTGTACTCACCCCAGTCAAGTGCTGCATGCCCAATGCCTCTTTTTGGTACACAGTAGAGAAGGAGCATATATACAGACATAATAAAGAATTTCTAGAGAAGCAAATGGCATGGGGGATTTGATACCATTTCCTTTAATAAAACATGCTAAAGTGGATTATGATATTTCCTAGTTTGTAAAAATGTTTATTTGTTAAGGTCTCTAGAAATCTCTATACATCTCCCGTCTCTTCCATGTATTTCCGTTACTTTCAGTTCCACAAATATACACATTTGTATAAATATATATGTGTTTGTGTGTGTTGATTAAAAAATTTAAAATAAATAAATAAAGAAAGAAAGAAAGAAAGAAAAGGAAAGATTACGAACTTGTAGATGCTTCTTTCTTATAGTTGTAGTTATTTACGTCCAAAATGCAGAGCTCAGCCTTCAATCTCGTAGCAATGTTCTTGTCATAAGCTGATATGAGATTCTCCCTCACCAGCTTCTGCTTTTCTTCCATGCCGCCATTGAAATCCCCTTGATCGGCCGCCTCCATGGAGTCTGGAGCAATTCCTGCATATCCTCTTACATTACAACTAAGACAGCTGAAAAGCACGCTACTACATAAGCTAAAAAATAACCGAGGATCATGTCCAGTGTCTTGTGCTTGTCAAATGTAATCAACCCTGCAAGCCGTCCATTCGTACACTTGAGTGATGAATCAGACTATGCAATTAGTGGACCACAATTGGATGATTAGCCATACCCCAAAGATCACACCCAACCATCTGATCCATCACCCAGACCGTCAAGGAATGTTTAGAGTAATAGTCCAGGAGATTTATTTATTTATTTATTTTTATTTAATTTGTTAGAAGTAGCCAGCTGCGGCAAACTTTGATCATCAATGTGGGCCATGGAATGGATGATTCAGATCCATCAGCATATTCGCTGATCTTACCATTCAAAGGGTTGACACAAACTGCTAATTAATGGTATTGGTTTTGGAAGGAATATGATCCCTTTCTAAAGTGAGCCCCCAATTGAGACGCTTTAAAATGAGTTGAAGCCTGACATATTTATAATTTCTAAGCGCCTGCACATCAACCATTACACTAGGACAGAGTATAAAACGATTCCCCTTTTGCTAATAATTTATCACCATTCATTCTTTCTTTGGGCAGAGGGTACCTCTCTCTTTTCCTCCCCCCTTTTTTTTTTCTTTTCTTTTCTTTTGAAGAGTGGAAATGGGATACCCTGGCATCGTACGGAAGATGATCTCCAGGAACTTTCATTTCTACACGTGGCATACATATGATAAATCACTTTCATAAGATTGCAGTGATATCCACTGAAAGATTTATGAATTATCTGTTTGTTGAACTTGAAGAACCATTGAATGCTTTTCATGTTAACCGTTCATTCATGTATCGATCGATTGATTTAAATCGACTACTCAAGTTATCCTTTCAGTATAAATTTTTTAAGTTTTTTCCTTTTTATCGTTTAATTTTTTGGAATAAAAACCATTCAAAACGGGGCCTACTATATGAAGGGTTTAAAATAGATATAGCAAAGATGACACGTGTACAAAGTAATGGTTGGATGGAGGAAGAAGATGGGATGACAATGGCATCATCATGCAGTAGGTAGCAGGTACAATCAAATCAGGTACCACTTTGGTGGAAAGAGAGTTTGGAGGGGTAATAAAACTCAAAAAACAAGTTAAGGGAAGGAAAGGATCGAGGAAGACCACTTTAGCTTTAAAATATAAAAATCATCTCCATCATCCCAATTCACTATTATTATTATTATTATTATTATTATTATTTGTTCTTAAAAGAAGAAAACAAGGGTTATTTATATGGATTAAGGAAAGGAATGTTGGGTTGCATGAAAAGACCAAAATAGCCGTGGGATGAAGGGGCAACGTACCGTGAGCAAGATCGAGCAAAAGATCAGCGGGGTTGATGGTGACGGACGTCGAGAATCCAATGGAGGAGAAGTAGTCCAAGGCATTTGATGCCTGTCCATAGTAAATGGGGCAACCCTGGGATAGGAGGATTAGCTTGTCGAACATGTGGTAGAGCCTGCTCGATGGCTGGTGTATGGTCGTCACCACCGTCCTTCCTCCACTTGCCAACCTCTTCACTGTACTAAGGATCCTCTGGGCTGTTGTTGAGTCAAGACCCGAGGTAGGCTCATCCAGCAGCAGTAGGCTTGGGTTAACCAGCATCTCTTGACCTATGCTTACCCTCTTCTTCTCCCCTCCTGATATCCCCCTGAACAGGGGACCTCCAATCATACTGTTCCTACACCGTCCCAGACCTAGCTCCGCGATCACGTGCTCCACGTGCTCCACCTTGTCGGCGTGAGTGAGGGTATTGGGGAGCCTGAGCAAGGCAGCGAAGACAAGGGTCTCGGTGACGGTGAGGTGAGGGTAGAGGACGTCGTGCTGAGCAACGAACCCCGTCCTCCGCTTCATGCAGCTGGAGAAGGGTTGGCTATTATAAGTTATCTTTCCGGACAGTTTGCCAGAGAGCCTACCACCGAGGGCAGTGAGGAGGGTGGTCTTACCACTACCTGAAGGACCAAGCATCGCCAGGATCTCTCCTGGGCACACCATTCCGGTTATCCCGTTGAGTATGGTTTTCTCCCCACTTTCAATCCCACTCCCATCCATGCACAGAGACCATAAACCTGTCTGCTGATGACCACCTACTTTCACTTTGTATACCACTTCCTCGAACTGTTAGAAACCATCCATATAATACTTTTGTCAGGGAAATAAAATATAAAAAATCCTTATTATAAATTCATCCAATCCATAATGAAAACTAGTATTACACAGCGGAGAAATTTTCTGGGCAATTCTTATCCATTTGCAACATTTGTTTGGAATTGGGCTAGCAAGAACATATGCTATTCCAAAACCAAAACTAGAAACTCCGAAAATTTTCCTTCCATATCCATATATTTTTGATTGATTGATTATATTAGAAGAAGGTGATTGACATTTAAACGCACCTTGAGAGTGACTGGGTACAAGTGAAGGGAACCGATATTGAATTGCATCCATGGGTTCGAGCCAACTGTTGCATTTCGTGACTCTGTCGTCTTCACTAAACCCTGCTCAAGATCAGGAAGACCATTTGTAGCTTTCTGTGGATTCTCTGCCTCTCTCGCTTCTACACAAGACATGACTCGAGGGCCTGATTTCACTAGAAAGAGATGAGGTGCTGCTGCTGCTTCTGTTGCTGTTAAAAGCTAAACTGGAAATGTATGATTGATGCACACACTTATACAAGCATATATATAGATATATATAGAGAGAGAGAGAGGGAAATAGAGGGTGGGGTACGTGGGGTACGATAGGGAACCGAGACTTCCCTATCATGAAGCTAGTCTTGAGGTGACCCACCAACGGCGCACTTTTGAGAAATGCTCTTAACATGCAATGTGAACTTGTGGTTGGCTGTGTTTTAGTGCTCACTTATATGCGTCCTCATGCGTGTCAACTTGTGATGCGGCATAAATTGACATCTATGATGGCTTTCTCTCTCTCTCTCTCTCTCTATATGTTCGCGCGCGCGCGCGCTTACATGCGTGTTTCCAGCCTCATGCTTGCAATGGTGATGTAAGATTGGACCCTCAATGCATCATAATCAGGCATGCCCAAGCGATTAGGTTTTTTCTTTTAAAGGGCTGTTTGGCAACTAGAACAAACCTCCATCCTCTGTAGAGGAATTTTAGCATAAATGTATTCTGGAGTTATTACTGTCTGTAATGGACAATCTCCTATCTCATGGAATTCATTAACTTCAAATACATGCAAGTCTAAATTCTTGGTTCCAAAACTATCATCCGGTGACTTTCAACATTGATTGTCCATTATATTTGCTTGAAAAATGAATATTTATGGCAACTTAATATATTTGAGTTCTAACAAATATGTTTGTGCAATTCAATCAAACACAAGGTTATAATTATAATCAAGGGTCTACATTCGATTTATGTATGCAATTATAAAGAAGTGTGGGCATACCAGAATTGTACTTTACTTAATGTTTGATTGAACGATGGTGACCTCTTCACTGAAACGATTGAGAAAGACTGGATTCAGAGATCCAACTGTCGAGTCAGCCACCGGTTGTAATCAACAATCATACAATTTACGAAAGGGTAGGGGTGAGTTCATCCTGATGGATTCATTTTATCTTGTGTCTAAGGACTTGTTCTTTTACCAATAATTGTAGCCAATATATTTCTCAAAGGAATAAGGATGAACAGATAAATAGAAAGAAAGCTAAAATAATGTTAATTTTATTAATATTTAAGTGAAACTCATTATAATTGACAGAGTACTAAAACCAAAGAAATAAATAAGACAAATATATAAATACTTAGTTTATTTATGAGAATAGATAATCGAGGCAAATGGTCAGTAGGATGTGATCAGAAAGATGATCATCCAAGTTTGAAGTTAGTTGATCGGGATGCAGGAACTTAGGGTTGTGTATGTTTAATCTGATCATATGGTATTGTAGTAGTAGTGGCACTGGATAATAGTGATCTATGCTAAGATAAACGTAAAAATAAATGTAAAAGATGAATTGTGTTTGGTGTGGACCTTGATCTCTTTATCACGCGCTCCTTTGATAGGTTGTCGATGTTACGACTGAAAATTTAGAGATCAAGCCCACATCCTAGCTTCGAGTTTCACATCACAACTCGTACACTAAGTGTAGTTAAATTAGGAAAGTTGATATAATCACAAACATGCATTATGCATAAGACCTCATCGAACTAAGTTCCATTCCATGCAAATAATCCATAAACCAACAAATGATCCACCCATTTGGGGTCTTATTCAAATGAAATATCCAACAAGTTCGTGTTTACTATAAAATCGAATCAAGAGAAAATAAACAATCGACATATCCTAACTAAATCAAAACAAATAAATGAAAATCATTCCAAAGTACTAAGTTCTTCTTTAGTGAGATAAGGCCATGTGTCTCGTGAGTCATTCACTGGCTCGACCGTGTGTCCTTATAATCTTATGCCACTTGTTCAGTCACATTTATATTTGTACAATTTTTCATCAATAGAGAGTGAGATGGCTAGGCCTAGTGAAAATTCCCACCAAGATTCTTTCACAAGAAAATCAATATAGTAAAAGAAAACTTACATAATATTTTAATCTTGTTAAATGAATGTAATGCATGCATGCATCAGGTAGGAAACACATCCACTCGTATGAGTTGGAAAATTGTTAACCTGCATCTTCCGCTTAGGAAAGCATCCACCTGTTGGTAGGCATGGGTAAAACCCACATCCAGAAGCAAGGCAACCAAGCACCTTCCGGGGAGGTCTCCCAAGAAAAACTATATATGTGTGTTATGCATGTATGATGTTTAGTTTTCATCAGCAATTAGTAGATTTACAATTTCAACGTTTCTAGCAAAATATACACGTAGAACAACTAAATTACAAGTGTCGCAATTTATCAACATTGACAACATTGATACATGTGGATAATTGTTACCGTGAAAAGCTATATATATGTGCTATGCATGTATGATGTTTAGTTTTCATCATCAATTAGTAGATTTACAGTTTCAACGGTTCCAGCAAAATATACACAAAGAAGAACTAAATTATAAGTGTCACATTAATCTATCAACATTGACAACATTAATACATGTGGACAATTGTTACCATGAAATAAGTGATTCCAATTGAGCATAACTAAATTAAGTAACCAAGCAGAGATATGACACTAGAGTAATCACATATCACACAAACACTATTTTGATTTAAATGGGAAAGAGATAAGTTAGGATTCCTCACCTGAGAATTCAGTGAGGATGAAATTTCAGAAAAATCGTACTAACCAAATTTAAAAATTTTCCTAAATGTAACACCTTGGGTTTTCAGGTGTCATGCAAGGACTCGGGTCTCAAATTCCTAGGTGCCACGGGTGCCCTAATGGGCTTCAAATTTGAATTACATTTAGATGTTCTTATAAACAATGGAGAGTTTAGTCAGACATGAAGCATAAGTAAGTCATAAAGTAGTATCAAGTGCCACTAATTATAAAAATATCCAAACCACAAATCCAAAGTCATCTAAATAGAAAATTACTCCCACTCATACATGACCAAAAGTAACTAAAGCCCTGGCTCATATCCTGCGGTAGCCCGAACTCAGATTAAAAGGATCTGTCGAAAGTCTAGAAGCAGAGAAGTGTTTACTCCCCAAGTGCAGGATTGTGATGTAGTAATAAACTCGGTAAGACCGAGGTCGAATCCCAAGGGACTGATACCTGTACGTAATCTGAAACTAAGTCGAAATAGAACTAGCCTAAGATAAAATCTAAATCGATTGAATTTGATGAATAATGGTGAGAGATTAATCTAAAACTTAAGAGAATTCAGAGGAGAGAAACTAGGGATTCGGAGGATCCACTTATAGAGATCAGGAAGATCTTATGCTAGCTTCAAGAATCATGGAATTTAACTGAACTGCCGTTAATATAGTTTTCAAGAGATGAAAGGTATATGAATTAGAATGGATTCCATCACCAAATCATGCCCAGGAGACAAAGGAAATAACAGAATTAAACTAATTACCAACCAATCAACATGCTATAAAGGTTAGGAAGGGTACCGTCATCCAACCATGCCCAGGAGATGATGGTGAACAACAGGGCTTCCTAGCGTCATAAATATAAAAAGGAAAGGAACATGCTCAAAGTTATCGCAGATCTATTGTAATTTCAGTCACAACGGACCATTAAAAACTAAAAACATTCTCATTAATCAAACTACAATCAAGGCTGTTCATAGATTAAAATTAATTTAACGGCATAACTTAAGGTCTTCCATCATGCTACAAGCTTCACCTTTTAGCCCTAGCTAAGAGGTTTAGCCTGATCTTGGCATGATTAGGCTAATCACAGAATAAAATTAAACCAAAATAAAAAGGAAAAAAATGAAAAGCAACCAACTCTCTCTCCTGCCTAGCTGATGTCCACGGCTAAGCCAAAAAAGACCCCCTTCTCTTCTTTTTTCTATTTCTTTTATAGATGATGTAGTCCGTGCATAGTTGGTGTAGTGGTCGGTTTTGAAAAGTCCTTGCAAAACTTCAGTTGGCAGTTTCCTTTACGCAGCATTGGATTTGAAATTTTCTTGCGTAAGCTCTGTTACATAACCAAGAAGACAATCTAATAAAATAACTTTATTCCTTGCTTCTGTCCAAAAGAACACCATCCCTTGGGACATTTCTGAGTGGCCTACATGATGAACGGATCAGATTTTTCATCTGATCATGACCATGTTCATGTAATGGCCTGCAAAAACATCTAGCGTTGGCATGAAAACAGGGCCTGCGGACGGCCTTTGTTGTGATGTTTGTGGACCCATGATCAATATCAATGGTGAAATCCAGTCCGTTCACTGGACTCCGCTCGAAAAAATAATCAAATATGGTCAATTTCGGATTGGATTCGGTGCGACCCACAGAGTTTCTTTTGCACCTTCGATCTTCCATTTAAACGATTAAAACCCGATCTTTGCTATTGTTTGCAATTCCGTTATCTAGGCGATGGTAAGCAGGCCTTTATGAATTTGATGAATGGTTTGGATTCTACATATGGACAATGGGTGGGGCCCACAGCATCAGCCGACGGTGATAGCGTTAATGCTGTTTCCTTCCTACGTAAGGAGACGGGTCAGCGCCCGTGTTAATCGGGCGATCGGTCTGGTGTGGTGCACGTGGAATTTTCATAGTGCACATACATCTCGCAGTGTGAGGTCCACTGTGATGTTTTTGAGAAATCCGCTCCGTCTATCCATTTTATCATATCATTTTAAGCGTTGAGTCCAAAATTGAGGCAGATCCAGAGATTAGGCGGGCCCCACCTGAGGATTTAATGGGTTGATCTATTAGTTTAGGAACATCCACATGGATTCAGGAGCTGAAATTTGACGTGTACAGTTAATTTATGGTCCTTAGGCTACGTATGAAGTTTTGAACTGAACTGATGGTGGAAAGCCTGTGATCTTGCATTTTTGGCAATTTTTGGGCCCTTTTACATGTGTGGCCTAATTTTCTCGGATCTCTGGCATGTAATTCCGTCTCTCTTGGTCCCCTGGAGTTTGTCCCTTGCCTTTGGTGTCATTAGAGCATTAAATCCATGCTTTAAGCACCTTTTTTCATTACATGCTCATAATTACACCCAGCATCACAAACGCGATTAAATTGGACCATTAAACAGTATTATGCTCGTAAATTCAGGTAATAAATGGGGTCTAATATGCAATAATTGACCCTCGACAGGAAGCTCCTCTTCCTCATCCATGCTTGCCTCACTCGGCTCGTTGAGCTCCGCCTCACCTGCATCTAGTAAAGGGTCTGGTTGGTGTTTTAAAACACCGTCCCTGAGTGGGAGTGAGTAGCTAACTTAGTGGGTATCATTAACAATAAGTTACATCGAATAACAATTCCATGATGAATTTAATAAAAAGTATAAATTCATAAATTACTAACTAGTCTTTGTTAATGCGTATGCATGAGTTATGTATGATACATGACCTCACCCACAACACTCCCTCGAGCGACTTCGTCTCACGGTCATGCATGACCAATACTCCCTCATTGCGACCTAAACTTTTGAGTCGCTAAATCCTAACTAATGCGATGCATGAATAATATTAACCGAGTATTTAATTAATTTTATTCATCCAGCAGGTTGGAGAAACTGGTAGACCCCGACGATATTAATGCCCTCATCCATTTGCGAGGCCAGGACCCCTTAACGTGCGAGGCTAAGACCCTGCGATCCTTGATCCTATCGGAGTCCCCACCCTCGATTGCAAGCACGTGGGGAGTGCTGGGAAGTGGGATCACTCGCGGCATTACAGGGAAGCTCGTCACCCCAGCGTAGGCTGACAGCTTGGACATAGTGTCTCATTCCACTATACCCAACTCACAAGATTGTTGATCAGTTTCTAGTTATTGTCAGTGGGCGTCGATGGGCGAGGGGTGTTTCAGGTTCCAAACAAGCATGAGAAAACATGGTTAACAAGCATAGTTGGTCAGTCGGTGGACTAGACTGTTCAAGTTCAGGTGAGCACGTAACACATGACATCGGGTGCAAGCAACCCATGTAGTCCCACTACTGTCACCCATTCGTATCTGCCCAAATCAGTCAGTCTGGTCATAGGGTGGTCCAACCAACGAGTCCACCCTCATAATTCTCAGTTCCTGACCAACCCAGAGAATGAGTTGTATTTAATATCACTTCAACAATTAAGAGTTCATTTTCTAGCACAAGTAAAATCATGTGCATAATATATCAAGTATGAAGTTTCAGGTTGTTAATATAAATGCAACCACTCTTAATATCATGAGTTAGACGTGTGTGCGTGTGATACTGGATTATTGAAGAGAACAAGGATAACACACTGTTCACTCCCCAAGTGCAGGGTTGTGATGTAGTAATAACTCGGTAAGACCGAGGTCGAATCCCAAGGGTCTGAAACTTGTACGTTATCTAAAATTAAATAGAATTACAACTAAATTAAGATGAATTCTAAATTAAGTAACAATTGTGGAATAATTATGAATTAATTAATCTAAACTTAAGAGAAATCAGAAAAGGGTAACTAGGGATTCAGAGGGTCCACTTGTAGAGATCAGGGAGATCTTATGCCTGCTTCAAGAATTATGAAATTTACTAAACTGCCGTTGATCTAGTTTTCAAAGAGATGAAAGGTATATGAATTAGAATGGATTCCATCACCAAACCATGCCCAAGAGACTATGAAAAACAACAGAATTAAACTAATTACCAACCAATCGCATGCTATGAAAGTTAGGAAGGGTACCGTCATCCGACCATGCCCAGGAGACTATGGTGAACAACAGGGCTTCCTGACGTCATAAACATTAAAAGGAGAAGGACATGATCAAAGCCATTGCAGACCCATTATAATTTTAGTCACAACAGACCATTAAAGACTAAAACATGCCATTAATTAAACTAGCATCAACATTAATTCAATTCATAAATTAAATAAAAAAATTCATAAATTAAACTCTCCTATCTCACTACAAGCTTCACCTCCTAGCCCTAGCTAGGAGGTTTAGCCCAACATAGATGGGCTGAACATCTTTTAAACAAAACAAAATAAAAGAGAAAGAAAAGAAAAAAATACAACTATCTTACTCTCTCTCCCTCACGTTAAAATCCAAGACTCAGCCATCGATTTTCTTTTTTTTTTTTTTTTTTTTTTTAAGAAGAAAGTCGGTCAGCGTCTTGCTGACCGACTTAACTCGTTTGGTGCACAACGAGTGCACATGTGCACTGTACACACTCATCTCATATGGGGTCCATTGCACTGTTTTGGAGAAATCTACACCGTTCATCTGTTTCGACTCCTCATTTAAGGCGTCAATAATAATTTTGAGGCAGTTCCAGATATCAGGTGGGCCCAGAATCAACGGTTTATGGTCTGATCTGTCAGTTGGGGTACTTCCCGAGATCTTCAATGGCTGAAATTTTATATGTACGATTAATTTATGGTCCTCAGGCGACGTATGAAGTTTCGAGCCGAACGGATGGTGGGAACCTCGTGATCTTGCATTCTGTACGTCCTTCAGGCCACTTCAGCTTCAATTTCTAACTTTTCTCGGATTTCTGACCGTGTATATTTGTCAATCTTGGTCCCTTGGAGTGTGTTCCTTGCCTTTGGCGTCATCAGATCGTTAAATCTCAACTTTTAACGTCCTTTTTCCATCCATGCTCATAAAATCACTTTGCCACACAAGAATGAGAAAACGAGCCATTAGACAGCATTATATTCGTAAATCCAGACAATATCTGGGGTCTAATATGCAATATTTGACCCTCAACACAACCCCCAACCAGCATTTTGCTAGTCCCGAGCAAAGTATGCGAAAAATAAGTTGAGAATTATAGGAGAACTTTCTATGAAATCAAGTGAGATTTTGAACAAAATACGAGAAATTTAATATTCATGAATGTTAGAAATTGTATTCTCCTGAGCTCAAGCGCACCGTAGACTTCATAATCAAGTGTAAAGCATTAATCCATCAATTAGAAAAATTTTAAACATTGAGATCCGTGGATGTATAGTGTAATCTCAGCTAATCACATTAAGATTGAATTTGTTATTTCAGGATCTCATTAGTAACCAGCAAGAGAATTCATGATAACCAAACTTGCCTCATAAATTTCATCTTTTGATCTTTTCAACTTTTTATTTTTCCATTAATAGTCATGCCAAAAAGAGGAATCAAATCCTTACCAATAGGGAGCAAACCTATGTCAAAAGTCCAATTACCTAATAATTTTTTTGAATGTTTAACCTTGGGGAATCAAACCTTCACCTGTAGGGAGCAAACCCATGGTGAAGATTAATTGCCCAACCTGTTCAATTTTTATACCCTGATGGCAATATTTCAGGCTGGTTCCTTTCATGCTTAGTGATTACCAAATTAACCATTCAATATCAAACTGAAACCTTAATGTGAAAGCGAGATGTGACATGTGAAACCATGACTCAATCAATGTTTAAAATCTCTAATCATGGATTGATAATTCAAACTCAACTGTGGAATCTATCAAGTAGCTAAATCCAAGAGTCATAAATTACCAACATCATATATCTCACAATTCTAAATCAAGGATATTCGTCAAAATTAGAAAAAATTAAAAAATTTTCACAATTGTTGCTCAAGACCAAGAAAATACTGATTAGGTTACCTAATCCCCCACTCCCAACCTAAAATCTACATTGTCCTCAATGTAAAAGATATAAACATGCAATGCACATGGGACAATGAAAGTAAATGAGAAGTGATGGGAAGATAGTACCTGAATAACGAATCCAGAGAGTTTTCAATAGATCACGGCATGGAAGCTTGTCACCATGAGAGAGAAAGCAGAACAAAAATAACGAAAATAAAATCCACAAAAATAACGAAAATAAAATCCTACCTATACCACTTTCGCAGGTGCTCTCGATTGCATGTAGCGTATGCAACAAGCCTTTAAACCCCTATGTTACTCCTTGTGGACGAGTTGTAGTCTCGTGAGGATTTGCAGTAATGTTACCCATAAATATTGAACTAACTAACCTATGAAAGCGACTACCTAAACCTATGAAAGCGATAAACTTACTTATACCTCCATCAGACTAGGAGATCAGTCCTGATAAACAGGAGCAATCAGAGGCATGGACATGTCCTCTGAATCAAATGTCTCAACAAATGGCTTTAATCGATGTCTATTAACTTTAAACTCCTTGCCATTGTCGGGATCTCTTATCTCGACGGCCCCATGAGGATAAGCAGTAACAACAATGTAAGGGCCGGTCCAACTAGATCGAAGCTTACCCGAAAAGAGATGTAGTCGAGAGTCATACAAGAGGACTTTCTGACCTAGCGTGAATGATTTCCGTAGAATATGTTGATCATGAAACGCCTTCATCCTGTCCTTGTAAATTCTCGAGTTTTCGTACGCATCGTTCCGGATTTCTTCAAGTTCATTTAACTGAAGTTTGCGTAGCGAGCCACCGTTGTCCAGATTGAAATTCAGATTTTTGATCGCCCAGTATGCTTTATGTTCCAATTTCACAGGCAAGTGACAGGCTTTTCCATAGACAAGTCTAAAGGGAGATGTTCCAATAGGAGTTTTGAAAGCAGTACGATACGCCCATAAGGCATCGGTCAATCGAATTGACCAGTCCTTACGATCAGGGTTAACCGTTTTCTCTAGGATATGTTTGATCTCTCTATTGGAAATCTCAACTTGTCCACTTGTTTTTGGATGGTATGGGGTGCTCACCTTATGCGAGATACCGTATTTCTTCATTAAACTCTCGAATGGTCTATTGCAGAAGTGTGAGCCCCCGTCACTAATGATGGCTCGAGGTGTTCCGAACCGCGACAGGATATTTTCTTTGAAAAATTTAATGACCGTGAGATGGTCATTTTTGCGGCACGGAATTGCTTCGACCCATTTAGTGACATAGTCTACGGCGAGTAAAATATACAGATTTCCAAATGATTGGGGGAATGGTTCCATGAAATCGATGCCCCAACAATCAAATGCTTCTATAATAAGGATGGGATTCAAGGGCATCATATTTCGACGGGACAATGCTCCCAATTTCTGACAATGTTCACAAGCCTTGCAAAACTCATGAGTGTCCCTGAACATAGTGGGCCAGTAGAAGCCACATTGTAAAATCTTGGCCGTGATCTTTTTAGCAGAAAAGTGACCACCACAGGCCTGTGAGTGACAAAAGGAGATGACACTCTGATGCTCATCGTCTGACACACATCTCCTTAAGATTCGGTCTGGGCAATATTTAAACAAATTTGGATCATCCCAGAAAAAGTTACACACCTTGGTAAAAAATTTCTTCTTATCTTGTGATGTCCAATGTGTCGGTATGGAACCTATAGCAAGATAATTAGCAATATCAGCGAACCAAGGTGAATGGGAGACTCTAAACAGTTGTTCATCAGGGAACATGTCATTGATATGGGTCACCTCAAGGGAATCAGAGGTATTAAGGCGAGAAAGATGATCGGCCACTACGTTCTCTACTCCCTTTTTATTTTTAATTTCCAAATCAAATTCTTGGAGTAGAAGGATCCATCGTATCAGGCGGGGCTTAGAATCATTCTTAGAAAGAAGATACTTAAGTGCCGCGTGTTCTGTGTAGATGATGATCTTGGATCCGATCAGGTAGGACCTAAATTTGTCCAAAGCGAACACTACGACTAAGAGTTCCTTTTCCGTAGTCGAGTAGTTCACTTGGGCAGGATTTAGAGTCCTACTTGCGTAGTGAATAACGTAAGGCCGCTTATCTTTTCTCTGGCCTAGAACCGCTCCAAGAGCATAATCAGAGGCGTCGCACATAAGTTCAAAAGGAAGACTCCAGTCAGGTGGCTGCATGATAGGTGCAGTGGTTAGCATGCCCTTAAGCTTAGTGAAAGCTTCTTGGCACTGCTCAGTCCACTCGTATGGTGTATCCTTTTGAAGAAGATTACATAAAGGACGAGAGAGGAGACTAAAGTCCTTTATGAATCGTCTGTAAAAGCCTGCGTGTCCTAAGAAGGATCGCACGTCCCTGATATTCTTGGGTGGAGGTAGGTTAGAGATAAGATCAATTTTTGCCTTATCTACCTCGATTCCTTTGGACGAGATGATATACCCAAGGATAATTCCCTTTTGAACCATAAAATGGCACTTCTCCCAGTTAAGTAGCAAATTTTTTTCTTCACATCTTTTCAGCACACATTTAAGACTTGCTAAGCACTCGCTGAAAGATGAACCGAAAACAGAGAAATTGTCCATGAAGACCTCTAGATATTTCTCCACCATATCAGAAAAGATACTCGTCATGCATCGCTGAAAGGTGGCAGGGGCATTACACAGCCCGAATGGCATCCTTCTGTGAGCAAAGGTGCCATAGGGACATGTAAATGTGGTCTTTTCCTGATCCTCAGGGGCAATTTTAATCTGATTATAACCTGAATACCCGTCAAGAAAACAATAATAGGAATGACCAGCTAGCCTTTCTATGATTTGATCAATGAAGGGCAAAGGAAAGTGGTCTTTCCTTATGACAGTATTCAGCTTTCTGTAGTCAATGCACATTTTCCAACCAGTGGTAACTCTAGTCGGCACGAGTTCATTATTGGCATTGGCTACGATGGTGATCCCGGACTTCTTAGGAACCACCTGAGTTGGACTCACCCATTGACTATCGGATATGGGGTATATTATCCCCACATCCAATAGTTTGAGAACCTCGGCCTTAACCACTTCCTTCATGTTTGGATTTAATCTACGTTGTGATTGCCGAACAGCCTTTGCATTGTCCTCAAGATATATACGGTGAGTACAAATCGATGGGTTAATTCCCTTGAGGTCCGCTATCGTCCATCCAAGAGCTCCCTTATGCTCAATGAGAGTAGATATCAGCATACTCTCCTGTTCTTTCTCCAGGTGGGCAGAGATCACCACCGGATATGTCTCATCTTGACCTAAATAGACATATTTTAAATCAGAGGGTAAAGGTTTTAGGTAAAGCTTCGGTGGCTTGAGGTTAGACGGTACAGGCACTACATCAGTTTGGGGCAATTCTTCAATTTGTGGCCTCCACCGGTTAACTTCAAGTACCGGTGCAGTATCAAGCATGGCACACGTCTCCCTAATTATATCATCATCAAGATTATGGGAGTGGGCCAGGCACGTCTCTAGAGGATCAGAGGATAAGGTGAGAGGTGTTCTATCTTTCACAAAAGAATCAATCATGTTAACATCGTGGAAATCGTCATCATCATCTGAGTTGCTGCCGTTATTGAAAAAGATATTCGATTCCAATGTCAAATTTTCAAAGGACATAGTCATGACACCATTCCTGCAATTGATAATTGCATTTGAAGTAGACAGGAATGGGTGACCAAGAATGACGGGAATCTGAGTGCTCGTGTCATTGATGGGTTCAATGTCCAAGATGATAAAATCAACAGGGTAGTAGAATCTATTCACCTGGACCAACACATCCTCGATGATCCCTTTTGGTATACGAACAGAACGATCAGCAAGTTGTAGTGTGGTTCGAGTGAGTTTTAATTCACCCAAACCTAACTGTTGGTATACCGAATAGGGAATCAGATTGACGCTCGCTCATAAGTCAAGAAGTGCGTGATCAATTCGATAGTTCCCGATTACACATGATATGGTTGGGTAATCGGGATCTTTGAATTTTTGCGGCACATCTTGTTTCAGGATGGCACTCACTTTCTCAGTCAAGGAGATCTTCTTTTAAACATTTTTCCGTCGTTTGGTAGTGCATAAATCCTTTAGAAATTTAGCATATGAAGGAATCTGTTTTACAACGTCAAGTAGAGGAATGTTGACTTTCACTTGTTTCAACACCTCTAGGATATCCTGAGAGTTAGATAGACGTTTTGGTTCAACCAACCGTTGGGGAAACGGAGCAACTGACTTTTCTAGAGGTTCCGGTTCAAATTTTTGTGGGGCGCCACTAGATCCATCATTGTTGTCCTCTTCTGGTTCTTGAGGCTTTTCGGGCCTCACCGGAAGGGTTTTATCAATAACCTTCCCACTCCTAAGAGTGGTGATGGATTTAGCGTGTCCCATTTGATTTGAAGAGCTGGGATCACCTGTCTCGTATTGTGGTTTTGGATTAGGGATTGGTTGTGCAGGAAGCATCCCTTTTTCCATAGTCGTCATACGTGAATCTATTTTTTGCATAAAATTTAAAATTCCTTGCATTGTCCGAGCCAGCTCTTGTATGGAAATTTGAACCGATTCTTCTTGAGGTTTCCCCTGATTTGGATTTTGATTGAAGAAACCTTGAATTGTTCATTGAAAGGCATGTATTGAAGGACAATTTTCAATACATGAAAGGTATTAGAGGGTGGTCCATTGAAAGGTCTTTGATAGTTATTTACGGCATTAGATTGTTCATTCAATACTTCTCGAAAGGCATGTATTGAAGGACAATTTTCAGTAGTATGAATGTCACAATCACAGATGCCGCAAACACTTTCATTAACCTTTTCCTTCCTTCCTTCCATGGCCTCAAATTTTCTGGTGCGATTGGCCACCTTAGCGTTAAGATTATTATCCTCTTTCAGGAGATATATTCCTCCTTTTTCCCTTAAATGAGTCGGCCTAGACGTAGTGTTCGTCCTTGGGTAATAGTCTCATGATTGTATTTTTTCCGCGAGACTATCGAGGTAATCTCATACCTCGTTGACATTTTTATTAATAAAATCTCCGTTACACATTGTCTCGACCATTTGGCGCATGGAAGATGTTAGCCCATCATAGAAAAAATTCGTAATGCGCCATATTTCAAAGCCATGTTGTGGGCATGCATTAACCAGATCCTTGAACCTTTCCCAACATTGGAAGAATGTTTCATCTTCCTTTTGGGCAAAGTTCATGATTGTTCTCCTGAGGGTAATTGTCTTATGATGTGGGAAAATTTTCTTTATAAATTCTCTTTGCATATCATTCCATGTGCCAATGGATCTAGGACGCAGTGAATGTAACCACGTCTTGGCTTTTTCTTTCAAGGAAAATGGAAAGAGTTTCAGCCTAATAGTATCCTCAGATACATTAGGAAAGTATAAGGTGCCTATGATTTCATCGAACTCTTTCAGATGCAAATATGGTTCTTCAGACTCAAGCCCATGGAACTTAGGAAGGAGTTGGATAACCCTGACTTGATGTCCATATGTCCTGTATTCTCAGAAAAAATCATGCATGAGGGCGTACTCACCCCCGCCGGTTGTAAATAATCTCGTAAAGTACGAGGCGGGGGTGCCTGATGCACCTCATTCTCATCATGTACTTCCTCAACCCTTGGTTGGGGTAGTGCTTGAGGTTGACAATCTAATAAAATAACTTTATTCCTTGCTTCTGTCCAAAAGAACACCATCCCTTGGGACATTTCTGAGTGGCCTACATGATGAACGAATCAGATTTTCCATATGATCATGACCATGTTCATGTAATGGCCTGCAAAAACATCTAGCGTTGGCATGAAAACAGGGCCTGCGGACGGCCTTTGTTGTGATGTTTGTGGACCCATGATCAATATCAATGGTGAAATCCAGTCCGTTCACTGGACTCCGCTCGAAAAAATAATCAAATATGGTCAATTTCGGATTGGATTCGGTGCGACCCACAGAGTTTCTTTTGCACCTTCGATCTTCCATTTAAACGATTAAAACCCGATCTTTGCTATTGTTTGCAATTCCGTTATCTAGGCGATGGTAAGCAGGCCTTTATGAATTTGATGAATGGTTTGGATTCTACATATGGACAATGGGTGGGGCCCACAGCATCAGCCGACGGTGATAGCGTTAATGCTGTTTCCTTCCTACGTAAGGAGACGGGTCAGCGCCCGTGTTAATCGGGCGATCGGTCTGGTGTGGTGCACGTGGAATTTTCATAGTGCACATACATCTCGCAGTGTGAGGTCCACTGTGATGTTTTTGAGAAATCCGCTCCGTCTATCCATTTTATCATATCATTTTAAGCGTTGAGTCCAAAATTGAGGCAGATCCAGAGATTAGGCGGGCCCCACCTGAGGATTTAATGGGTTGATCTATTAGTTTAGGAACATCCACATGGATTCAGGAGCTGAAATTTGACGTGTACAGTTAATTTATGGTCCTTAGGCTACGTATGAAGTTTTGAACTGAACTGATGGTGGAAAGCCTGTGATCTTGCATTTTTGGCGATTTTTGGGCCCTTTTACATGTGTGGCCTAATTTTCTCGGATCTCTGGCATGTAATTCCGTCTCTCTTGGTCCCCTGGAGTTTGTCCCTTGCCTTTGGTGTCATTAGAGCATTAAATCCATGCTTTAAGCACCTTTTTTCATTACATGCTCATAATTACACCCAGCATCACAAACGCGATTAAATTGGACCATTAAACAGTATTATGCTCGTAAATTCAGGTAATAAATGGGGTCTAATATGCAATAATTGACCCTCGACAGGAAGCTCCTCTTCCTCATCCATGCTTGCCTCACTCGGCTCGTTGAGCTCCGCCTCACCTGCATCTAGTAAAGGGTCTGGTTGGTGTTTTAAAACACCGTCCCTGAGTGGGAGTGAGTAGCTAACTTAGTGGGTATCATTAACAATAAGTTACATCGAATAACAATTCCATGATGAATTTAATAAAAAGCATAAATTCATAAATTACTAACTAGTCTTTGTTAATGCGTATGCATGAGTTATGTATGATACATGACCTCACCCACAACACTCCCTCGAGCGACTTCGTCTCACGGTCATGCATGACCAATACTCCCTCATTGCGACCTAAACTTTTGAGTCGCTAAATCCTAACTAATGCGATGCATGAATAATATTAACCGAGTATTTAATTAATTTTATTCATCCAGCAGGTTGGAGAAACTGGTAGACCCCGACGATATTAATGCCCTCATCCATTTGCGAGGCCAGGACCCCTTAACGTGCGAGGCTAAGACCCTGCGATCCTTGATCCTATCGGAGTCCCCACCCTCGATTGCAAGCACGTGGGGAGTGCTGGGAAGTGGGATCACTCGCGGCATTACAGGGAAGCTCGTCACCCCAGCGTAGGCTGACAGCTTGGACATAGTGTCTCATTCCACTATACCCAACTCACAAGATTGTTGATCAGTTTCTAGTTATTGTCAGTGGACGTCGATGGGCGAGGGGTGTTTCAGGTTCCAAACAAGCATGAGAAAACATGGTTAACAAGCATAGTTGGTCAGTCGGTGGACTAGACTGTTCAAGTTCAGGTGAGCACGTAACACATGACATCGGGTGCAAGCAACCCATGTAGTCCCACTACTGTCACCCATTCGTATCTGCCCAAATCAGTCAGTCTGGTCATAGGGTGGTCCAACCAACGAGTCCACCCTCATAATTCTCAGTTCCTGACCAACCCAGAGAATGAGTTGTATTTAATATCACTTCAACAATTAAGAGTTCATTTTCTAGCACAAGTAAAATCATGTGCATAATATATCAAGTATGAAGTTTCAGGTTGTTAATATAAATGCAACCACTCTTAATATCATGAGTTAGACGTGTGTGCGTGTGATACTGGATTATTGAAGAGACCAAGGATAACACACTGTTCACTCCCCAAGTGCAGGGTTGTGATGTAGTAATAACTCGGTAAGACCGAGGTCGAATCCCAAAGGACTGAAACTTGTACGTTATCTAAAATTAAATAGAATTACAACTAAATTAAGATGAATTCTAAATTAAGTAACAATTGTGGAATAATTATGAATTAATTAATCTAAACTTAAGAGAAATCAGAAAAGGGTAACTAGGGATTCAGAGGGTCCACTTGTAGAGATCAGGGAGATCTTATTCCTGCTTCAAGAATTATGAAATTTACTAAACTGCCGTTGATCTAGTTTTCAAAGAGATGAAAGGTATATGAATTAGAATGGATTCCATCACCAAACCATGCCCAAGAGACTATGACAAACAACAGAATTAAACTAATTACCAACCAATCGCATGCTATGAAAGTTAGGAAGGGTACCGTCATCCGACCATGCCCAGGAGACTATGGTGAACAACAGGGCTTCCTGACGTCATAAACATTAAAAGGAGAAGGACATAATCAAAGCCATTGCAGATCCATTATAATTTTAGTCACAACAGACCATTAAAGACTAAAACATGCCATTAATTAAACTAGCATCAACATTAATTCAATTTATAAATTAAATAAAAAAATTCATAAATTAAACTCTCCTATCTCACTACAAGCTTCACCTCCTAGCCCTAACTAGGAGGTTTAGCCCAACATAGATGGGCTGAACATCTTTTAAACAAAACAAAATAAAAGAGAAAGAAAAGAAAAAAATACAACTATCTTACTCTCTCTCCCTCACGTTAAAATCCAAGACTCAGCCGTCGATTTTCTTTTTTTTTTTTTTTTTTTTTTAAGAAGAAAGTCGGTCAGCGTCTTGCTGACCGACTTAACTCGTTTGGTGCACAACGAGTGCACATGTGCACTGTACACAGTCATCTCATATGGGGTCCATTGCACTGTTTTGGAGAAATCTGCACCGTCCATCTGTTTCGACTCCTCATTTAAGGCGTCAATAATAATTTTGAGGCAGTTCCAGATATCAGGTGGGCCCAGAATCAACGGTTTATGGGCTGATCTGTCAGTTGGGGCACTTTCCGAGATCTTCAATGGTTGAAATTTTATATGTACGGTTAATTTATGGTCCTCAGGCGACGTATGAAGTTTCGAGCCGAACGGATGGTGCAAACCTCATGATCTTGTATTCTGTACGTCCTTCAGGCCACTTCAGCTTCAATTTCTAACTTTTCTCGGATTTCTGACCGTGTATATTTGTCAATCTTGGTCCCCTGGAGTGTGTCCCTTGCCTTTGGCGTCATCAGATCGTTAAATCTCAACTTTTAACGTCCTTTTTCCATCCATGCTCATAAAATCACTTTGCCACACAAGAATGAGAAAACGAGCCATTAGACAGCATTATATTCGTAAATTCAGACAATATCTGGGGTCTAATATGCAATATTTGACCCTCAACACACACCACTCATAGTATAAGAATACAACAAGAAATAATATAATCATATATGTTATAGGAAAAATCATATAAGAATCAAATATGAGATGATCATGCAACACCAATTTCATGCTCAAATATGTTCAAAACCAAACAAATAGCAATTTAAAGTTGCATGGATGTTGGTGGACCTAATATGTAGGTTTCTAGCTAGGTTTTTTTTTAAATCATTCATGCACATCACTCTAGCATTCAAAATCATTAAATTTATCCTAAAATTGGTACTTGGCCACCTAGGGACAATGGTCCGCACCTTGTGACGTTTCACCCAACTGGTGGCTCTCCTTTGGTTAGAAAATTGGGGAAAATGATTCATATACCAATTTAAAAGCAATTAGGTAAGATTCATGCAATTCATTTTAGAAAAACCTAGGTTGGGAAGTAGCTTTTATTTCTTACCTCTAAATCACAAATGGGGTGGATTCGGCGAAGGAAAGTGTAACACTCCGGATTTTTGCCAACTTGGGATTAGACGCCCTTAGGCAATGGGTCAACCATAACATCTTAGTAACCTCTCAGAACCCAATTCTAAAGCCAAAGAAATCACGTAGAACCAAATTCTTTAGAATTTAACGAGAATTAGCTAGCGCTACGCTAGTTTAGCTGTGAAATTAGCATCGATCACTTTAAATACGTTCTGCAAGACCCAAAACTTGTAGAATTAATGACGCTATAATACCCTGAAACCTTTGATCAAACTCTAAACCCGTTTGTTCTTAGGAACCATTTGAAACTTTGTATTGGATCTAGACCGCGCGTCGAAAGTCCGATGTATACAATCTTAGACGGTTATGACCACTTAGCTGGACTTGACAATCGTTTCAAAAATCAAGCTTAACCGATGTTCTGAGGCTATTTTATTGAGCCTGGACTGAAGAGAGTGAGAAATAGGTAAAGGTTTAGGAAATTAATTCCAAATCTAGCTCGAGTCTTTGCGCGTTATTATTAAGCGTTCTGACCGTCAGAATTCACCTAAATTTCACCTTTAGATCAGGAAAAATTTCTCTTTCATATCATGAGACTTGTAGACCTGATTTAGGTACGATGACCGTTGAACTAAAACTGGACCGTCACGTGCGATCTGGGAACTCTACCGGTCTGAAAACTTTGTGTGAGCAAGATCCAGTAGGCATGAGCTTAAGTTTGATCGCGTTCGGCCAAGGGACCTCCCGAAACGCTCTTTTGGATCGAAACAACTCCGATTTGGCTATAACCCAAGTATACTTTGTTCCTAAGTCTATGTAGGTTATGTTTTAGCCTATATAAGGGCTTTAAACCCTCTCACAACCCTCCCATCCAAATTTTCTTGAAACCCTAGATTGAGAGAGAGAGAAAGTGAGAGATTGTGAGAGACTTTGTGAGAGAACTTCCTTCCGTTTGCTCCATCCTTTGCACGTACCAAAGCAACGTATTCAAATCACTTTTTCGGTGATTTTCAACGCACTTATAGGTAAGAAAAACCCTATCCACTTGCTGTTTTAGGGATTCCTTCGATTCAAATGGCAAAGTAGCTTATGTACTTGTGCATTAGGTCGCATTTACGCCGTTGACGAAGTGTATACATTGTATTCAAACCGATACACGTCTAGTGCGAAAGGTGCGAATTTTAGACGCTTTGATTGACTGATTTCAAAGCTTTCAATGTCGTTTAATAGTAGATTGTCGAAGAGAACGCCGTTTGACATGTAGAACATGCTGTTCGTTTTCCATTTCGTATACGTACGAGAAATATGAGATTTAGGGCATTTTGGGTATTTGTAGGAAATACAGTATACGTCCGTATTTTGCTGAAATGATTTCCATGGCTATTTGTCGTGTTATGATATTAGGAATGCGTGCATGATCTGTTTGGCGAAGAGATTCACCCTAATGCGCACTTTGAGTCGACATACGCCAGTAGACTAAAGTGTGTAGACTAAGTGTTTGTATAAATGTTTGTATTAGTAGGTATTGAGTAAATGGTGTTGTGAATTAGTTTTGAGATTGAATTCTCAATTAATATGCTGATGTATATGATTTTCACATGTTGACTATATGAATCGATTTCATTATACATATATGGAATGCATGTGTTGGTTGATTTGCTTACGTAGTATGATATAACATGTGTCAACATGCTTGTATTGTTTATATTCTTTTCTGTTACTCACATATGCTTACTGATGTTGATACACAAATGCTTGGGGCTATGACCTAGTCCAGGCAGTCGGTAATGGATTGAATTTATGGTTGGTTTCTAATTGCCACGAAGGACGCGTTGATGAACGCGAGTCGTGTTTTGGGTTGGCGGCAGTGGTTAGGCCACACGAAGCATTTTATGCACTTCATGTCGCTCAACTTAAGATACGATCGTACTAATCGAGCCCGTCAAGTAACCCGACTGGCCATTATATGTTCACCATGTATGAGTCATAACTACTTGAACCTAGGGTACTGAACTTATCATTGAAAACCCTGTCAACCATGGTACCTTGATCCATAAAGACTCATGAGCCGGACATGGTGGTATGGGACACCGTGGTCGAGCTGTCGGCCTATGCTGGGGCCACAAACCTCCTTGTAGTGACCAGTGAGCACCCTACTCTGAGCAGATTATGGTGAAATAGGACACTATATTCTTGTTGTCGGCCTACATTGATAAAGTGATGGGGAAGTGGAGCAACGAGTGCGAGCAACAGCCCTGACATCCCTTTGTAGTGACCTTGAGTTTATCCTAACATCGCATGGGGGCGACGAGTCCTGATGCAGTCTTAAGGATATAAACTAGGCCTGTATTGATAAAGTGATGGGGGAGCGGTGCAACGAGTGCGTGCAACAGCCCTGACAGCCCTTGCAGTGACCTAGAAATATATCATCGTATGAGATTATTAGGAGTGACGACTCTAGACAGGATCATTGTTTGGGTATTGATATAAGGGAAATACCTTAGTTTCTCAATCCTGTTGTATGAAAAGGACTAATAACAACCCAATAATCATTATCCATATCGCACTGCATGTGCCTGAAAGATGTGGAGCACCGCGGGAAGAAAGCATGTCGCGGACGCAGATGGTGCCGCATAAGGGAGTATGTCGGTGAGGGCATCCATCACGTCATTTCATGCATGGATTAACAACAGTATATAGGAATGTTTGATTGTTTGCTTTACTATTATCTCGTGATTGATTTGATAACATGCTAATCTTTGCTCTATGATTTCACTAAATTGATTACTCATTCCCACGTTACGGGATAGTGTTCCGGACACCCACCAGTCTCTATTTTAGTTTCAGATGATGGTGCTGCTTGTGAAGCGGAGCTGGACTTGATGATGATGAGGAGGATCCCTCCTTTATGCGTGTTCTGATCGACGGGATAACATGGAGGTTAATTAGACGCCTTGACACTTGTCATTTTATATTTTTGGAGCACTCATGTATATTCTTTTCTTTCCATTTTTTAAGTATACATGTATTTAATTAACCTGGTAACATGTTCACACTCTGGATATTTACAATTAATTATATATTTTATGTATTCATCACAGTCTTTCGCTTGCTAATTTAACTGTCTCTGGAGTATGATATGTTGTTTGGGCTTAGTCTCAATCTTGTTTAATGCCATTCTACAGACAACATGCATTTATCATTATCTATGTTGCATAAGTGACGTTCTGAAACTCGAGAGTTGATTTTCTACCCGACCTCCCGATTTTCGGGATGTTATAGAAAGTGATCGATGCTAGGGCTTTGAATGAAGAAAACCCATGAAGGGAGGCACTAAAGCTTTCCCACCCTACTCTCTCTTCTTCTCTTTTCTTTTTCTTCCTCTTTCTCTCCTTTGAATATGCAAATTCGTATGGGAAGAGAGGGTGCCCAAATGAAGCCTTTATATGGTGTCAGATTTAGTTTAAATGGCCCTAATGGTTGGGTTTTTACTATATTAGCCCTATGAGATAGTTTTTCTAACCTTTAGGGCCTATTGTGAGGTGTATAAGTAGATATACACCATAGGATAGTTAGCCCTAATAATGATCTACATATGGATATAATCAGCCATCCATTTGGATGTGTCAATCAACAGATATGATTAGAAATCTATTTAACGGTCACTGATGATCGATCAGGGCTACGGCTATACGGAGATGAGTAGAAAAATATCATTAATCGGTACTCCAATTTTGGTTGTAAATTGACGGTCCAAAAGCCACAACTTCACAAAAGAGCAGAATGTCTATTTCACTTAAGTTTCAGATTTCGGCCTATGGGTTCGTGCGTTACAAGCACTTAGCTTTCGGGCCAAGTTGAGCCGTTCTGAACACTACCCAAGTCCGACTCCCATGATGGACATCGAGCCCAGTGAGACGGACATTATTCTATAATTTCGGAACTAGTGGCTCACTAACGAGCGGTCTAGAGCTTATTTGGAAAATCGGGACATTTCTGAAATGAATTAGGTATTGAGATTTCTTGTGGGTAATGATTAGGATTTCGATTAACTATGTTCATAGTGTGGCCTATTTATAATTAGTGAAAGTGGAGATTTAGTCACGACTACTCTAAACCGTCGGTTTTAAGCTAAAAGAGTAACAGGGTTAATTTGGTTCATTAGTCAAGATCCGAGCTTTATCTAACTCAGCTTCGAGTAGATCCTTTAGTTTAGTTACATTTTTCTTAATTAATCAGTGGTGGGTCAGTTCGATTTAGGATCTGTGTGAGCAAATCATGTGGCTAAATTCGGTGTTTAAGTGATCGGGCGGATTCGTTAGCTTCCTACGGTTGATTAATTGGACTTGTGCAGTTCTTTATTGGTACCACCCATGTATAAACTAACATTGAGTGTTAGTGGTCAGTAAGTGATAATATAAGTTAATTACATTTTAAAAAAATTCAAGAATTTTAAAAAATCTAAAACAGTGAAAATCTAGGATGTTACATTAAAATACAATATACCACAAAGCCATTCTTCTGATTTATATGTTAATTCATATAATGGGGCCCGTAATTATGATTGGAGTCCATAACAATTTCAATTAAGATCATCATAATTTCATATGGAACCCACTTGATCAATAAAAGTGGTCTTTACCATTCAATCAATATATAAATCACCCATTAATTCAAATAAATTATGACTCACCATTTAAATGATCTAATTAATCAAATTCATAAAATTGAAGGATAAGTAGTCTGATTTACTCTCTATAGGTCGGACCTATAATCTATGGGTCAGACTTACAATCTGTGGGTCGAACATACAATTTGTGAGTCAGACTTACAAGTTGAACTTACGATATGTAGGTCAAACCTCCAATTCCAACCTACGATTTGTGGATCGAACCTACGTTCTATAGGTCATTGTCAGTCGGACCAATTCTTTGCCCCGTTAATATGTTTGGTAATTTATGTTATTGGTCGAGTCGATGATCTTGTGGCACCGACAGACTCCGAAACCCAACTTTGATTTTATGAACCGATTAAATTTTTTTAATATTTCTTATTATATATATGGGGTTCACTCAAAGTACACAGGTTAGATTCCAACCAATCAATAGACCACCAAAGAATGGTTAAGGAGGAGGGCCAAATATTAATTTAATCTGAATATCCTATGGGCCTTAACAATTTTTAATGTTACAAATACCATCTGATTAGTACGGTCTACTTGACAATCAAATCAACCTGATCTTTGAGGTTCCAGCATATTTCGATCTCCATAATCTGATGAGCCGTATGGATTGAATCCCACATATCAAGGTGGGCCTGACACGGTTCTTGAGCCAAGAACCCAAACAGAGATATGGGGTTTCATGCATGCGTATGGTGTTCAGATATACATCAAACCACAATTGCCCATTCTCTACCTATGTACTTTTTAAAAAAAAAACAACAACAAAAAATCTAGGCTAATCCAATCTATCCATATGGTACAATGTAATGCAAATAGTAAATAATTAACAACAAAATAAATTAAAATTGTAAAGCGATACGCCAATCTGGGGAAACTTTTCTGTCTCTTAGAGTTCTCTCTCTCTCTCTCTCTCTCTCTCTCTCTCTCTCTCTCTCTCTCTCTGTTTCTCTTTTAATAGAAGATTAGAGAAAATCTCCATTTCCTCCCCTTAAAGAAGGGAGAAATGACTGAGATAAAGGAGAGATTTCAACTAATTCTCTCTAAACTCTCATTTTAAATGTAATTTCAAATTTTAAATAGATTCTAAAAATTTAAATCGATTCTAAAAATCTGGGGTTGTTATAGCCAAGGTGGTAAAACCCTTCACGGGATTTCCTTACTAATCTATGATCCTTCGCATTTACGACATGTATTCCTAATAGGGAGATCTCCAAAAATCTAGAATCGTTGGTTTTTAAATCTCCTCTTTTATGTAGATGCTCTCTTATTAGAGACCTTCGGGATCCTATTGCATCTAGATTTGGGATCGATCAGATCCATCTCCACCATTCATCCCGGATCTTAAATTGATCGGGTCATCGTTGGATCTAAATGACCCAATTGGTATTGACCACCCTTCAACAATCTTTGTCCCGTCTGATTGTATAATCCGTGGGACTGGATCCACTAGATCGAGCTTTCCCATTCTCTTACTTTCGATTAATGTAGAGATAAGGACCTGATTTGATGGTGTCCACCCTCTCCTAATTTTGGTCCCTGTTAAAACCAATCTACTCAAATACCAGATTGATTTTTGGATATTCAGAACTTCATAATCATTGCAAAACTTTTGAACGTCTCAGGGAAGGTCTCCTATTTTAGAAGGATTGAAAGAGACAGTCTCATCGAGTGTATCATAGCCAGATCTATCATTGGATTCTTTCCCTTGGTAGGCCTTTATAGATATGTTAGGTATGCTTCCTTATTAAAATGTCATATTAATCATGATCAAGTAAAACGCAACGTTTTTCTCTCCTAAAGGCATGTATATGGCTTTGTGTCACTGCATTAATAACAACGTTCATATTGCTGAAGGAAGATCAACAAAAGATATCTTCATGCATGAGTATGATTCAACAAGCATCGAGCCCACATGGTGACTTCTTATTGGTCCACGTTAGTGCGTTGAAAACAGGTGTAAACACATTCCTCTCAAACTCGCTACCATTCAATAAATGACTAAGGAAATGGATGGTCCAAATTAATTCTGTTAGAAATTATGATCATTGAAATGTAAGCATTAATGGTTTCACATTTGATTGGCCAATACTAATAATCTGATTAGTGATTAGTAAAATAAATCACACAAATTGATTATACCATTGAAGTCATGTTCATTGATATAGATGATCCATCTTGTTGGCCTCACACTTGATTTTGCCGAGCGAATGCCTTGGATTATGCTCAGTCTAAGAGTTGTAATAGGACTGTATTGGTCAGACTGAACTAGTTGTTAGTCTGACCTAAAGAGTGCAGGTTTTCTCAAAGCAGAGTAGGACCTTGTTGGTTTGAGTCGGTCTTACCAATGGTGTGGTCGGTCCGACCGACGAACGCAGACTTTGTTACATGGTTTGCATAAGTTAGGTTTTATAAGTCATAGTTTTAATTAAGGCTTCCGACGGGCGAGTGTTTCCTCTTATAGGGCAATGATTTTATAGGGTGAGAGGGTTTTCAATATTTATAAGGGCTTTGGAAATGATTTTCTTAATGGCCTAGGGTTTTTCCTAGGGTGTGCATTACAAAGTGTGATCAGGTTACTTCTATCATCGGAAAAGGTGAGTGATGTATCTCTAAGATTTTGAATAGAGTGAAGATCTCTATCGCTTTGTACCATGGTTTTTCACAAGGATTTTCCATGCAAAATCTTATGTTTGCGTTTGCTTGATTAGTTGTTCCCAATTTTTTTGTTCTTTTTTCGTTGATCATGCTTCCGCAAAACACAAAATTAAAAGTATTAGATCTAAATTTCTAATATATAGGGTTAATCTGATTTATTATGGACTTAGAATTATAACAAAGTAATATCAGAGCGTTAGATTAAGGACGTTCAAGGATTCAGTGAAGATGTTGAGATTGAAGTTTGATATCCAAAAATTTGACAAGAAAAATAATTTTATTTTGTGGCAGCGAAATGTTAAGAATATTCTAATGTCACAAGGGTTGAGTAATTCTTGTTGGAGAGTAAATCAGAGAATAAGTCAAAAGACGAGTAGAGCAAACTTAGGGAGAAGGTTATGGTTGTCGTTCATCTCTATTTATCAGATGAAGTCATGTACAATGTTCTGAAGGAGAAATCATCCATGGATATGTGGAAGTGACTAGAAGATTTATACATGGTGAAGTCCTTCACCAACAATTTTCTTGTGAAGAAACAACTTTATGGGATATGAATAAATGAAGGATATGATCTTCTAGAGCATATAAACTCATTTACGAAGATCTATAACAAGTTGTTAAGGCTCAGAGAGATGATCAAGGATGAAAACAGGTTGTTACTACTTCTAGTATCACTTTCCATATCATACGACCATCTTTTTACTACTCTCTTATATAAGAAAAGTACTCTAAAGACAGAGGAAGTTATCACAGCCCTCGTATTTAAGAACATGAGGAATAAATCAGGTGATGAGGATTCTCAAGCGGAAGGGTTAATTGCAAAAGGTGATCAGGGTCATGGGAGATCCAAGGAGCGATCTTGGTCTGACAGGCAGAAAAAGTCTAGATTGAAATTGAAGGCTAAGGACAGATGCTTCTACTATGGCGTGAAGGGACACTTCAAGAAATACAATAAGAAATGGAAAGAAGATCTAGAAAGTAAGAATAAAAAGAATACGGGTGTGGACATGGGAAACCGGCGCCTACGCTTCTGGTTTATAGAGTTTGGTGTTTGTGGATGATGGTGATTACACTGATTTGTGAATGTTGGAGTCGCCACTAGCCAGTTAACCTCAGAATCCCATAGTCGGCTAGAAACAGTAGGATACGTAAGGTTGGAGAAATCTGAAGACTCTCCTACCTTAGATTAACTCCAGTTATGATATTTGAGATTCCAAGTAAGGGACCACGGTTACAAAGAGGGAAGGTGTTAGATACCCTATCTTTCCGTACAAATGTACGGTTTCTACTTTGTGTGGTAAAATAATCTTAAGGGATATTAGATGTTATGGTCGAAATGGGACTAGGCACATATGTAAATTTCTGATGCAGAAAGATCCAAGAGATTTCGGCAAGCCACAGAGCATACGTCCAACGGCGTGTCTAGAAAGTGAATGTAATGATGCTTATGTCAAAGGTGAAGAAAAATGGATTAGATTGCTAAGAATTTTTTATGTGTCAGGATCCGATGTACGACAAGTCACAGAGCATACGTTCATTAGAGATTTAGAGAAGCATGAGGGTTAAGAAGGGAATAAATATCATTATGAATACTTGTATGTAAAATGAATGAATCTTTAGCTTGATTTTGAGTAGGCTAAGACATGGACTGAACTATGATCAATCCGGGCTAGACTTGGGGATTGGGATGGCAAGGAAGGTAAGAAGTAGGCTAAGAGGATAGCTGAAAAATCTAGACTTGGAGGCTTAGGAGCTCCTCCTCACCCTCACTCTCTTTCTCCCTCTCTCCCTCTCTCTCTCACTTAGCTTTGGAAATGAAAAGTTGTTCAATGAAATGTGAAGAGGAGAGGGCTATTTATAGCCTTCTCCAATGACATTGCTGTAATTACTGAGTTTGAGAGGGGTAAAAGCTGACATGACAACTTGTGGTTGGTTGAGGAAAGAGGAATGCAATATGGCATGCTCTCATTTGCTCTTGGGGTTGGTAAAATAGTAAATAGTGAAGACTGTAGGGGTAAATTCATAGGAAAGTTGACTTTCGAGCCAAGAGACAGTTGTTACTCGGAGGACACAAGCATCTCGCATACGGAGGTAATCAGATTACTGCCGGATGTAGTCAGACTACCGCCCAGGTACAGTTTATCCCACAATTTAACCGATGGGCCTATTTCGGGCCCGAATAGTGGCCCAAAGCCCTTTTTTGGATATTTGGCTCAAAATGGCTCAAAAATGGCTCGATTGTGACCCGAAAATGGCCTAAGAAATGGATCAGTTTGGGCATGGTTTGGCTTAAATGATGACTTGTAATGGCTCAGGTTTAGTTAAGGATCGAATCAGGTTTGAAAAATGGCTGCGGTTTTGGGTAGGGTGTGGGGTTCAGGGGTAAGTTAGGGTTAGGGTTTAAGGAATAGTTTAGTTCGAATCAGGGTTTGGTTAAGATTAGGATATGATCATGGTTCTTGGATTGTCTTAGCTTTCTCAAGATATTAGCCTAGGTGGGGTATCTAAGGATGCCCCTCTTTCGCTGAGGTTGCGAGCAACCAAGTGCCAAAGTGAGTGGACACTTCACCCTTCTGCTTAGAAAAGTAGTGGTTCGAATCTGTTGCATGTCATTGTATCATTGTTAGTCAACTATTTGGAAAAGAGATGACTCGCACATATCATGAGGATTTGAGGAAAACTTTGTAATTATCTCTGCGCATTCTTCGGCATTACGAGTCACCAATCATAACCTTTTTACGTCAGTTTATTAATAGAATTGGATGGTAAGTCTGAAAAGTAAGGCCTTTACACGTTCTGTGGCCTTATGAGGAGTCTCATACTTGTTTGATATGTTGTTTCTTTTGCTATGTAATCACCCTAAGCGTACTTATTCCGTTTGATCGTCAAAGTGATTAGCTGCCCTGCACATTCTGCAGTCTTATGGGGAACTCACTATGCTGACTTGGACTCAATCAAGACTTTCCAAGCGTCCTGGATTAGGAATGTGCGGGTAATCTTTTATCATGAAGTTTATGCTTTGGTTACATAGGATTGTTGTCACTTTGAGTTTGATTATTCTTTCCAGAGATAGATCAAATCATTTTTACTTACATTCTCTAGTACGACTGTCTAGATATGGGGATCGGGCCAACCGTATTTATATCATGCGCGGATTTGATCATCCTCCGGGGAAATTAGAAGGGACCGAATCTTAAGGGATCAAATCTTATTTCTTTGTTTGTACTGACCGTAATTGGAGAACATAAAAGATTCTTCAGTGTATTGTGTGCCGCGTGCATTATTTGAAAAAAAATTATTTGAAAATTATCCTCTTTAGAACTAGACCCCTTAGGGATTTTATTGAAAATATTTTTTATTTAAAAAATATCCGTTCGATCCCGCGGGTGGGTGTCGTCGTTCGATTTTTATTTTTAATTTAAGTAAACAGTCGCGTTGCCTCCACTGATGAGCTGGCGGAGCTAACGGTTTTTATTTGAAATATTTTTAGGATTTTGGAATATCCGTTCGATCTCGCGAAAGGCATCGTCGTCTGGTTTTTATTGTGTAATCTGAACTGAATAGCCAGATGGCCTCCATAATGAATTAATGGGGCATTGAAATGTAGGCCTCCGAGGCTTTGAACTTATGGGCCTTGTGGGCTTTAAGATGTAGGCCTTTAGAGCTTTGAAATGTGGCCCTCTAGAGCTTTGAAATGTGGGCCTCTGAGGCTTTGAAATGTGGGCCTCTAGAGCTTTGGACTGTGGGCTTTGAAATATGGATTTTGAAGTCGACCTTAGGTCTTTGGGCTTTTGGGCTCTTGAGATGTGGGCCTTGAGATGGGCCTTCAATAGCCAATTCACAACGTGTATCCCTCTTATAAAATGTTTATTTAATGGAAGTGAGAGGGATACTTACATGTGAATGCTTTGATCATGCATCATGCCTCGCTATGGAAACAATGAGGCTGGTCCTTCTCACCTGTCAGTCGATCTTTGTTACGTGCCTTGAGAGAGTTGGCACATTTCTGATGTAGCACAAGAGGATATGGCCCGTCATGCCTACGAGGATGTGGCCCACCATCTAGCAATGGAGCGGCAATAGGATGAGAGTCTGATCGCATCACGCCGTCTGGAGAGGGATGAGGTCTTTTACCTAGACATGAAGGTAGAAAGACTTAGGCAGAGGCTGTCGATGTATGAGGGATAAGATAGAGGCTTACCTTGTGATCCCTGGCTTCGATTGTTGCTTGCCCTATATATGCATGTATGTCTTTATTTTTTTATTTGTAAAGAAATGAAAACAATGTACAGAAAGACTTTTTGAAAGGAATGTAAATTTTTGTTTCTACCAAATTTATCGGTGTTTGATTGTGTTTGGATTTGTGCTTTGATTGATTGGGATTAGAATATTGAACTTAGCCCACGTCGAATTCCTTATTATGAGTTATTTGTTAGAGATCCTGATTCCCTTAGAGTAACGCATACTAGGATCATGCCCCTTGGATTTGGGTAGAATCTGATTCTGATCTGGGACCTATCTTTTCTTTGTCTCTTCTCTTTGCTCGTTGCCTTGGCTTCCTTTGTACCTGTATTTTTTTATTTTTCTTTTTTAGCCATTTTTGTCCATAGCGCCTTTTCAAGTTTTCATCACGACCGATTTTCTCATCATTTTTGTCTGTGGCACCTTTTCGGATTTTCACCACATCACGAGTTTTTATTCTTAATTGCCCCTTGTCAGTTATGTTTTTTTTACCATCGGTGCCTTTTCAAGTTTTCACCAAGTCCGCTACATACCCGTTGTTTTTGCTCGAGGACCCTTTCGAGTTTTCACCTCGCCCGTTTTGCTTAGGCATGATATTTTTCTTTTAATTTTTCTTTTTCTTGTATAGAGGTGGGAGGCTAGACTTCATTCATTATCGGTCGACTGGTGAGCTGCCTAACTTTATCTTCAATCACAATCATGAAGTTGTTAACATTGGGTTAAACTATCATGAGGGAAAACGAGCTAGTGACTTGTATTCTCACTCATTGGGTTTGATTTTTTTCTTTTTATTTTTTTATCATTCTTTTTTTTGGACTACATACTTTATTCGTCCATTTTTGTTTCTTTATTCTTTTTCTCTTTTTTTTGTTAGGACCCTTTATTTTTTTGGAACACTTATTTGAAGAAAGGAATGGTGATGGAATGTACCTCAGAATACTAACCTCTTATTGTTTGACTTCAGCTTTACGACTGTATTTGTTGACATAGTTAAGTAGGCTTACCTGTGATAGATATTCATGTTGTCAACGTTAATGGGTTGTGGAAGATCTTTACCTCCTATGATGGTGAGATGAAGGGAACCTCCCAGAAGAATCTTCTCAAACGATCAGTGAATCATCCTAGGATGACTCGGACTTGCCCCCTGGATCTAGTAGGCGTAATGATAAAATGTGCATTGTTACCATGTTACTAATCTTTCTTTCAGACTTGCTTGTCATTGGTCCTAGCGATCGCCGTATGCTTTATGTCTGTAGTTGGTTGTATCGAGATTACCACCAATCATTTTCTTTAACTTCTCTTTTTCATTCATACCGATGATGTAGGATGTTGTCGGTGTCCGCTTTTGTATGCCATGAGAATGCACTCATAACTATTAGATGCCTTCGGGTTCATTTTTTCGATAATGTCCACACCCCATAATGAAAAATGGTTAGGGTGTTGTCAGGTTATAAAGACTCGAAGTATGCACATGGATCCATTGTACAAGCTTTAGATACTTGAAGCACTTCCTGATATGCTGCAATAGCTTATCTCCATTGTTCATCAGTAGGACTCCATCATGGGCTTCAGACATGATCTTGATAGCTTTGATTGATGGGCTTGACTTTTGGCTTTATAGCAGATGGTGTATGACTAGCTCTTCATTCGATTTAGGTAAGACTTCCTAGGAGAACGCAAGGTTGGATAGCCCTAGCTTTAAGAATTCTATGATCCTTTACTTGTATTCACGAGGCGAGGATCTCTTGATGCATACTTTTCTAAGGAGCTCTGGGGATCCCAAGTTCACAATTTCAAAATCATTTGTGATGACATTGGCCTTTGCCTCGAACTTTCAGAGGGAATCCTTTAGCTCGAGAGTTGTATCATCAATTTTCACATCCTAGGCTTTGTCAAAATCCATGAGTTTGAAGTCTAACTCTAGATCAAAATCATGTGAGTTGATTTTAAACTTGGGTGTTGTAATAGACGCATTTGGCACATTATTGCTTGTGAATTTTGAAAGATTTTCTATTATTTTTGTGTTTTGAGAAATTTCTGATTTTTTTGAATTTTGACAAGTATCTGAATTTTTTTGGCATTTCGAAAATATTTAATGTTTTTGGTTTTTGGGAATTTTTTGATTTTTTTTTTTAGATTTTGACAAATATATGATTACTTTAGTGTTTCAAAAATATCTAGTGTTTTTAGCTTTTTGAGAATTTTCTGATTTTTTTTAATTTTTGAGAAAGAAGACAATGTGAACCAGGGATTACCTAATTCGACTCGGGGAGCGAAATAATATTTGATTTTATTATGTCGTCTTGGGGATCACGAACCTACTATTGCCCTGCACTCCCTTCCCTCAGGAGGTAGGGCCAGACAGATCAGTAGGTTGGCCCTCACTGTCGTGCCCAAACATCATAATGAATTCAAGATTGGGATATGAATTGGTGTTGGATGTCACTATTCTCAGCTCATCTCTGATGTATTGTGAGTCTTTGGATTCTTCCTGCTCAGGTGAGACCCAGACTGTGGTCCAGTCAATCAGAAGCAATTCCTGCCCCTTGCCCGAGTCATTTTCAAACATCCCAGTTGTGCTCATTCTGCTCACTCAATCCTCTATGGTGGATCTCAGCCTGCCAACCGGATAGATGATCCCTTCTCCGATGGATTTGATTGATGCATGGATGAAGTGATCATCCTCCTCTTGCCGACTTTACCCTCCTTCGGTTCATTTGTGCTTCGGTATCTCACCCTTAGGAAGCTGATATCTCAGTCTTATCATGCCTGCATTTTCTTGATATTTGAGCTGATAATAAAAATGTTGGTGCCCGACTGAAGGAAAGAAATAGTTTGATCCAATGGGACATGGAAGAGGCATGCAATTCACAGTCTCGAACTCGAGACTATGGTATGAGATATACTCGAGACTATGGTATGAGATATCCTCATCGGAGCATTTTATGTCTATGATCGGGATATTTAACTCTTGATGGTTGACTACTTTTATCAGAAAGGTTTGTTCGGGATCATCCAGAATGGTTAGCGCCTTGTCTCTAAAAATGTACTTGTGCTTTTAGTGAAAAATTGAAGAGAAAGCCTTAACTCTATGGATCCAAGATCGATCAGGGAGGAAATGAAGGCGCGATGTCAAAGACATGAAAAGTGATGGTTAATGCTTTGGGACTAAACAAGATTTCGACGTTAATCTCTTCCTCGACCTTTCTCCTAGAGGTGGGAACCATTTGTCTTAGACTCTTCTCTTAAAGGATTGAATACTGAGTAGAGCTAGGCAAATCCCTTTGAGCAGCTAAATGTCCTTCCTGAAAAGTCACTGCATGATTGAAGCTGGGCCCTGATTTTGTTAGGGCATACGGTATGTTGCTCAGGGAAGGAGCTTTTTCTTGGATCATGAGGGTTAGAGTAAGGGCCGGATAGGCAGGTGGTACCCCTTGTGAGGCAAAGGATGTATGGACTGGATTAATCGGTGGTGGCTCCTGTAGACTTAGGGGTATGAAGATTGGACTAGATGGAGATGTCCCTTGCATATTTAAGAGCGAAGAGATTGGACTGGCAGGGTGTGCCCCTTGTAAACTTAGGGGTATTGTTGTTAGGCTAGCAATAATTGAATGGATGCATTGGATTAGATTGACCGGAGGTGGCTCTCTTTGACTGATATTGTTAGTAGGGGTTCGTGATGAGCTGGGGCATACTTGATATGCTGGCAGAGAATTCTGGAGGATGTTGGCCTGAGCCGTAGTGTTAGCCTGTGGGGTGATCGCAATCTTCTGTCTTTCGATCAAATCCTGAACCGCGTGTTTCAAGGCGTAATAGCAGACGTAATAGCAGTTGGTTAGATGGTCAAGAGACTGATGATATGCGTAATGCTCGTTTTCATTATAGCTTCTAAGTAGGGGATTTGACGGAAGTCGAGGTTGGAGTGGTGTTAAAAGTTGCTTTTGCACGAACATTGTTATGATCTGACTTTATGTTTGTGCTAAAGGAGTGAACTTCCTGCCCAGCATTGCTTTCTTGTACAAGTTTTACGCATTTCCCATAGGCTGTTGCTATTGTTGCTGTCATTGTGCTTTTTGAGGGACGAATTGAGCACCTTGGGTAGAGGCGACAAGATTGTCTTCTTTTGTTGGATGAAGGTCAGGAACACTTCTGTTATCGTTCTCGTATCCAGTAAACCTTCCTTCCATTATCCGTTGTACTGGGGAGGCCTGATGAGGCCACTAAGGGGAGATCGTCTCAACCCCTATTCCGGCTTCAACTTGTTCCCCGGCACGGTGAGTTAAGTAAAGTTGGCATATGGATATAAGATGAGGTATCTAGAGATACTCGGGTTTGCCGAGTGGATGATCATGAAGATTTGCTCCTCGTCATTAATGGGTGTTTTCATTCAGGCAACCAAGGCCCGCCACCGTCCAACGTAAGTTGACAATAACTCATCATTCCTCTGCCTTAGGGCAGCAAGATCCGCCATTTTGGGTGCTACATTAAGATCGTACACAAAATGATCAATGAAAGTTTGGGAAGGTTGTTCCCAAGTTTTAATTCGATGGCAGTTTAATGATGTGTACTAATCTAACGCATCATATTTCAAGGATTTTTAAAACAAACGGATCAATGCTCTGTCATTACCTACCATAGTATTAAGCTTTTTACAGAATGCTCTTAAATGGTCCATAAGACACCCTGTACTCTTATACCTTTTGAATTTGGGTACCTCAAAGTTTGGAGAGGCACCTAAGCATCTAAATTTAGTGGATGGGTGATCCACTCCTTACTGCATTTGCTGCTGATTTAGCACTATTTGCAACTGTTCCACATTTCATCTATTTCAGATTTGTGGGGTTGCATATATCTTCCGCCTTACTGTAGGGCTTGCGCTGCTCCCTCCTCATAAGGGTCAAGCTCTTCGACCCTTTGATTTTCAAGAGTGGGGGTTGTGGGAAAGAAGATGGACTCCCAGTGGCAGGAGGTAGCTGAAATTTAACTCTATTCCCTTTTGGGGGAGGATGTGATGAACGAAAATGGCTCCCGATCGGGGTATCTGCCAATTCGGAAATGTTTCTCCTGTTAGGGGGAGTATGTTGGATTCGAAGGAGTATGTTGGATTCGAAACTAACCCCCTTCATGGACATCCGTCAGTTCTTATTTGTGATTCCCGTTAGGAAGAACCTATGTTGTAACCTGATTATTGTGACGTATTGAGTAGTGATGTGTGGGAGGATTGCTCCCGTTTGTTAGTGGCTGTTGTGGCTGTGCTGACTCCTCTGGAAGAGGGAGAACAAGATTAGTTAGAGGAATGAGGGAGAAAGTGAAAGGAGTTTGTGGGATTGAACTATTTTGGACACTAGGTTATGTTGCCTGTGTGTTTGATATGACACTTGGTACCAAGTGAAGTAGCAGCTCCTGTAATGCCCTGAAGCTCTGAGACATCTCATTCAAGGCTATTACGACTAGTAAATCTGTTGGAGCAGTCGGTGTCGGTGTCAGTACTGGTACACATGTTGGTTCTTATGCTGGTGTTTCAGGAGCTGGCGGAGCTGCCGGCTCATCTTCCTGGGTAACCAAGGCTGCTCGGGATCTAGTAGTCATTACTTAGACTAATGCTCAAAACAAGTGTAAGCCAAAGAATAATTTTTTTATTTTATGAATATAGTGATGATATCCCTTGAGATTAAAGTGCCACACACTTTCGAGTCGGGTCTCGGCTAGTGGGAGCTAGCAAAAGTCTCCAGTGGAGTCGTCATTCTGTGAACGCTAGAAATCGACACCCATGCTTCTGGTTTATAGAGTTTGGTGTTTATGGAGGGGGATGATTAGGCTGATTTGTGAATATTGAAGTTGTCAGTAACCAGTTAACCTCAGAATCTTGCAGTTGGATAGAAACCGCGAAATACATAAGGTTAGAGAAATCTGAAAACTCTCCTACCTTAGATTGACTCCGGGTTTGCGATCCGAGATTCCAGGTAAAGGACCTCGGTTAGAAAGAATGAAGGTGTTAGGCACCCTCTCGGCCCATATAAATGTACGGTCTCTACTTTGTGTGGTAAAACAATCTCAAGGGATGATGGATGTTATGGTCGAGATGAGACTAGGCACACACGCGAATTTTTGATGCGGCAATATCCGAGATTTCGGCAAGCCACAAAGCATATGTCCAACGGCATGTCTAGAAAGAGGATATAATGATGTTTATGCCAAAAGGTGAAGAAAATAGATTAGATTGCTTGGAATTTCTTATGTGACAGGATTCGAAGTACGACAAGTCATAGATCATACGTTCACTAGAGATTTAGAGAAGCAAGGGGCTTGAAAAGGGAATAGATATCATGATGAATGCTTGTATATAAAATAAATGGATCTTTAGCTTAATCTTGAGTAGGTTAAGACATGGACTAAGCCATGATCAATTCGGGCTAGACTTTAGAATTATGATGGTTGGAAAGGTAGGGAGTAAGCTAAGGGGATAGCCGAAAAATCTGGACTTGGAGGCTTGGGAGCTCCTCCTTACTCTGACTCTCTTCCTCCCTCTCTCCCCCTCTCTCTCTCTTACTTAGCTTTGAAAATGAGAAGTTATTTTATGAAATGTCAAGAGGAGAGGGCTATTTAAAGCCTTCTCTAATGACATTGCTGTAATTACTAGGTTTGAGAGGGGTAAAAGCTGACATGATAGCTTGTGGTTGGTTGAGGAGAGAGGAATGCCACATGACATGCTCTCATTGGCTCTTGGAGTTGGTAAAATGGTAAATAGTGAAGGCTAAAAGGGTAAATCCAGAGGAAAGTTGACTTTCGGGACAAGAGACAGTTGTTGCTCGGAGGACACATGCGTCTCGCGTGTAGATGTAATTAGATTACTGCCGGCGGTAGTCAGACTACTGTCCGGGTACAGTTTCTCCCGTAATTTGACCGGTGGGCCTATTTCGGGTCTAGATAGTGGTCCAAACCCCTTTTTAGATATTTGGCTCAAAATGGCTTGAAATTGGCTCGATTATGACTCGAAAATGGCTCGAGAAATGGATCAGTTTTGGGCATGGTCTGGCTTGAATGATGACTTATAATGGCTCAGGTTTAGTTAAGGTTCAGATCAAGTTTGGGAAATGGCTACGGTTTTGGGTAGGGTGTGAGGTTCAAGGGTAGGTTAGGGTTAGAGTTTAAGAAATGGGTTTTGTTCAGATCAGGGTTTGGTTGGGATTAGGATATGATTATGGTTCTCAGATTGTCTTAACTTTCTTAAGATATTAGCCTGGGTGGGGTGTCTACAACAGGCTAATCAGCTAGCATAGCGCAAGAGAGCTCAGAAGGAGATCTCTTCCTATTCTCCTAAAAAATGAGTCATCTTATAGATACATGGATACTCAATTATAGATGTTCGTATCATATGTGCCCAAATACGACATTGTTCGATACCTATAAGTCCTATGATGGTGAGAGTATTCCGATAGAAAATAATGGTGAGTGCAAGACCATCGAAATAGGGGCCATCAAGATAAAAATGTTTGATGGAGTCGTACTGACTTTAGGTGATGTTAGGCATGTCCCAGATCTAAAGATGAACTTGATATCTTTTAGCTTTTTATATACGAATGGATGCACATTCACCACATTTGGCGGTGTAATCAAGGTTACTAGAGAGAATGAGTAGATTATAATGAAGTTTTCTCTCAGGTTGTGAAACATACATCAATCAAGTGCTACTAAATGTGGTAGCGAGATCCAATTAGAAATTGAAGCAGCTTGATATAAAGATGACATTCATTTATGGGAACTTGTAGGAAGTTATTTACATAAAACAGTCAAAAGAATTCAAAGATCTTGATGTAGAACGGATCGCGGACAATTTCATGGCCAAGATGGATTAGAAGAGGCACGGTCGGCAACAGAAGTGATCCAGACCATTGGACCTTAGATCGGGCGTATCTCGCAATCTGAAATGAGTTATCTGACGTAAAATATATGAATTTGGGGTAGAACGAGCTACTTTAGCCAACCAACCCTGCTATGTGGGGTTGCACAACCCGGATTTGCGAGAAACCCCCTGATCGACGGTCGTTTTCCCATTTTAATTTCGTTTTTACTATAAATAGTAAGTTTTAGTTTGCTTATAGCTCTTCATCCGTTGGGCTTTAGGAGTTGTGTCCAACATGAAAAGTGCTTAGGATAATTAGGAGAACGGTTTGGTGAAGCCAAATAGGAGAATTACTATTTTTGGCCAAAAACCTTGCGCACTAGTAGACATCACAACCGTCTATAAATAGTAAGTTTACTATTTATAGTAAGTTGTGGATTCTAGGAGTTTTAGTTGTACTTTGAGTCTGATTTCTTTTCTATTGCTTGGTTCCCTTATTTAAAGGGTTGTAAACTCATTTTTATTCATTCATTAATTAATTTCGAATTTATTAAAAATTCTTTTCTATTTTCTATTTTCTTTCCTCGTGGATTCGAGGAGTCTCTGTGAGGAGTCCAGAGAAGTTCCGTGGAAGAATATTTATCATCTTGAGGAAGACGGTGCTCGACCTCACGTCCTTCCCTGCGTAAGATCTTGGTAAAGAAGACCATGTGTGCAAACTGAATAAGTTATTGTATGGGACAAATCAGTCTCTGAGGTAATGGTATAAGTGGTTCGATTCTTACATCATGGAAATTGATTATATTAGTACGATTATTGCATATATTATAGAATGTTTGATGATGGGTTTTACATTCTACGTACTGATGTCATATGTAAACGTTGCTACAAAGGACAAGAAGGAGATACTCATGCTTAATTATCTGTTAAGCAAGGACTTCAATATGAGGGATCTAGGTATTGTGAAGAAGATCATAAGCAGGAGATACTCATGCTTAATTATCTGTTAAGCAAGGACTTCAATATGAGGGATCTAGGTATTGTGAAGAAGATCATAAGCATGCAGATTCATAGAAATAGAAAGTCTGGAAAGATATCGCAGAGACGTACATATCAATTTGTAAAATTGAGCACATGTACCCTGCCTTTGATTGGCTATTACTTTTATGAAACACTTTGTTCAGATGATGTATAAGATATGGATGGCCTATACTGATTGTAACATAAAAGATCATCATATAGATAATTTACAATGTGGGTCCCACCTTTGACGATCCATGCTTCCTAGGATTTATGTTGATCCAGAGATCGAAGCAATCCAATCAAAGGTCAAAGATAATTTAAGGTCTACGCTTAGACCATCTATCATGTGTGCCCCAAATTTGATTAGGCCATCTATCATGTGGCCCAAGTTCGGTTGATTTCGCCTCTCAAAAGAGCCCATTCTGTTAGCTGTGGCGAAGGGCCAGTGTAGAAATTGCTTTTATCAAGGAACAGGAAACTGTTTATTTTTCAACCCTATCCTACACAGGGTTATATCTCCATTGCCAAGCGCACCATGGAAAAGAGAGATACCTTCAATTACCCTTTAAAAAGGTGATCTCTCTCTTACACACACACAGTGACAGAAATACATTTTTATATTAACTTTTCCCTAACAATTTGACGAATGTTCATCATTTCTTTTTTCTCGAAAGCTATAAGATTGAAAGGCATCTTAATAAATGAGTAATCTCAAAAATTTTTTGAAAATAGGTGGGGTGGGGTTGGTCTGGGGCATGCTATAGGGCCTTGTGAGGAGGTTCATGGTGATTGCGTGGTCCAGACGCAGTAGCACCCTTTTTTATTCCTTTGTTGTAAACATGGATGATTCAGATCTTTTAGAAAGTTGAGAATTTCTTTCTCTTTCTTCTTCTTCTTTTTTTTTTTCTTTTTTTTAATTTTTTAATTTTTTTTTAGCAATATGTATGCATATTACATTATAATATGTAAAAAAAAAGGTTTGAAGGAAGACCAAGAAAAAACATATTCTTGGCTCTTTCGGCCATCCGATTCTTATATGCCACCTGATATGGTATCCCTTATTATTTCAACCTTCCCAGTTTCAACATTCGTATGGGCACAATGTTCGGTACCATTGCACATCTACCTTCTATCTCATTAGTAATGAGATAATAGGATATGTATACAAATTGTAAAGGGAGACGGCAAAATCTTATGCATTAGATTGAGAATGATTAAAGTAGGAACCATCGATCGATTCCATCTGGTAAAGCCAATTTTGTCAGTTGAATTCCTGCTATTTAATAAAATATAATGTATTATGACAGACATGGTCCTAGTGGAGTCACCCTATGGGTCAAGGACATGGATTGAGTACTGCTCCCACTTTGACAAAGTTCCTTGTACAATAGGATTTGATTGGATGACAAACCAAGGTAAAAAATGAGCTATGCTTTATATATATAGACACTCTTACGATAGCTTGCTGTATAATCAAATCCTGAAGCTCAGCTGAAGGCCCAGGGGAATCTTAGGCTATTGCCCACCCCTAGCTGCAGACCCCAATCAGAAGGCACACCTTTTCTCATTCGTGTTTTTTTATTTTTTATTTTATTTTTATTAAATGCAAGAAAGCTTGCTGCAATGCATCCCAACTTATTGTTTTCCACACATAAGAATGATAGCGGGTTATTCCTACTGTGTAATCTTTGGTAATCCAAACTGTTTGCATGATCTACAACATAGTTAATGGTGGTGCTTGAAAAAAATCAAGGATTAATGTCTTCAAAACAACAATTAAGGAGGAAACGAACCATAGTTAAGGAAAAAAAAAACAGTTAAATGATGAAGTGTTTAAATATTCCAATAAGAGATGTCTTTTTAGTCCCAGGCTCACCGATCTTCACGTAAAATTTATGTAAACATGATCCGGTATCTCATGGATATCGCTTAGGGCATTCTATAACAATACATCAGGGCCTACCATGACAAACCTCAGCAAACAAAACAAAGACGGAAAAAACAAAAAATAAAATCCCCTTGCTAGCTATAGTTTTGAATAGATAAAGAAAGGGTCCCCTTCATGGTCCTACCCACCCGTTGAGTTTCCATAGTTGGGATCTCGACACGTGGCAGCCACTCATATTATGTAATGGCCACCCTTTATTCTCCACAACGACATCGATACGGATCCAAGATGTCACTGGAGGCAAGCTGATGTGGAGGGCCCCTCCCCTCCACTCACTCCATTACTTTCGTCCCCTCTCTTCCTCGTTTTCTCTTAAACTCACCTTATTTTATTAGTGTAAAAACCATAATCTGTTTAACCGTCAATGCATTTCATACCACAATACTTCCATATATGCAATTTGTGCCCTTTAAAATAAGCTAAAAAGCGTACGAAATAAATGGATGGCCAGAAATTTTGTTTTAATCATGAATTTACTACATTGTGGCCTACTTGAATAATTAAATCATACTATTTTAAAACCAGAAGATCTAATAATGCATTTCTTTTAATCGGATGGAAAGCTCAAATACTGCACACATGTTCCATATTATCACCTGTGCTTGTGCATGAATGGCAGCAATCCATGTGTTTTTTTTTTTTTTTTAATGCAGGTGACCCTCCGTGGGTCCACACACAAGTGTTTGATGGCACAGTGTCCACACCACAGCAAGTTACAGCAGTATTGAGAGTGCCCATCGTTATGTGTGTGCCTCATTCACTGTCAATCAGTTGGGGCCCGTCAAGTTCATCACAGAGTAAAAAAATAAAAATCAGGCCAATCCAAAACTTAGATGGGTGACACAATACAAATTAAAATCACACATAAAACCTTGCGTAACTGGCCCACAAATGGCCTGCACTTTCAGGTCTCCCTTCACCTTGGCCGCGCATCTTATGAGTGATTGGATGACATAAACGTACAGGATGATGGATCTACAAACCATCAAAAAATTTTAATGGCTAGGCATGCTTATGAGTGATTGGATGACATAAACACATGATGATGAACCTCTCTCTCTCTCTCTCTCTCTCTCTCTCTCTCTCTCTCTCTACTATACATCATAGTTCGAAAACCCAGAAATTACTTGACTCAACTGGATGTCCAGCCGAGTTGGATCAACTCAAAGACCCACTATTTTAATAAATTATAATCAAAAGAATTGATATCTTTTTGTAAAATTAAAAAATAAATTACCTTCATACATATATGTAATATAAAATTGAAAAATTATCAACAGAATAATACTTAATAGAATTGGTTAAGCACTTCACCTCATATGACTGAGGTTGTGTGTTTGATTCCCAAACTTCCCCCTTTACCTTCTTTTCATTTAATAAAGGTGCGCACAAGTGGTACAAGTACCGGGCTGTGGTGGCATCCATGTGAATTGTTCATCACATCTCATTTGGGATGCCCATTGTTGATTTGCATGGGGCCCACTGTATATTCAATCTAGGCCATTCAGGCCGTTTAGTTGGCTTTGGTTGAATCGGGCCAAAAATCAGGCATTTTTAGCTTTGGTTGAATCAGGCATTAAAAATCAAGGATGAGCGTTTCCTTCCAACTCGTTTCTGTGCTATGGTGTACTGGATTCAGAGATGGGGATGATTTGGAGTCCAGGCTAGGTTGAAGTGACTCATCTGGTACACGGGGTTGGATAAACATCATGCGTGAGCCTCATATCAGCCCAATATATACCACTATAAAGTTCATGGTGGTAACAATACCTTGAGAGCAATCACCATTTAATAATACTGCTAACTCAGCAAGTCACTCAGTTGTAGTTGACTCAGCGAGTCTTCCTGAGTTGGGGTCAAGTTACCAAGAGATTTGGTAAAATCTCATCAACTCAACTTGTCCGAGTTTCCAATCGACTCAGTGAGCTTTACAAGGTATTTACTTAATTTACAGTGCTTCCATCCATTTACTTACCAAGGCATGGTTGAGAATTTTTCTTGCTTTCCCAAGTAACAAAGAGAATGGTATAGATTTTATCAGCTGATCACCTTAAACATCATATGGAATTCCTCTACTGAGACTTGTTTTGTAGGACATTGTGGGCCCACTATGTTATTTATTTGACATTCACGCCGTCTACTGGATGCAGCCTCTCAGGTTTACCGAACATACTATAATCTAAAACTTAGGTAGACAATAACATGGTAAAAATAGCGCAAAACACAAATTACAGTACTTGAAAGCTCTAAGATCATATGGGTATGGGTTGCCCCGCGTTGTAGCGACCAGTTTGATTTTTGAAGCATCTCTTCGTCCAGGTGAATTGCACCTGATGAACAGGTTGGATGGAATTTACATCTTTGTTGGCCCACACAAACACACACACATGTTTGGTATCCTAATCAAATTCTTCCCTGTGATGTGGCCCACCTAAGTTGTTAATCCTACAAATATGTATCCAGTCCAATGGTTATCATCAAGTGGCACGCATGATGGACGGAGTAGATCAGGCAAATATTTTTCCACAAGGCCTAACATCTAATAATTCCACACGCAGGCATACCCGTCAATATGTTGATCATATGTACCATGCCATTTCACACTTGAAGTAGTCTGACATAAATACCCAGATTCACAGAAGAAAAAGATGATGGCATTACACATGTAAATGTAAACACACGAGGTTGGGGGCGGGCATGCTTGGGGTGGTGTCACCATGATGAAAGAATCGTGGGACGCCACTTTCTTTGATACGTCTTAGTAACTTATATATTTATTAAGTTATCTTGAGAAAAGGTTACTCGCATCGCACTATGATGATATTCGAGAAGGACTGATTAAATAAACATGTCTATACCTAAAGTTGTAAAAAGTTGCATATGTTACAAATAAAGAGGGTATTAGAATAGGGAAAGAGATATTTTGGTTGTTGTGCTTTTATTAATTATGTGACAAATGGTTGGGAGTTGTTCTTAATTATTTTTCTTCTCACCACATCAAAATTATGTTTGGTACACTCACTCTATTTTCGCTCACACAAACAACCATCCTCATATATTTCTAATGTTCTAACCCCTTTTAACTCAACGTGATCCGTAGGGCTACCTCTCGTCCTTAGAAATAGTACTGATAAAGATTGGCAGTTCATTTGGACAACTTCATCTAAATATAATTATCTTATGATTGATTATAGTTATCATATGACATTATCTTCGTTGTCTGGATATGGCGTTTGGCAGTGATAATACTTTTTAGTATAAGATTGTGTGGATAGTTCAAGTGTTTTAATACTAGATACTTTATCACACGATCATGTGTATGCGAGGTGAGATCAGTTTTTTTTTCTTTTTCTTTTTCTTTTTTATTATGCTCCATCTATGGTGGATTCCATGATTATGATGGTTGGAATTGTCAGATAAATATGATGTGTTTATGATTTTTTGGAGTACGGACCAATATTCTTCCCCCCAGCCATGGGGACAAATGCATATGAGCCGCTCATGTCAGGGAAATTATTTATGGGCATGAAATCCACACCATCCATCAGGTGCACTGCCCCATATTTAGTTCTGATCTAAACGATCAGATTATTCCAAAGCTCAAGTGGACCAAACCATAAGGAACAATACAAAAACATGCATAGAACCTCTAACTTTGCGTTGTGGGGGCCACAGTCGAGTTTTGGAATGGCTTGAATTTTTGGGTGTCCCTTCATCATGGTTGGGTGCATTGGATGAATGGGTTGGATGGCATGTAGATATTACAGTGGACCATACACAACCATACAATATATGGTTGGCCACTCCATCTCAACTGATATCTGAGGTGTGGCTTCCCTGAGTTACGGAGAAGCTTGTTTTACATTCTCCACTGAAAGTTTGAGATGGATCGTCTGATGGATAGTGCAGATCTCATACATGTCCCTGCCTTTATATATAGCTACACAAGCGATGCATGGTATTGACGCAATTCTTATTGAAATAGTTGAATTCTGCTCTTTTTTAATCTGGTTGTTTACGTAATGCAATAATTAACACTTAGGGCTTGTTTCACTAATTTTCAAGGTAATAAAAAGGAAATTATAATGATTATATATTCTTTTACCTATTGTTTATACCTAGCAGAGCATGGTTAGACCGTACATTCAAAAGTTGCCACGTGATAGTCGTGCCACGTGTAGTGTGGTTGAACTTCAAGAGAATGGGTTCGATGGGTGCACATGAGGGGGAATAAAAAGTTTTAAGTTATATCAAAATACTCTTTGCAAAACAAGATTAGTCTTTGAAATAGCAAGAGGTGCATATGATTTCTTGTATATGTGCTTGTATGCAATCAGCCATGCTTATTTAAAAAGTTAATGAGATTTGCATAAGGAGTACCCACTGAACCATTCATATAAGGAGCACCCAATGAAAGTTATTGAGATTTGCATAAGGAGCAGCCAATGAACCGTTCCTACAAGGAGCACCCAATGAAAAGCTAGAGGCTCACGCCAAATGCTATCTCTCTATATACCACAACATTCCTTATCCTATCTCAATTATAGAATCTACTTTTATCCAAGCACATTGCATAACATCTGGACCTTAGGTTAAGTAAGGTCATTGTTGTCCAACACTATTGTTGAAATGCGCATGGGAGTAGGATAAATATCCATGACTTGTCATCGTCAGATCACCAATCAATCCAGTCATTACTTGAAAGATTATCCTGATCACAGTCTACCGTCCATCCAGCTCGATTATTTATTCAAGTAAGTGATCGCATGTATTTATCTTTTGTTTATTTCTCTACGTATTTATTCACCTATTGATTGAAGTATATTTCAAATATAAATTAATAAAATCAACATTATTATTAACCTTTAGTTTTAATCATTTCTATTATTATTGAGAAATATAAGGCTTCCAATCATTATTGAAAAATTTTAAAATCCTTAATGCAAGAAAAAAAGTATCAATCCAGATGGACTAATCCCTTCCCTTTTAAATCGCTTGATGGTTGGGAAGGCGGCCAATCTCCCAGAACCAATATTAATTGGTCTATCTTAATGCCCGAGGTTATTTGTGTTTAATCGAACTCAAGTCTAGTACGACTCTAACACACTCGCACTATCCTAGCTTCACAGGCTTGATTAAATATGAGCCTTTATTAATTCGTGTGGTCACATGTTTGATTAAATAGAGAACACCTATCTACCACACCCCTACCCCCACCCCCCCCCCCCCCCCCCCCCCCCCCCCGGGCCAGCATTTTCTGGATCTCCATCCACCTGACACCTTTTTAAGAACGGTCTGGATGATTGGGACGTGACCCCAAGCCAGTTATAATCCTGACAAAAAAGGCATTGTAGCAAACCTCACAAACGCCTTTTACTAATGTGCTTGCAGAGAGGAAAAAATAATTAAAAAAATAAAAATAAAAATAAAATATATTACAATGAATATTAGAGATGATGATCTCTTATATATAATTATAATTAACTAAAATGAGATAAATTCAATTTTTCAAAGGGTATACCAAACAGACCCATAGATTTTTGCGTCACGAAAGTGTGACATGAGGCGTGCCCAGTATTGAGGGTGCGATCTATGTGGTGCTGTACATGAGATACCCATGTGATAGATAACGATCTAAGCCACACAAGGGTTTATCATCTCTGTTTTCTTTTTTTCGAGGCACTCAAATGGGAGTGTGAATTTGGAGTCTTGGCGTTTACCGTGACGCCAGAAATGCTCCAGTGATATTCAGAGCAACTTATGGCGCTCCTTGTTTCATCGGTCCAATTGATTCATCTGAACCGTTCATTATTAAGTTAAGAACACATTTCATGAGCTACCGTCCAAAAATAACACTCATCGGATGATCTTATACGATCTTTCATTTGGTCTTACTTTCTTTATCCATCATTTCTCCAAGCAAAAAATGGGATGGTTACGAGCAACTAAAAAAAAAAAAAAAAAAAAGTGATTCTTTAGAGACATGAGCAATCCATCATATATGTTCCCTAACAAATAGATAGCTCAGATTATTGATTGGACCTATTTTTGTACAAATGATTTTGACCATCCATGATTTCATTGATCAAATGGTTAATATTTGTTGGATCAGTCTGATGTTTCCAATGGTAAGGCATTAAATATGTGTTGGACCTGATGAACAGTATAGATCAATGATTTGACTATCTAAGTATACCAATGAAACTAAGAGAACTATAATTTAAAAAGTTTCTCTTTCTATGTATTCTATTTTTACCATATAGAAACCGGCCACGTGAGAAAAGGTTCGCATGACCTCCGCATTAGTAGTGGGATGACGTGGAAGGGGATGACATGTCAGCCATATGAGGGCCGTTTTAAAGATTCTTGGACACAGTGGCCCCCACTCACCCCACGCGTGTGCCTATATTTTTCTTAGTTGAATTCCCACTTGCTGATATATATATATATATATATATATATATATATATATATATATATATATATATATATATAGAGAGAGAGAGAGAGAGAGTTCTTAGTTGAATTCCCACTTGCTGATATATATATATATATATATATATATATATATATATATATATATATATATAGAGAGAGAGAGAGAGAGAGAGAGAGAGAGAGAGAGAGAGAGAGAGAGAGAGAGAGAGAGAGAGAGAGAGAGAGAGAGAGAGAGAGAGAGTGCTGATATATATATATATAGAGAGAGAGAGAGAGAGAGAGAGAGAGAGAGAGCACTAGGATCCAAGATTAGAGAGAGAGAGAGAGAGAGAGAGAGAGAGAGAGAGAGAGAGAGAGAGAGAGCACTAGGATCCAAGATTAGCTGATGAGACGAAAAAGAACTAACTTCTGTTATCATCTATTTCTTTGGTAAATCTACTTATACAATACATCAATTTGTGAATCAAGTATCGCATGCGTTCCAACACATTATGATTACCATACTTTGGAGTTTTGTGGGGTCTACCTACGATTTCTATATGGAATCCAAACCGTGCATCTTCGGGACTCTTCATGGAGACTATATCCCAGTAATCATCCTTATAAACAACTCAGCTTGGATAGCACTCAGGAGTAATATAAAATCATGCCTTCAACCTATATTCACTTGTCGTGGCTCTCATAAATTTCCTAACAACTCTTGTTTTGGTCTATCTCGTAATTCTGATGGGGATGTACCTGATGACTGGGTTGGATGACACATAAACAATCTCACATTCCATCTGGAAGTTTCCATGTTGGGTGCCCTCACCATTGTCCTCCATTATTTTATTCGGTGTGGCCTACCTTAGTTATGGATTACGTTAGATTTTTTAATCTAATACTAATATTGGTTGGCAAGTCTAATGTATGGGTGGGATGGCACTCGTACATCACAATGGGGGTCCAGAGAGCTCTAAAGTATGATAATTACCATGGGTTCCAAGGAATGAGATGGCTACCGTATAAAACTTAGGGATAGTGGACAGAAAGCTCTTGAAATAATAAATGGAGTTCAATAATAGCAAGCGTGCTTTTCTTAAGCATATTATCGTTATTAATTCTTTATTAGCATATTATCATTATTAATTCTTTATTGAGATGCTTGTTTGTCCAATTGACATGTTACAAGTTCCCAATTTTCTTCAATATATACCTTATATTAATAAATAAATGTTTATTCATAATTTCTGTACAAAACGATGTGTAGAAACATCAAATGAAAAAATATATAAGTTTTTCCATGAATCTCTTGGGGACTCTTATCTACTACTGTACATATCCACCTGTGGTTTTATGGATTGTAATTCATTAGAGAGCATTAGACCATGTGGCACCTAACCACCGCAATTTCCTATTTTTATTTTTCTTCAGGTCCATGAGTCCTAGGGGACTTTGCCGGACCTCATGATGGTTGGACGTGGGATCCACTTTGTGCTACCTAGGGAAGATCCTGACCATAGTGACAAATCTTTCATAGGAAGATAATCTCTCATTAAAAAAGGAGAAAAAAAAAAAAATTTAGCTAATTCATACACAAATTGAGGGCAGCATGTAAGGTGCAGGCCTCACCGTAGGGCCCACCTTGATGTATGTATTCTATATCCACGGCATCCATCTACTTTTCCAAATCATCTTAGGTAATGAGCACAAAAATGAAATAGATGCAATTCTCAGGTTGGACCATACCATAGATAACAGTGGTGATTGATCATTAATGAGCCACAAAAGTTTTGGATCAATCTGAAATTTACTTTTTAACATTCATCCAGGTTTGTTTAACCTTATTAATAAGTTGGATGGCAAATAAAAATTATAGTGGGCCTATAAAGTTTTTAATGATAGGGTATTCAGTTACCACTATTTCCCATAGTATGTTCCCCCTCAGATTTTGATCTTCTACATTTTTTTGGCCCATCCCTAAAATGATTTGAAAAAATAGATAAGCAGTGTGGATATAATATATATACATCAAGGTGGGCCCCACTGTAAGGGCTGCACCGTTTAGGATGTGGGCATTCCCTTCCCAAATTGAGATGCTTGGGCACCGTGCGTCCTAGTCCTTTTATGTGGGAGTAGTTTATAGGAAAAAGCTTATGATGCACGTAATAAAATCACATGGGGTGAGAGAGAAAAAGAGAGAGAAGTAGCTACCATCCAAACCTGGGGACCCGCTTGAGATAGAGAAACAAGTAAAGAGAGTGGGATTGGATTACATAGGGAATCCCCTTTTCATGGCTTTTGTGACGTCGAACCCAGTGCCATTTCACATTTCCAAAGTACGCTGTTCATTATCTGTCCAATTTTTAAGAAACCATGTTTCTGGCGGACGGTAATTACAATTAGGTGAGGCAGTTGCTCCATATGTCATTTTGATCAAGATTGGGGATTTACTTCATTCCAAAAATAAAAGAAATATATATAATAAAGAAAATGTATACCGTCTCATTATTTACGAGGGAAGCAGCATGTTTTAGGATTATGATCACATGAACTTGCAAAGAGAGGGGTGCTTTAGGTGATGTATTTCTTTTCTTTCATAGAACATATGCCAATCTTCCATTAAGAAACTTTGATCGATAGAATCTAGTTTTCATCATTTGTTGGGATAGTGGTGACTCATGTGAATGAGTAAAGCTCAGTACCATCTCTATCGCACAATATCCATACTCGTTACTTTTTCGCGTTACACTTATGAATAGATTTACCTAAAGCTACCAAATCCAATCCAACAATCATGGCCCTTACCCTAAGACCTAATTTATATAGCGTGAAGGAGCCAGCCAACAAACGAGTGGGTGGGGGCCATGGCCTACCCAGGCGTATCTCTGCCTGAGGAGATGATCCAATGAGGGAGGGAGCTAAGCTCTCTCTCTCTCTCTCTCTCTCTCTCTCTCTCTCTCTCTCTCTAGCATATTATTAATATAAGACAAGCTTCCCAATCCCATCATGCCATCCATTACAGTATAAATGCAGGTGGGCCATATCATGGAAGACGTGCTCCACTTCCACGCTACCATGCACCCACTTGATTTAGGCTTTCTTAGGCTTTCGATATTTCCCAAGAAATACTTTCCTTTTGTATGTCGGTGCGCTTGAAGCTTCCATGTAGAGGTGCACAAGTGAATAATTTGGTTGAGGTTCCTCATCTTCACATAAGCGTGCTTCTGCGGCCTGCTCCTCAATCTTCCTGAAAAGAAGGCTACAAGATCCGGTGCTCTCTGACGTCACTAGGCCATCTCACAATCCTTTTGATAAAAGCACACGTGTTCTTCAACTTGCGGGCCACATGCTTTCCACGCATGGATGAAGAGCCTGTTGCAACATGCATTCTCGCTGCATCAATATTGCTTATATTCTCGGACACTCCCCAGCCATTTCTTGCTCTGTTTTTATTACTTCATCGTGCCATGCATGCATGGACCACCACCACTACCACCCACCTGTACTGCACCCTGCACTACTCAGCTTTGTCATGTGATTCAAATGGAGAGTTAATGTAGGCCGTGCCATATATACATTCCTAGTATAGTTGAACCAAAGGAAGGTAAACGGTAAAATGGCCATTATTTTTTATCACGGGATGCACAACCTATCAATTTTTATTGTAACAAGCTATCTGTGATGGACCAACCTCACAAAGTGTCTTATCAAACATGTGTTGCCTATTCAAAAATAGAATTTTAAAAATTTTTATTGTTTATGAGAATTCTTATTTTTGTTATGTTCCATTATTTTTAAAGTTTTAAATTTTCTATTTTATTTTTAGAAATTGCTCCTAATCATGCTAGTTAGGAGTCATTTAGTAAGGTTTATTTAGATTTTTTTTATTTTGGCCAAATTTACTATTTTGGATAAATTTTATTTAAATTGAATTAGGACTCTTAATTAAAATTAGAAATTTATTATTTTGATCATTATGAATTAGTATTTATTTATTTTTATTTATTAGTAATGTAATGAAGTAATTAAAGACAATTATTAAATAAAAAATTATTTGAATTTTATCTCTTTTTCTTGTGAATTCAAGAAAGCACTCTCATGAATTCAAGGTCCACTGTGCTTTTTTTCATCACCTCATCACACCCTTCCCTACATCAAGAGTATCATCCCCATTTTCTTAATGATTACTGAAGATGCATCAGTTTACACAGCGTAAATAATGTGGCGTTTCTCTAGTCATCTTCTTTTAATCTTATCCCTCAATGGGAATGAGAACAACAGCCTTGTAGAATGCAACTGTGTTATGGTTCATTAATTAAGAATTGCATAAACAAACGCGAAGATATGTCATGATTAGTTGGTCCCGTAGCAGCCTTTCTGCCTCCAAACGTGTCTAGGCCTCAAGGACTCGCCGGTTAGCTGTCCCTGCACGCTTCCTACCGTTACCCACATCTGTAGCTAACTAATGAAAATGTAGATTAAAAAAATAAAAATAAATAAATAATGAAAATGTAGCTCACTAATGAAAATGAAGATTCCGGTGCTAAACCGCAGGGTTAGACTATATAGGATTTTATTTTATTTTTCTAATTTCAAGCAAATGAAATGAACGGCTTGTTGGGCGTCATCCCATAGTAACTGCATTTTTTGTTTTATTTATTTATTTTTTTGTTTCCATATGGCATAAAAATAATTACCTTTTTAAATTAAGTTAATTTAAAAAGCACCCTTCCACAAGTAACTTAACACGTTAAAATTAATTATAGCTATAACAAAAAATTATTACTCTTTTAACTTTTTACTTTTATTCTCTCTACCCACATGATAGATGGCATCGCATTTTGGATAGTCCACCTCAAAGATGGGGCCACACAATGGACCGTCCACATCAAAGGTGCACTCCACATGATGGGCAATGGACATTGAAGTTGGCTCCTACATGATGAACCATTAATGTTACCGGTGGATCCACAAGATGGATGACCCACATCATGATGGCCCCACAGAGCGAGTGGTTCACTCGAAAGGTGGGCCCTATTGATAAATGGTCGAGATCCAAAGTGATCCCCACATGATGAATGACCCCACATTGAGGGTGGGGTCCACACAATGGACGGTCCACATCAAAGGTGGGCTCCACAAGATGGGTAGTAGATATAGAAGGTGGGCTGCACATCATGGATGACCCACATCAAGGTGGACCGCACACAATGAATGGTACACATCTAAGGTTGTCCTAATGAAGAATAGCTCACATCCAAGGTGAGCACCACATGATGGATGACCCACATCGAAGGTTGGGCCTACACAATTGTAAGTCCACGTTAAAGGTGGGATCCATATGATAGGCAGTGGATATTGAAGATGGCTCCTACATGAGAACAATAACATTAATGAAGGGGCCCTCATGATGGATGGTCCACACAATGAATGGTCCACATCAAAGGTGGGCTCCACAAGATGGGTAGTAGATATAGAAGGTGGGCTGCACATCATGGATGACCCACATCAAGGTGGGCCCCACACAATGAATGGTCCACATCTAAGGTTGTCCTAATGAAGAATAGCTCACATCCAAGGTGAGCACCACATGATGGATGACCCACATTGAAGGTTGGGCCTACACAATTGTAAGTCCACGTTAAAGGTGGGCTCCATATGATAGGCAGTGGATATTGAAGATGACTCCTACATGAGAACAATAACATTGATGAAGGGGCCCTCATGATGGATGTGGCCCATATCTAAGTGAGCCTTACATGAGGATAGTTCACATCGAAGGTCATCCCTGGATGATGAATGACCCACATCCAAGGTAGGCCCTACATAATCGATGGTCTAGTCCAAAGTAGGGCCCTACATGATGGGCGTACCACATTAAGGTGGGCCCACATGATGAATAGTCCATATCGCAAGTGGGCTTCGCAAGGTGGATGGTCTACATTGAAGGTAAGTCCCCACATGATGGACAATTCACATTGAAGACATGGTCAATGAGGACCCAACATAATGAATGGTCGATATCAAAGGTTAGCTCCACATGATAGGCTGTGGATATTAAGGATTGACCAAAAAGATCCGATGGATAAATACTTATGAGATATTGGAAACAAGGAACTTTTTCTACTTTCTGACTAATAAATATGTTGTTTATCAAATGTATTTATTTCTTAGATAAGTGGAAACCAAGATAAGTTACTTAAGGCATAAGTAGCTTATCTAAAGTAATTCTCTATCTAAATGAGTTGAAAGTTTTCTTATTTTGTTTTGAGGGGGGCTTGAATGGCTGGGATTTGAGATTATTGTTGAGACTCAAATATTATATATTTATCCTCTCAATTACATTAGCTTTCTTTGAAATTAAATTTTAATTTGATATAATTTTATATGTTTTCGTTGTAGAGCTAATTTTAGATTTAAAAATAAATATATGCTTAAAATGATAAATTTAGATTTCAAAAGAATATAACAAAAAATGAATGTATTTATTAAAAACTTCATATGCCAAAGATCTAAGAAAACTAAAGATAAATGATGGAAAAAAGCTAAAAAAATCACAAACAGCATCAAAAGAAATAACAAAATGTTCCGTCCCACCTGAGGTTGGTTCAATCCAACCGAATGTGCACAAAACAGTCCATCAAGAAACTGTAATTTTCAAAGTTAATTTGGCTTGACACTTACGTCCAACTAAAGTCATGTTCTATGCCACCAAAATGAGGTTCGGTGTGACCTTAAGGGAGACTGAGAGTTCAAATGAATATTAGAAAAATTCGGTTGTAACTGAAAGACCTATTTGATGCGACCGAAAGTTACAGTTGGTGTAACCAAAACATAACAAAAGTTCATAAATTTAAAGTTAGTTGCAAGTTGGTGTGAATTTTTTCTATTTAAATAAGTGTTTTCTATCATTGTTTGGTCTAATATTGTGTTGATAAGATTCACATGCCATGAATTGAAAGGGCTGGATTTCCTACTGAGGTGTTTTTTGGTGCATGAACCATCTTGTAAATGGTCTACATCATCAACTATGGGGATCCATTTCTACCAATTAAGCACTCAAGAAGAGTATACATAATCCTAGTTCAAGGATCTTACAATTCCTTGTGCGCCTGGGGACAAGGGTCTGGGCCATCTTTTTAGTGTACTTCGGTTATTTCTGCACATCAACCGTGAGTGGCTGTACACAGGCTCGGGAAACGATTTTTACGTGGGTCACCCAGTCGGCGCCTCATTCTCAGCATGGACTACTTAATCATCAAAGAATTTCAAGATGCTGGCTCCAACAGGACCACACTGGCTGGCAATCCTGAGTCGCTGGGGTAGGCTAAAGCACATTTGGTAGGCTGTTGGTAGATGCAAACACCTCCCCCAGTCCAATTAATTATCAGGCCTAAAACGCAGGCCCTGGTCCAGGTAACAGGTATGTGAAAGCTCAAACCAAGCCCAGCCAATTGGGTATGTTTACCGCCCCCATGTGCAACCACTTGTTCATCGTCTATGTAAATTAGCGTAGAAGGCCCATGTCATTCACAGTATGTAAACCTGGTAATCATGGCTACTTGTAAAGGTGAATGTTGGGTAGGGATGGGATTTCGACCAGACAATGAAATTTACACACGAAAGAGGCACAGACCAGGAAGTTGGATAAGCATCAATGTCCGTGAACCAATTGCCCCATTCCACCAACAGCGTTAAATAATTAATTAAGCTTCAAAACTCATGGCCCAGCCCAGCCTGCTGGCCCGACCCACCATAGACCAATTCCTACAAGGAAGCTTTTTAGTTTCAACAAGTGAGCCCTGAGTTCAGTGAACCAACATGATCACTTGATGGACTATCCCTAATGAGTCCCCTCAACATCCCATTCTTTGATTTTGTACTTTGATTTATAGCCTACGAATAAATGGTTAACAAGGGATGCAACAAAGGTCCATGTGTTGGCTGCAAAATGGCCGGCCGGCAATTGGTGATAGGATCCACCGTTCATGTGGGAGATTTATTTATTTATTTATTTTTATTTTTATTATTTGTCACGCATCATACCAATTGTCTGGAGTCGACTATTGGCTAGGGCCCACCCTTTAAAAAAAATTTTAAAAATAAAAAGGCAAAAAAATGAGGAGTGGAAATATTCGATATGTCACTGTTTAATAAAGGATGGCTGGGATGAGGATTCGAGGGAGTGTGAAGGTGAAAGGTCCCCATTTTATAGACTTTCTCATGTCTCTCCACAACCTTCTGGCAGCTACGAACGTTCCTGATTACTCCATTTGTCCATAGTTGATCCATGGATGGTGGCTGATGGGAACATCCTACCCATCCAATCTTTGGCTCTCTTTTTTTTTTTTTTTTGTAATTTTTTTAACCTTCCCTCTGTCGGCTACTGATCCAAGGGTTTGTATCTTCTAACCAGGAACCTTTTTTGGGGCATGCCCATGGTGTGGTCCATCACATCAATAGTCTAGTTCGCCAGACCATCGGGGCAACACGTCGGGTCTACTACTTTTTTTTGGTACAACAAAAATAAAGTTCGATTGGCCTCTGTCGGAACTCAGAATCCAGTGTGTTTCTCGCCTACCGGGGCTCATGTTCCGTGGTCGGATGATCTGAACCGTCCATGGTGTGCACAATTATATTCTGACTCTCTTAAGGAAATTATGGTGAATGAATGATTGCGACCATCACTCTCTGTAGGCGAGTTTAGAACAATGAAAAGAAAATTTGGAATGGCTCTCTAACTCTGGGAATCTCAAGGGCTAAGTTCACCACTGATACGCAGTTCCGAGAAAATAGCTTATTTATGGTACTAACAAGAGTCTGGACGTCTAACACCACGGAACCATCTCATCATGTGGACCCAGTGCAATAAGATTCTTATCATGTGCTGCAACAGGTGCAAAACAAACTCTATAGACAGAGGCGTGTGTTTATTAACAAGTTACACCTTAAGTGTCTGCCTTAATTAAGTAATTAAGTAACTTTTTCAAAACTTTTTGAAGTCTTCTGACACTGCGAGTCTTTTTCATGGATTAAAATACCCTAGTCATCGCTCTCTTCTTTTTTTTTCTGAAAAAGAAAAAAGAAATACAAAAAACATTTAATATCTTCTTCTTCTTCTCTTACTTTAGAAAAAATATATATTAAAAAAAAGGAATAAAAATGAAAATATCAAAGAAATAGAATAACTTATCTTCTTCTTTCTCTTTTTTTTTTTCTGAAAAATAAATAAATAAATAATACACCTTCAATATTGTCTTCTTCTTTAAAAAATAAAAAAAGAATGAAAATAATAATACCAAATAAATAAAACAAGTTCTTCTTTTCGTTCTTCCTCTTTTTCTTCTTTCTCATTTCTCAAAAAGGAGAAATAAATCAAAAAATTAAATAATGAGCAGAGAAATTTACCCCTGCAAAAGCAACCCATAACTTTTCATACAAGGAAGGAAGGAAAAATAAAAAGTAAGAGAAAACAGAGGCACCAGTTTTGAGCACGCATAACCTCATCTTGGTTGATCTAAAACATTTATACCATAGGCACCCACTGGAATTAGGCATGTACTGAGATTTTTCTAGAATAGAAGATCAATACCTTTCATCTTTTTGTGTGCCTTCTATTAAATATTGTGTGTGTGGAAGTATTTAGTTACCTTTTATTTATAAAATATTATAATATTACTCTTATTTAAGCTGGAAATTATTGGTGCAAGCATAGTTGGGTCCTTACTCTTGCTCCAGTGATAGAATCTCAGGAGTTTCAACACCTGTGTTGGGGATTTTGACCACGGAATTATACAGATCTAGATCTAGGATAGCAATACAATGGCACCAAGTACACAAAAGAACACAGAGAACACCCAAATTTAACGTGAAAAATCCTTGCAAGAAAAAATCACAGCACAAAGCAACAGATCTCCACTATGAAAATAGAAATTACAAAGAGAGAACACTTACCCGATTCGAACAACCTCGAATCTCACCCTTGCTACACCCTTTAATTTTCCTAGAACTCCTTTAGAAAGCTTTCCCATGTCCTAGAAAAGCCCTAGGAACACCTATTTATAGTTTAGAAAACTTCCCTTTCGCATCTCAGTTGCGAAAGGACCCTTTCGCATCCCAATTGCGAAAGGACGCGAAAGAACCCTTTTGCATCTCAGTTGCGAAAAGACCCTTTCGCATCTCAGTTGCGAAAAGACCCTTTCGTATCTTAGATTTAAGACATCTCGCAACAATCTCCACCATATCTTCAATCTTCAAAAGTGTAGCTTGTTGACCTCTTCTCTTATCTCTACATCACATCATAGCTTCTCGTGCACACTCCGTCTTCCTTTTACGTCATCGCTAAGCCCAGAAAAGTTACACAGAACTTGAACTTCTCTACAGGAACATTCTTCTCCCAACCACCTATGCTCCTGTCTTCCAAAAAAAAAACGACGCAGTCTTCTTACTATCTCACCGCTACCAAGTATTACTTGTCGGGGTACTTGCTCACAACATTGATAACTTGTGAAATAACCGGTCTAATTCAGACCATGGCATACACTGCCCAGCGCATTCGAATAAGGCTCATAAGATATCCTGCTTTTCCTCATCTGTTTTGGGACAAATCCTGAGGAAAACTTGAGGAGAGATACGTAGGGAACGCTCTCCAGCTTTACCTAGCTCATCACATCCTGGATCAATACTTACACACAAGGTATTTCTCCTGTTATTACCAAAGCCTACTCCTCCTTCAATCTCAACGCCGAGAACCATCTTTGCAACCCGCCGATCCTTCATCCTGGATGTTCCGAGTCTTCAGTACATTGATTTCAGATATGTCACAATTGGCGATCTACACGTCATCAACATACAATACCTGACCCACCATAAAGGAATCAAACCACTACCTAGGTGACAGGCCGAACCACGACCTCCTTCAAAGTCTTTTCTCAGCCCCTTTAACTTCGAACCACCCTGGTTGCTTCATGTAGATCTGCTCTTCACTTTCCCTTACAGAAGTGCGACTCCACATCCTTCCTTCCAGCTTAAGATCACATTGGCCAACCAGCGCCAATCACTGATCTAATAGACATCTGCTATACCGTCGGTGCGAATATCTCTGAGAAGCTAATCACTTCTCCCTGAGCATAACTCATCGCCACCAACCTCGCTCTGTATCTATGTTGTATCCTTCTGAAGATCCACCTGCATCCAACTACTTTCCGGTCCACTGGAAGCTCCACCCACTCCCATATGTCAGTCTAGTACAACGAATCCATCACATCGCTCATAGTCACCTTTCACTTCTCAGCACCAAGCTCACTTAGAGCCATCTGAATAGAAGATGAATCTTCCTGCAATATTGGAGTCGTCAATGTACCTCACCGATATCCTGCGATCATGTCGTGTGTTTCTTCTCACAAGTGGCTGCTTCACCTGCTTTGTATCCCTGTCAGCGCGTCTCAGCCTTCCTACCCTTCTCGCTCATGTAGCCATGCCTAACATGCCACACACGTGCAGAGGTGGAATCCGCTACATCCACTGTAGCTCCACCTTTTAAAGTACTCCTGATCAACTTGAACAAGTTACCGAGTCGTTGCGCTTTCATGATTACACGTGCCCCCTTGGATACTTTAAGAGCACCATCAATACCTGTGTACTTGCATCCTTTTGCCTCAAGCACACCAAGAGAAATCAGATACTGTTTCAAATCAGGAACGTGCCTCACATCTGTCAAGGTATGCTCCACCCTATCAAACATCCTAATGCGCACATAACAAACAGCCACAACATTACAGGCAATGTCATTGCCCATAAATGCCTGTCCACCATTACACTCCCTGTAGCTGGTGAACCAACTCCGATGAGGAGTCATGTGAAAAGAAGCCCCTGTTTCTAGCTGTAACGACCCATGTTTTCAAGACCCGAGTATATGACTCGTTTCCTAAAAACCCGGGTGTTAACCTTAAAGAATGGTCAAATTCGAGTATATATTTTTTTTTTCTTTCATCAGAGTAAGTAAATGAGCGTAGTGTGGACAAATCGACATAAAGAAAAATTTCATTATCATTCAAATATACAAGAAGCTGCCCATAATGACTTAGACAAACCAATGTCTTTGAATTTAACAAGTACAAGATTTACAAGAATTTAATACATGAAGAGTAACAGAAAGTACATAAATATAAGCCACAAGATCACGCAGCTCCTCCAGGCAAGTACAATCATGCATCCCTGGTGATCGCACCCTGCTCCTTATCAAGTCTGAACATACATATCACTTAAACCACCTGTATTACGTGTACGGTTGTATATTTGATGGATGAGTGGCCAACTCAATGTGAATTTTCCTCAAGATTACACACCGCCGCATTAGGTAAGCATAGTTATAAAACAACAACGCAATCAAAACAATATATGATGTAGTCTTTTTAAATGCATGGATGCGTGAATGCACATCGGCCTGGGGATGTACATCCAGCCGAACTTGGGCTCGTCGCCCATGCAATCATCGACTTGGAAAAAACATCCAGTCGGATATGGGTCGATAGTCGGTGGTCTGGGAGCTAGCGAAATGATACCTCAACAACTCTAGGACACGTGCTACAGCATCCAAAATTAGACACCCGTCATCATCATTATGTCATGGATGCATGATTAGCCAACCCATTATTAATCCAATTACAATCAACCAATTTAGGTAAGCTCAAGGTCATTACGGGGAGCACATGACCTAGCGTAGGCTGACAGCTCGGGCATAGTGTCTCATACCACCATTCTCGGCCCATGAGGCTACCATCTTAGGATGTTTAATGGAAACTTATCGACTAGTGGCCAATCATATTTTAATATATGGAGCTTACCATCGCATGGTTGTACAACATAAAACATTAAACCCATATAGAAAAAATATCAAAACAAAACCACGTAGGGCGAGTATTAAAATATGCCACATAGGGCGAATATTAAAGTCATACAATAAAGACCATCCTTAAAAATTATTGGACACAACAACCCTGGATGGTAGGCCCACATCAATGATCCACCTAAACCACCACTCAATAACCAACAAGTCAAATGTCCATTTTAATCACAACCAGTTGGGTTACATCCCAAGTATGGGTGTACATTTATAGGTGGAGATTTTCCACTAATGTACCAGTTTAAAGTCCATAAGCAATACACAAATAATCCACAAGCATGAACAAATATACAGGATGAACATTTAATAGGCAATATAGCAATTCAATTTCCACCAGCTAACACATGTGATTATAAGAGAGAAATTAATTATAATTTTAAATAAAAACTATTACTTAAGCTAATGAGAAGATGGAAAGCTCAAGGGGAAGAATCATCACCTTATTTGTCAATTTGCCTTCCAATGTTATTAGGAAGAGTGCACGCCCTTAGACTTTGATCCTACCACAGATTATAACTTATATGGTTAACTCAAGGTTTTACATGATTGTCTTAAGGTCTAGATTATATCCTAGGGTTTAATTTACTTAGGTCTAGGATTTTACCCTAGAGTTTTATGTCTAGTCTGAATTTTTAGGGCTTGAATCCTAGTGGTGTGTAATTAATTTTTAATGTAAATTTAATAGTTATAAAATATTTATTAACATTAATGTTACAATTAGTGCTAGCTATTGCAGCAATGCCAATCATTATGATGATATGTAATTGTAGAATCTACTATTAATGACAACATTTAAGCAAAATAAAATGCTAAATATTTAATAAACGTAAAATTTCTTATTATTTATAATAGCCAATATAGGCATGAATAACCTTCTAATAGTTAATCATGCTATATGATTGCAACCATAATAGTAATACTAATGATAGTAAATAAATACTAAGATTTACTATTACGATAGTACTTAAGAATGACAAGGCAATACATTAATATTTAATAATGAAATTATTTTATTTCATTTTATTTTTGCCTAACATAACTAACATTAATATAGATAATTTACTAATGGCTATTCATATCTAATATTCCTAGTAAAGGAATTAGTTAGCCAATACTAATTATGATGACTCACCAATTCATATATGAATGTACCAAAATTATCTAACATCCTTATAATATCTAATAATCTTTTAAATAATACAAGTAGTGATAATAAAACTCTTACTAGCAATAGTGAAATAAGGGCCTGCATTAGGGAAATCAGGCCCATCAATCTTGGTCCACCAAGATGGCCTAGACTGGGCCTGGAATTTCATAATACCGAGGCTCGAACTGGGCTTGGTTTAGCATGGATTTTGGGCTGATCTTGGCCCATCTTTTGGGCTGACTTCGGCCTAAATCACGGCCCAAGTAAAGGCTAATTTTAGTCCAAACTTATCCCAGATTGGTGGCTGGGCCCGGTCTAGATCACGGCCCAAAATGGGGTCTATTACCAGCTCGAATCAAGGCCCTACTGAGGGGCATTTTCAGCCTCAATCAAGGCCCGATGAAGATATGATTTCAGCCTCTTATCATGGCATGATGAAGGTATGATTTTCGTCCCATCCCTGGCCCACATTTCAGTCCATACACGGCCCAAGTGGAGCGTCTGTGGCTCATTTGGAAGATCGGTTGAAGGATGGTTTTGGCTTAGCTTGAGTCTGTTCTCGGCTTGGTATAGAGCTCAGTTGGGAGCCTGATTTCAACCTGATACATAACTTGCGGCAAATGGAGGGTAAGGAGTTACCTGGTCTCACCTCACTCTCCTTCTTTTCTTCATATGCTGGAATGTCCAGAAATGGAGGTCGAGCTCGGACAGACTCGGTCCGGTTCCGTGTGGTGCAACAACCGCACCACCATCATCTTCCTTTTCTTTCTTTAACTTTCTCACTCTCTTCTCCCTCCTCATCCTTTCTTTCTGCTTCTTCCAGTGACCCAACAACGGTTGGACAGACCCAACTCAGACCGCCAACCGTGCGTTTTGGCTGAGGAAGATGGTCTGACGTTAATGGTAGATTTCTGATCGGCGTCCGTTTCTTTAAAATGAGGGCATGGGATGACTCAAAATGGTGTCGTGGAGCTTGAGGAAGAATCAAAATGAAGCTTCCATGGGGTTTTGATGATGGGTTCGAAAGTTGAAGGTGGTGGCTGGTTTTTGAGGTGCCGCTGTCATGGATGGAGTAGCGAATCCTTTGCTATTTACTCTCCTTCCTTTGAAGCTCTAGACCTCCTAGTACCGTCGGATGAGGGACGGATGGTCTGGATTGAATCCGTGGCAGGGAGAAACCATTGGCATCACAAAATCGGGCGTCGGTTTCCACTGACAGCCCTAATCTGCGTGAATGACAGTGGGTGGCTGAGATGCACCGATGTGGAGGGCTAGGATTCGACGATATCTCCTCACGCGGATCGCCATCGTGGAGAGAAAACTGGGCTTTCCATTTTTAGAAAGAGAAGAACCATAAACAACCTTCTTCCACTGGCGTTTGTGATCGCATGGGTGGGATCTAATGGTTGAAACTATCGGGGGTTGGTAGGACCATTGTCTTGGAAGTTATGAACAGTTTGGATCAGCTAAGTGTCCGCTGATGGTGGGCCACCAATCCATGCACGAAAATGGCTATTTCAAATAGCATGGGCGGGAAGCAAGGAGAGAAATCTCCTTTTTTTGGTACTACACAGGTCAGACGCGCTCTGACCGAGCGCAGAGCTCAGTGCGGTGTGGGAGTACACAGGCTGTGTACTCTCAACTCAAACGTGGGGCCCACTATGATCCTTTTCCTGGATCCATTCCATTGACTATCCTCTATTGGTCCTAATAGGCCATTAGTCCAAAATTTGGGCAGATTCGAACTCAGGTGGACCATACTTCTGATTCAGGGTCCCTAGTTATAGGTTTTATTAATCCGACGGTTAGATCATATCTAAATGCGGTCATCAATGGTTACGAAGGTTTATAGTTCAATTTAGGGGGAATTTGTCAAGTATGCCTATGGTTCGTCAATCCTATATCCCAATTGGGCACACGATAATGAACTTGAATGGCTGGATCGCTTCAACACCGATCGTTAGTGGTCCATCAAGATGTCTACTAAAAATCTAGCCCGATCATTCGACTTCATAGGCCCAGGTACAACACCTGACTAAAGATTAGGCAGATCCATAATTTAGGTGGGCCATACTCCACCAATTCGAGCTATTTCATCTGCTTACGTTAATTTGATGGTCGAATCGGGTGATCTATGTCATTAAAATGAACGGTTCGATTTGTATATTAAAGTGATTGAAATCCTAACGTAGGCGCCCCCTCACATTCTAGTAGTGTTTTGTTCTCTATTCAAGTATGTAGCTGATAAACAGTGGGCCTCATATTCACGGCTTCTAGTTTAAGGTGTAAGATTATATCCTATCTATTTAAAGAGAATGAATTCTTAAAGATATGATTCTTAGTTGATGTGAATGTCCATTTTGAAAATAGATGGTTGGATGGCTTGATGTACAGATTGGGATTGTTTCCAACAGTTGGATTTAGACTAGAACAAATGTGAATGCTTGTCTAACCTAGGTTTATATTTATACCAAGTTAGGTTACACAGTAACACCCAAGTACTGGAAAGTACGGGGTGTTACACTAGCATCCACTCATCCTTACGATCATCGTATGACTGTCTAAACGAAAATACAGATAAAACATCACCATCACATCCACTCGATCCATCTGACGTGGCAACATTAGCCTCCCTGCATGAAGCCTCAGAATCTTCCCTCTTCGATTTAGGATTTTCACAATCCCTCTTCACATGTCCTTCCTTCCCACAATTTCAGCACTTTACCTTTCCTTTACCCTTGCCCCTGGATTTAGATCTAGAACCAGAAGAACCTGTACCTTGTCCAGAATTCCTACCCACTGTAAACAGTGCATCAGAAGACGTCCCCATGTCGCTGTTCAGTTGTCTCATAGCCTTCCCTTGAAGGGCTAAGATAACTGTGTCGACACTCAAGGTTTTATTTATGCTGCACATAGTGTCCTTGAATGCCTCATATGACGTCGGGAGAGAATTCAGCAACTTACATGCTTGTTCTTCATCTTTCATCACTTCCTCCATATCCAGCAATTTGCAAACTAATTTATTAAAGTTGCTGATGTGAGCCTTCAGATCTCCACCCTCTGTCATCTTGAAGTTATACCACTGTCGCTTCAAGTGTAGGCGATTTTTTGAGAATTTCTTCGCATAAACATCCTCTAACTTCGCCCACAAATCAGCCACAGTTTTCTCTCTTATGACAGTGTAGAGAACCTCATCCATGAGACATAAACGGATCGATGATAAAACTTTCTTATCAAGAGCATTCCAATCAGTATCATTCATAGTAGACTTTCGCTCCTCAAGAGCACCATCTTTGCCTCGCTTGGTTAACAGGCTAATCATCTTAACCTTCCATAACTTAAAATTATTTTTTTTTGAGTACTTTTAAATCTCATACTTAGCGCTCGCCATTATTATTAATCCCTCAGATTCAGATCTGTGCCCCAACGATATCTCTAATACCACTTGTTGGGGATTTTGACCACGGAATCACACAGATCTAAATCTAGGATAACAATCCAATGGCACCAAGCACACAAGAGAACACCCAGATTTAACGTGAAAAATTCTTGCAGAAAAAAACCACTGCACAAAGTGACAGATCTCCACTATGAAAACAGAAATTACAAAGAGAGAAGACTTACCCAATTCGAACAACCTCGAATCTCACCCTTGCTATACCCTTTAATTTCCCTAGAACTCCTTTAGAAAGCTTTTTCATACCCTAGAAAAGCCCTAGGAACACCTATTTATAGTTTAGGAAACTTCTCTTTTGCATCTCAGTTGCGAAAGGACCCTTTCGCATTCCAATTGCGAAAAACGCGAAAGAACCCTTTCGCATCCCAGTTGCGAAAGGACTCAGATTTAAGACATCTCGCAACAACCTGGTCAAGGGTTCCAGTACCCATGGGTGAAATCCCACTATAGCATGTGCGTGTGTGTAAAACAATAATAATAATAATAATAATAATAATAATAATACACATTTAATCTTAGTACTCCTTTACCTAAAAAGTATGAAATTTTAAATTTTACTTATAACTTTAAGATTTTTATTGAATTTTGTCTTATTTATATATCTTATAATTAAAATAAATTAAAAAATTAATTTTTGACATGCCTGGTCAACTGACCTAACACACTCCGAGTCCATGTCAGGCTTGACAAACAATGGCTAGGACAGATTAAACTTGGGATATAAATTCAATATTTTCTACAAGTTTAAAAAGCTTTGGGCTCTAGTAATAGAAATTTGAAAAAATTTAAAAGTCATTGATTTCCTTTTTGTGTGTTTGATTTAGATCCCCGGATCTTCTTTCTTCCCTCTTTTTTCGATTACAATTCAGTGCTTCTTTGGATTCTATCCAATTATTAGGCAACTGCATCTTCTTCAGTTGACTAATTATCAATCAAGGCCTCCAAAATTTGAAACTTTCCATCTTTAGATAGTATCTATATTCATTGTCTTATATATAACGGAGGCCTCCTCAAATCAAGCACAAGATCAATCTTAGCCTGATTATTAGGTTGAGCATCTGCGTGTAACAGCTACATGATTATTAGGTTGAACAGCTGCACGTAACAGTTAGGCTTATTTTTAGCTTTCCTTCCTAGAATAGATTATGTATACTTGTATATATTTCCATTTAAATAATTGTAAAAAATATATTCTTCAAATATAATAATAAGAAATTCAGTGTCAATATTTTCAAACTTCATCATGATATCACACGAGCCTTCCTACCACGAGAACTCGATCCCAAACACTGAAAATACTCATACCCCGATCACAACCCCACCATCTCCAACAAATATCCCTCTTATTGCTCTCAATATTATTGCCCAGATAAATGAAAAACTCATACCCTCGACCTTCCCTCAATGGTGTGCCCAGTTCGAAGCCCTCCTCATTGGGTATAATCTACTTGCTTATGTTACTGGTGATAAACCCTGTCCCAAACCCAATGATCCCTCTATTTACATCCTTCAAAGAACCCACTGGATAAGACAAGATAAGCTTATCCTCGGTGCTATTTTAGCTTCAATGGCCAACATTAATATAGAGAGAAAGTATATAAGAAAATTACTCATAAATTATTTTTATCAATCAACCAATTTGAAGTTACATTAATTTCCCACTATATGAATGGTTTGAATCACTCAATCGTGGGAGCTGAAGTAGCATTCTTTTAGATTTCTACTTGTACAAGGGCAATGAGTTTAAAGCCCCAAGTGTTTTTAATACAAGCAGGAGAAAATGATTGAAATACGAGCAGGAGAAAATGATGCACCAAGTGGAATTCATACAAGCATTACGGTGGGCTCCAGCTTTTTGTTACAAAAGGCCTTATAATAAGTATTGCTGGAAATTGGCTTAGCAGAGTGAAAGAGAAAGAGGGAAAACAACACTCGTTTCAATTCACACCGTGTGTGAAGCAGGCATTCACCTCATCGTATATGTAAAAGTCTGCTTTGTTCATCAAATGAGAGCAATTTTTGAACTGTATTTACAAAAGACAAACCCAATTGAAGACTCATCATATTGGCCACACCAATGGCAACAATGAAAGTTCACACATTATGGCTTGATTTTGATGCCGTTCGTCATATATAATGTGTTAGACCTGGTTAATGAGATTAATAAAAGACACTACATTGCAGCTCCACACATAGATCAATGGTTGGCATCCCATTTGAACTCTTCCATTTGGTGTGATCCCTGTGAATTGTGAATCCAGGTGATTATTATTATGATTATTTTACTAATTTAAGGCTTAATATTAGGGATGGAACCTAATTAACGAGCAGAGTAAATTTTACATTTACCAAATGATGGGCTTACCAACTTGAGTATTTTAGGCACCATGTAGGCATCATACTAGGTTATGGTATGGTAGATGATACACAAGCACATATAAATTGAAAAGAGATCAATTAAAAGTAGGGTTCTAATTTCTGTCTATATGAACATCGTTTCTGAGTATGCAGGAAATACATAATTCAGAGTAGCAAAGAAGTGAGTACACTTTGGTATGATAATTCAGTTGTCAGAAGGATGCGGATTCAGTACATGGTCCGAATTATTGGCAGAAACTGGTTATGCCATGTAAGATACTCCAAGCTTGTTGGTCCACCTAGCAGTAGAAATTGATTTGGCCACCTACCATTGTAAAAATAAAAATTAGAAGTTGTTAATCTTGACAAGTGACCTAATCAAATCCGGCATTAAGGAAACCTGAATCCGCGTCCTCCGTTGGTAATCTAGTGATGGGGCAACTGCTTTGTGAGGTCCCTCTCACTGACAAAGAGACCATGGAAACCGTAAGGAACCCGGCGAGGTAGCTTGACGAGGCGACGATGTCGAGGGTTGGGGACTGGGCGTCCATCACCACGAACCTCGACTCCCCTTTCTTATAATGTTACACTTGAGTTTTGAATCTTCCTCATTTTCTATCTGATCATGTCTTAACATGAACTTGCAAAACTAATGAATTAATGGATAAGATAGTGAGGGCCCCACATAGCATGCGTCACTTCCTCTTGTGATGGTTGTTAACGTAGCACATGGAGAGAGAAATTGTAGGATTGATTATTGGAGCAGAGATCTCAAGAGACAAAGGAGAGGTGAGTTTCCGGCAACACGACCTATAAAGATTTTATACAACACGTACGAAGCCCTGTATAGCCATGAAATCCATTCCGTCTATTAGTTTCATCAGCTCATTTAAGGATGAGAGCCTAAAAACGAACAAGATATAAGAAATAAGTGGGCAACACTAGAAGAAATAGTGGGGACTGAATGACAATCATTAAGACCTTAGTGGACCCCACAAAAGTTTTGGATCAAGATAATATTTGTGTTCTATATAAACACATGAGGCTCTAGGAAGGTTTTAATGGTGGGTTTTTTCATCCGTATCATTTCTTGCGATGTGACCACTTGGACCGTGGATGTACCTCATTTGTTGGCTCACATTTTAATACGAGCAGGAGAAAATGATGCACCAAGTGGAATTCATACAAGCATTACGGTGGGCTCCAGCTTTTTGTTACAAAAGGCCTTATAATAAGTATTGCTGGAAATTGGCTTAGCAGAGTGAAAGAGAAAGAGGGAAAACAACGCTCGTTTCAATTCACACCGTGTGTGAAACAGGCATTCACCTCATCGTATATGTAAAAGTCTGCTTTGTTCATCAAATGAGAGCAATTTTTGAACTGTATTTACAAAAGACAAACCCAATTGAAGACTCATCATATTGGCCACACCAATGGCAACAATGTAAGTTCACACATTATGGCTTGATTTTGATGCCGTTCGTCATATATAATGTGTTAGACCTGGTTAATGAGATTAATAAAAGACACTACATTGCAGCTCCACACATAGATCAATGGTTGGCATCCCATTTGAACTCTTCCATTTGGTGTGATCCCTGTGAATTGTGAATCCAGGTGATTATTATTATGATTATTTTACTAATTTAAGGCTTAATATTAGGGATGGAACCTAATTAACGAGCAGAGTAAATTTTACATTTACCGAATGATGGGCTTACCAACTTGAGTATTTTAGGCACCATGTAGGCATCATACTAGGTTATGGTATGGTAGATGATACACAAGCACATATAAATTGAAAAGAGATTAATTAAAAGTAGGGTTCTAATTTCTGTCTATATGAACATCGTTTCTGAGTATGCAGGAAATACATAATTCAGAGTAGCAGAGAAATAAGTACACTTTGGTATGATAATTCAGTTGTCAGAAGGATGCGGATTCAGTACATGGTCCGAATTATTGGCAGAAACTGGTTATGCCATGTGTGAGATACTCCAAGCTTGTTGGTCCACCTAGCAGTAGAAATTGATTTGGCCACCTACCATTGTAAAAATAAAAATTAGAAGTTGTTAATCTTGACAAGTGACCCAATCAAATCCGGCATTAAGGAAACCTGAATCCGCGTCCTCCGTTGGTAATCTAGTGATGGGGCAACTGCTTTGTGAGGTCCCTCTCACTGACAAAGAGACCATGGAAACCGTAAGGAACCCGGCGAGGTAGCTTGACGGAGGCGACGATGTCGAGGGTTGGGGACTGGGCGTCCATCACCACGAACCTCGACTCCCCTCTCTTCTCATCGTGAACGTACGACACCACGTAGCCGTCGTCTTCTTCTGCCTCTTCATTGTCTGGGTCCTTGGCTACGAAGAAAGGTTCACCCCCAAAACAGCCATCCCCGTAGTGCCTTACAGCCTCCTTCACCCCGTTGTTACCGTAGTCGAGCTTAACTACGCCAGAGATCTTAGGCATGGGATCTCCCAACCCCATATAAGCGTATCTATTCTTCTTCCCAACGTAGCTAGGATTTATCACACCGAAATCCAGATTCCTTGATGAAATCGTCCTCCTCGTCACCTTCCCTGACTTTATTTCTATCCTCACCATCTCCACCGTGCAGTGCACTAGTTCCATCTGCTCTAATGCGTGCTCTATCGACAATATATTTGGAGCCACAAGGACAATCGCATCCTCGTCGTCCCATGCGTTTATGGTGTGCATGATGTTGAATCCGGGCACGTTGAACCACCTTATCTCCGATTCAGTTGTGGCGTTACGCGGGATGACCCCGATCCTGGGCACCTTTTGAGGGTCCGATCCCACCGGCGATCCACTCCCCACAATCATGTCTATGGGCTTCATCACCACCTGTATGTCCGAGACTATGGCGTATCTCTTGGTAATGGCGAAGTCGTGCAGGAATGTGGGCTGCACCATCGAGAAGATGGGCACGTCCGGCTTCTTGGACCCTTCCGCGTCAAAGCGGAACAAGGTCAAAAATGGAGGAATCGGCCCGTAACGGAAGGCAAATATCTCTCCGGTATCTGGGTCCACCTTGGGGTGGGCGGTCATGCCCATGAATAGCTTACCGTCAAAATCGCAGCGGCCCACTGTCTCAATGTCGCCTTCCTGTGTCAATCGAACCGCATACGGGAGGTCTGACTCCCCGAGTGCGAAGAGCCTCTTACCAAAGAAGACTAGACTGGTATTTGCCAGACCCACACCTCCCGTCGGATTGAACTGGCCGGTTACAACCCTTGCGGCAGTAACAATCCCCCTCGTGGCAGCGCCTGGGAGATTGTAGAAGCCGGAGAATAAGTTGGGGAAGATGGGGGAACCGGCCTGGTTCTCGAGGTTGAATTTGTAAGTCTTGACGTAGCGGCTGCAGAAGGTAGCGCGGCCTTTGGAAATGCGGAGGGAGTGGAGCATGCCATCTCCGTCGAAGAGGTGGTGTGGGCCTCGTGGGAGGTACTGAGGGTTGGGACCGTTGCGAATGTAGGCCCCGTCTAGGCAGGGAGGAAGTTCTCCCTTTATGACAGGGCATTCTGTAGGGGGAAGCTCATTCACAGGTGCAAAGTTGTCAGCAAGGACGTATTTTGGATCGACAGAAGGACGGATAGGAGGATCAATGAATTTGTTGATGATGTCGTCAAAGACATTGCAGAAAGTGGAAGGAAGAGAGGGTTGGGAAAACCTTTTGATTTTGTTAGCAGAAGCAGATGAAGATGAAGATGAAGAAGATGGTTTGGAGGAGGATACTTGTGGAATTTGTGGTGCTGATGTTCCGTTGGGTTTGTACACAGGAGGGGAAGGAGGAGGGCTTTGAGGATTTTGAGGCTTCTCTTCAATCCTAACGGAGGAGACTCTAAGGATGTGAGGAGGTGGAGGAGGCGAAAGGGTAGAGCGTTGTAGGAATCTGTTACTGAAAAGAGAGGAAGAAAAAGAGTACATTGCTCAAATCAAATTAAGTGACGCCCCCTCACTTTCTCTTGCTACACAACTATTATCCTTTTGTTTTTTCGTATGAATTCTCGTGACATTATTATACTATTCATATTTATTTATCAGAAGAAGGAAAAAAAAAAATCTGAACGTGATGGAGCCCACTTCTTTAATGCATTATCATATCCAATGTATGGGGACGCAGCCGGTGAGCCAATATGTGGTGCTGTAAATGTAGCGGGCTGCCATCAGCTTTTTTGTTTTTAAAATTTTGGAAAAGAGGAGGGAGAGAGAGAGAGAGAGAGAGAGAGAGAGAGAGAGAGAGAGAGAGAGAGAGAGAGAGAGAGAGGATACTCAGCGGTCGTATGAATTTATTTTATTTTTCACTCTGGCATAATCATATTCGTACCCCAATCCACACACTTCTTCAACTGGGCTGCACATTAGAAGATCTATAACCCAACATGACACTGATCAACTCGACGACTACAATGAAATTTGTCTATCAAGTCCAAATTCAACAAGGAAATTTTCATTATTCAAAATTTGGAATCTTTCAATCCATCTCATTTTCGCTGTCTGTGCATCTAACAATGCCCTAATATCTGTACGGTTTGAATTAAGATGCGTATATGTAAAATGAAAGGCTGCAGTGTGTATAAGCTAGGATGGTCATGCTCCTTTGACGCATCATAAACTCATTTAATTAGCAATCCACACTTGTCATGTATTTTCTTTTCTTTTTCTTTTCTTTTTTTTTTCTGGTAGAAAAAACTCCTTGGCTTGCTTGGAGTGGACACTTGTATATTTGGAGGGGACCATGTTTGAAAGAGGTAGAAAGATTATTATTATATTTTTGGTAGACGCAGATAAGATTGAGAAAGAGATGGGTTTGGATGAATGCCCATGTTAGCGGCACTGGCACGCCTCACAATCTCAATTGTCTCAAGAATCTATATCTAATCATCTATGTGACTCGTAGAAGAATAAAGTAAATTTTCATTGTACATATGTTTTAATTTTTATGTTTTTTTTCCATCTCTCTCCCCTTTGGAATATATACTCTTTTCACCTTTGACTAGTATATGAGTTTAAGTATAACACTATAGCCGTCGTCTTTTTGTAATCTATATCTAAAGAGTCTGCAGCCTGAAAAGTTGGTATATGTTTTATTACAAGAGCTAATCATATTTATACGCAATATTATGTATAAAGTTGTATATCCATTTACAATATACACCTAAGTAACCTAGAAGATACACCAAATCACACTATTCTAACATCTCCCTCAAAACTCAAAGTTGCTCTCAGCCATAGCTAGAGTTTGAAATGAATGGGTAAATTATATATTCAGAACTAAAACAGCTCTGCAACAATGAGTCCAAGTAGCTATACCAGCGCTGGTATCATCAAATGCCATGAGCAATGCCAAACTTCAAATGAATCAGATAACAAATGTCATGCACAATTCTACAACAAGAGGTTCCACAATTAAATTTCTGATGGATCAGATGTCAGTGACAAACTTCCAAGTTACAGATACCAGTGATGGGAATGCTTGTGATAAACATTTTCAGTTTATTGATTGGACGGCAACATATATTGGATTTGAGAGCTGACAGAGTGCAATTCAGAGTACTAAACAGAAAATTTCATCCAGAGATGGGCGATCATATCTAAGTTCTTATGTTGGGAACCAACAATTCAATGAACAAGAATAAGTGTGTGGAAACAGATTTGCAGATAGTGGTTGCCAATTGATTCAGGCGCACAAGAATTTGCAGGTGCACAACTATTCAAAATTGTAAATTCGGTGATCCAAACAGCAACTAAATATGATTATGGGAATCGGAAGCCAATGATTGGTGGTTTAGGTGCACAATCAGCTCAGATCTTCAGATCCTGATAGTCATCAAGCAAGTATCAAAGCTGATTGGAAAAAAAATGACAGAAGGGGTAAAGTGTTCCCTTCATCACGAAAGGTGGCCGACGACATAAAGATCACATGGGATAAAAACCAGTATGGTCCACTCATTTCAAAGGACACACCAATGAAATCAATGGACATACAATAGTCTAACTCAATGTATGCGTTTGGCCCACCTAATTAGCATTTGTTCCAATTTTCAGGGCTTCGTCGTTCCACTTGAGTGAGACATAAGCAGTAAAGAAACATTGCATATGTTAGAGTACTTAACTGTACAATTGTGGAATGCAATCATTTCTCACAAGGTATATCCTTCCTCAAACCAAGTTATCACCAAATACCTAGGGGGGAGTGGGGGGAGGGAGAGAAGCACAAAGAAAAAACTCACTGCTACACCAACAGAGTCCATAGAAAAATAAGATACATCTTTTGTAAGACCCGAGGCCCCAAAATCTGGTTCGTACATTGAATAGCCGTTGGCTATAAGTCCATTGGCCCCGAGAATGTTTTGACTTGATCATAATATTGTTCTGTTCTCAATCCGTAAACCGTATTTCAACCTGATATCCGAATTTTAAGATACGGACTTAAAATTAAACAATCTAAGAAATAACAATTATATCCTTATTTTATCTAGCAGAGCCCCACCATCAAGTTTTCAAAATCCGTTAGGTCCGAGAGCCTAACCGTTGTGGCCGTAATCAAGTGACGGAGTTACTAGCTAAAACAGCATGTCAATAGGATACCCGAATTGTAAGTTATGTATAGATATGTAAATGTATATTTTAAGAAAATATACTCAAATGACCTCAATGTTTTTAAAATCCTTGGAATATGTTAGTTCAAATTATTTAAATAACATTGTTATATTGTTCCCATAAGCCTATACTTCTCAAAAACATCACAAAACACCTCTCAAACATAAACATAAACATAAAAACATAAAAATATTCTTTCATTATCACATTTCCAGCACTCTCTTTCTTGTTGAGTGTGAAGTTGAGAAAAAAAAGAAGAAGAAGAAAATGAAATAGAAGCTGAGGTTGAGCACCAATCCTCTGATAGTTACAAGTGAGTGCATATATTAGGAGCACGCATATATATATATATATATATATATATATATATATATATATATATATATATATATATATATATATATACATATATATATATATATATATGTTGGGGTTTCCTTAAAAACCCTATTGCTGGATTTTCTGTTTTAGGGTTAGGTTATTGCTGGATTTTCTATTTTAGAGTTAGATTATTGATGGATTTTCTTTTTTAAGGTTAAGTTATTGCTGGATTTTCATTTAGGGTTAGGTGATTGCTAGATTTTCTATTTTAGGGTTAGATTATTGCTAGATTTTTTGTTTTAGGGTTAGGTTATTGCTGAATTTTTATTTAAGGTTAGGTAATTGCTGGATTTTCTGTTTTAGGGTTAAGTTAATGCTAGATTTTATGCTTTTGGGTTAGGTTATTACTGAATTTTTATTTAGGGTTAGGTGATTGCTGAATTTTCTAATCTAGGGTTAGGTTGGATAATAGATATGATTTAGTTTTATTTATATTCATACGTATTAACATCAGTTTCTCTTTGTTTCTTACAAAGTCTGTTCGCTACCTGTTTGACAAAATGTTTAAAAGAATTATCCTTCCTCCTTTTGATGTAGTTAATTCTTGAGAAAAAATATGCTTGTGGCATGAAGTCTTATAACGAAATGAATCCCAAATTGGAGTTAGATTGGCTAAGTGATGTGCATGTCATATGCATAGTTCATAGGTGTTATATTATTGTATGATTTAGAGTGAATGATTCATATCATGGTATTGTGATCATAGTGGGTTGTGTTGCTACTAGGGGTGCACACGGTTCGGTTTGGTCCGGTTCTGGGGTGAAACTGGAACCGAACCGTTCCTAATGGTTATATGATATTCGGAACTGGAACCGAACCGCTGGCACCCTAGAACCAAACCGGAACCGAACCGTTAAAACCGGTTCGGTTCCGGATCGGTTCCACAGTTCTGGGCTTTTTATAATCCAGCCCAATTGCATGTTTAATTTTATTATCTAGCCCATGTCCATCCATGTTGTGGTCCATTTGATGAATAGTTTAGATATTGTATAAGGTGTGCAAAAATATATTTATGAAAATAATTAAATGGTGCATTATAAACCATAAATCATGAGTCAAATATGAAAATAATCAAAGCATTCTTGGTTCGGTTCCAAGTTCGGTTCCACGATTTGGTTCTACGGATCGGATCCACGGTTTGGTTCTACGGATCGGTTTACGGTTCGGTTCGGTTCTACATACCCCCAAACCGAGAACCGAACCGATGTGACCGGTTCTTTGATTTTTAGAACCGGAATAGGAATCAGTGCACTCTAGAACCGGACCAAACCGAACCGTTTGGTCTGTTCCGGTCCGGTTCCACAGTTCTACCAGTTAAATGTGCACCCCTAGTTGCGACTGACAATGTGTCTATAATTAGTATGTGAACCGTCTAGATACAGGATGCATTACATGAAACCCCAATAAGACACTTAAACTTCATAAGGCGACCACACGAGGAAGGTCATCCTTTACTTGTCTTAAAAATATATATATTGTGATTATGTATGGACTCATGCATATGATGATTGTAAATGCGATGAAACATACTTTGTTATGACTTGAGTTGGACACCACATTGAAAATGTGAAATTCAACAGGACATGATTAGAGGATTGGTGGGTGAAAGTCCCTAAACCCCGATTAGTACCATTGAGAGCAACCAATGTCTAGACCGGGTGGAATGTAAGGCCTGTATCGTAGACTGTACCATTTTATAGGCTTCCGCGGTCTTCCCAGTCGAATTTCAGTGACCTTCGACCTGTATCCGATGTTTGTGCACGACCCTAAGCCGAGTCCTACATATCAGAGTCGACTCGATTTGTAACTTGTATCATTGCAATCACACCGTCGTGCGGTTCCGATGTCGCGTATTACGTGTCGAGCCGGTACCCAGGCCAGGAAATGTGGGCCCGCGTTCAATTCGAGAAAAAATGCAGCGCATTATAATCCTTAGAAAATCCATCACATCAATCACTTCACTTGTCAAAGTACACACATTAATCCATTTCATCCCCAAGTACAAAAGCAATCCTTAAAAGTCAAATCTATCCCTTACCTAAGTACACACATCCATCCCTCTCTCCCATCACCCCTCTCTCCCTCTCATTCTCTCCTTCCATTTTTCAAACAACACCCCATGAGAGCACCCAACGTCCATGGCTCCATGAGAGGAGCGAGTGTGGCCCACCTTTCTATCTCTCATCTTCACCCTCCGAAACTAATCTCAACCGTTGAAATTCTTTCCTTAGAGCTCTAAGATCAATTGGAGGAAGGAGGAGTTCAAGATCTAGAGGTAGGCGCTTTTATTTGTTAATCTTGTGATTTGAGGGCCCACATTGGTGGGACCCATCTTGATGTATGCATGTTTAGGGAGGACCCATAATGGCGGGGTCCCTCCCCCCCCCCCCCCCCCCCCCCTTCTCTCTCTCTCTCTCTCTCTCTCTCTCTCTCTCTCTCTCTCTCTCTCAATGTGCGGCCCACCTAATGCGTGTGATATGTCCACGCCATCCATCACGGTGGAGCCACTTTAAAGTACGTGGTGTATCCATGCTACTTGAATGGTGAGACTCACCGTGATGTGTGTGTATCATCCACACTGTCTATCCACAGTGGAGCCCACTATAATATATGAGTTTTATTTTTACCATCACACCTCCTCCTGATCATCCAGATGTGGATCAAGTAGGCCACACCCTATTGAACCTGCTGCTGTCCAGCAGCAGATGCTGATAAAAAAAATAATTAATTAAAAAACTAAATATTAGCTTGATCCGTGGACCCTACCATGATTTATGTGTTCCATTCACACCGTTCTTCCATGGGGTCCACCATGCGTGGGGTGTCCACACCGTCCATAGGGCGTGGAACCCACCAGATGAATATATTCCATCCACCGTCCAGTGTCTAGACGGTGGGGCAACCCTGATGTATACGTTGATGTATATGTTGTAGCCGCACCGTCCAGCAGGGACGGTGAGGGCTACCATGACGTAAGTGTTGTATTCATCCAGTCTGCCCTTGGATCCCACCTAGACATATGTTACATCTTAGCCTTCCATCACATTTCCCATCTCAGTTTAGGCGTTGAGCCAAAAATTGGAACCAATCCAGATCTCTGGTAGGCCACAACATAAAAAAATATATATATCATTTTAATAAGTAATAAATTTTTAGAATCTGCTGTAATGTTTTTGTGCGGGGAAACATACCCAGATTGGACTTGTTAGAATCGTCCCTAGCCCAGGAACTCGGTAGGCGGACTGGATCACTCTGATGTAGGTCCCACCTATAAAAAATTCATTGAAAAATTTTTTTAAAAAAAAAAACAAACGAGATAACTATGGACGCTGTTGCTGTCAGCGTCCAGAGGACGCTGCAGCCCAGCCTAGGACAGGCAGGGCGAGTGGGCCCCACCTCAGGTCCCCGCCATGATGCATGTGGAGTATCCACGCCGTCCATTTGATGGGTCCCCTTTATATATGGGATGCCTCCAAAAATCAGCAGTAAACAGAACTCAGGTGGTCCACACCATCTACAATCTGGTGAAGACATAATAAGCCATATAAAAACACTTTCTGGGGCCCATCTGAAATTTGGATGTACCTGAAACTTGGTCTGACCCTTTAACCAAGTGGGACACAAATAATGGATGGGTGAGATTTGTGAACCACAGCTTGATGGGCCCAACAAATGATTATAAGTGCTTTAATGGGAGTAACCTCTCGACTGTATGTACGGTGTAGCCCACACAAGCCACATTTTTGCTTGATTTTTTTTAAGTTCCAGGCCCCACCATGATGTGTGTATTATACTCACACCCTTAAACTATTTTTCGGCCGTGGGCCCCATTGTATTGTATGGCCCACCTTATATTAATGTGTGGTACACACACTGTCTCTCCACAGGACCCACCGAAATGCACGCGTGGTATATCCATGTTGTACATTTACTAGGGACGGCAGGCCCCTTAACGCGGGTGTTATATATCCAGCCGTCCATCTATTTGACATGGGGCGTGGACCCACCTAATGTGTGTATAGTATATTGCATCGTCCATTTCTGGGCGTACCATGTAGGCCACCTTTGATGTGTATGCTGGAAATCCATCCGTCCACCTGTTTTACCAATGGGACCTACCCTTGATGTATTTATTCTATATCCATGTTGTCTGTCATGTGGACCACACTTGAACCAGTGAAGGATTGAACATCTACCATTGAAACCTCTTATGGGAGTGCAAAAGTTTTGGACCAATATGAAATTTGTTCTTTCTCTTGATTCAGGTCTTTGTGACCATATGAGCAAACTTTGATGGAAATTAAATGTTGTGGTGGGCCCTAGTAATTTTAACGGTGATAAATCATTATCACCATTATTATTTACCATTATAATCCATTTGAGTAGCACTCTAAAATTATCTATAAATAAAGATGTATGGTGTAGATAGCCCACTTAGAACGGTGGGCCCGATTTGATGTATTTGAGGCCCACCGGTTGAATATATTTAAGGCCCATGTGTAGGGCCGACCTATTGTGTATTTGAAGCCCATGTATATTGACCTGCATGAGAGGCCCATTGTAATGTGTTTTAAAGCTCATGGGTTGTGGCCTATTACAATTATTCGAGGCCCATTGGTGCAGCCCACTTGATGTGTATATAGCCCACTTGTGCGGCCCAGGGGTCGTAGCCCATTGTGATTTACGATGAGGCCCATGGATCGTAGCCCTTTGTGATGTATTTGAGGCCCATGGGTCATGGCCCTTGGAGTTGTAGATTAGGCCATATATGCGGCCCGCCGTGATGTATGTATTGTATATCTATGTCGTCCATTTATGTGGCCCACTTGATATATTTGGCCCATTGGTGCGGCCCATTAACACGGCCCAACTTGATATAATGAAGCCCATGTGCAAAGCCCACCTGTTACGTATATTATGCCCATGTGCAGGGCCCGCCTGTTATGTATTTAAGGCCCGAGGAAGTAGCCCAATGAGATATATTTATGGCCCTTGTGCCAAGGCCCATGGCGATGTATATGCAACCCACGAGTGAGGCCCGTTGTGATGTAATTATGACCTATGATGATGTATATTAGACCTTGTATGAGGTCGTGGGCCCACTGTATGTTCAGCCTTATATAGGTCACTCCTTAGGAGCAATGTTGGTTGAATGTCCACGTTGATAGGTAATGATGGTTAAATGTCCACATTGTGACATTTTCTTAGGCCTTGTTAGGCCATTCTCATCGATGTCAATTGCCGATACCAAGCATCAAAGCTGATTATCGATCGATTCTGATTGTCGTGGCTGATTAACCGATTATGGATCGAGGCCGATTACTGATTCTGATTATCATGGCCGATTGACCAATTATCGATCGAGGCCAGTTATTGTGGCCGATTGCCGATTCCGATTGTCGGGGCCTAATGTGATAAATATGTGACCCGTACTTGAGGCCTGTTGTGATGTGTATTCAGCCCTTGTTTAAGGCCAATATGATATTTTTATGGCCCACCTTGATATATTAATGCGGCCCATTAATGCAGCCCACTTAATGTGAATGAGGCCCATGTGCAGGGCCCACCGATGAAATGTATATTAGGCCCATGTGAACGGCCCATTGTGATGTATTTGAGGCCTATGGGCAGGGCCCATCGTGATGTATATTAGGCCCATGATGCATGGCCTATTTGATGTATTAGAGACCCATGTGCAGGGCCCACATGTCATGTATTTGAGGCCCATGAGCAGGGTCCACCTATTGTGTATATGTGGCCCTTGAGTAATGCCTAATGTATCGTATATTAGGCCTTTGTGTGAGGCCGTGGGCCTATTATATGTTTGATTCTATGCGGGTCATTCCTTGGTGGCAATGTTGGTTAAATGTCCAAATTGTCAAGGTCGATTGTTGATACCGATTATGAGTATATGACAGTACAGCATCATGATACATGCCCATGCACATCATCTGCATATTTGTTATGAGATGTGATTGACCATTGCATATGTCATTGAGCATGTTGCTATGAGACTCCCTGATAGGTCCTCTGAACCTTGTCCCTTAGGTGGGTCCGAATTATTACGTAGCATGCCAACAACGCTAGTGAACCGAGATCCAATATTCGGTCTCACCCACAAACTGTTGCGCAGCACGCCAACAACGCAGTGAACCGAAATCCAATCTCTGGTCTCACCCACAAACGATAAACAGGAAGAAATATAAACTAGAAAAGAATAAAAGTAATCCAAACAAACCACAAGACAAGACATACGTGGAAAAATCCCAACAAGGGTAAAAAAATCACGGATGCAAACTTCCAGTATGAAGAAAAACAGAGATTACAAAGTGATATATTAACCTCTCCCTTAGAAATATAGAGAAAATCCTTTGCCCACACCTTAGAATTACTTTCTCATACCTTAGAAAAGCCCTATGGACACCTATTTATAGTTTAGGCAACTTCCCTTTCGCACCCTCGAGAAAACTGACTTAAATTTTTACAATCTACATCAAATCCGGAAATGAATCTGCGTTACTATGACTGGTCGTGCAGCCTGCACGACTGGTCTAGAGGACCCCACGACCGGTCGAGCATGGGCAATGACCGGTTGAGCACCTCGAGTCTCAAAATCTTATGCTCCCTGGACTTTAAGTCGAGCCAGTCCACGACTGGTCATGACCGGTCAGTGGACTTCACGACCGGTCGTGCGTGGCCCCAGATGTGGTTCCACTTCTCAACAATCTCCCACTTAGAGACACATTGTCATAAATCCTCTTCTTCTTCATCCGAAGTGCATCACCTCCTCATCTTCAAGCCTGAAGAACAATCAAAGCTGAACAGAGCTTCAACTTCTCCCGTGTGACCGCCTTGGTCAACATATCCGCAGAATTTTCACTTGTATAAATCTTCTCCAGTCCAATCGATCGATCTTTCAGTAATGAACGTATGAAGTGATATCTAATGGCAATATGCTTGGTCCTTGAATGAAAGGCTAAATTCTTAGCCAAGTGTATTGCACTCTAAATGTCACTGTACAGATTGCAATCTGCTTGTGTCTTACCCAACTCCTCCATAAAACCTTTCATCCACACCATCTTCTTGCACGCTTCTATAGCCGCAACATATTCTGCTTTCGTCGTACTGATAGATACTATCTTTTGTAACTGAGAGACCCAACTGATCACTGCAGCACTACCCATAGTAAAGACATAACCTATAGTATTTTTTCTGTTGTCGATATCTCCTGGCAAATCTGAATCCACGTAACCTTATAACTTGATTTTCGATCTAACATAGCACAGCCCTACATCCTTAGTCCCTACCAGGTATCTAAAGATCAACTTCACAGCTTCTCAATATTCCTTCCCAGGGTTGTTCATAAACCTACTAACAACTCTCACTGCTTGAGCAATGTTTGGCCACGTGCTCACCATAGCATACATGAGACTCCTAATAGCTGACGCGTATGGCACTTTAGCTATGTAGTCTCATTCCTCCTGCATCTTTGCCCCTTACTCCTTAGATAGCTTGAAGTGGTTGGCTAATGGAGTGTTAACCGGCTTAGTACCTCCCATATTGAATCGATCAAGTACCTTGGCTATGTACTCTGCCTGTGACAAAACCAGTTTCTTATTTTTCCTGTCACGCTTTATCCTCATGCCTAAGATTTGTTTTGTAGCTCCTAAATCCTTTATGGCAAATTTTCTAGGCAATTATCTTTTGAGACCTGAGATGTCCTTCATGCTTGAACCGACCACAAGCATATCATCAACGTACAGAAGAAGAATGATGTACGACGTATCAAACTTCTTCAAGTAACAACAGTGGTTTGCATGACATCTCCTAAAACCGTTTCCCGACATGAAACTATCAAACTTTTTGTACCACTGCCTCTGGGCCTGCTTCAGGCCATATAAACTCTTCTTCAGTCTGCATACCTTGTTCTCTTTTTCTGGTGCCACGTATCCTGTCAGTTGATGCATGTATATCTCTTCTTCAAGGTCCTCATGAAGAAAGGTTATTTTAACATCTAGCTGCTCTAGATGTAAGTCCTCTGTAGCTACTATACTCAAGACCATGCGAATCGTAGACATCTTCAGCACAGGTGAAAATATTTCAGTGAAATCGATACCTGCCTTTTGTTAAAACCCTTTCATAACCAATTTGGCCTTGTACCGTTTCAAACTATCGTGTTCCTCCTTTAGTCTGTAAATCTACTTGTTATGAAGAGCTTTCTTATCCTTAGATAGAGTGACTAGCTCCCATGTACGATTGGATTCAAGAGAGTCAATTTCCTCATCCATGGCCTACTCCTACTTAACCAATGTATCCGACTGTAATGCCTCTTCACAACATTCTGGTTTACCATTATCTGTCAGCAATAGATAATGTAAGAAGGGTGAGTATCGGACCGTGGGTCTTCTCTCCCGAGTAGACCTCCTCACAATCGGTGTCTGTTGTCCCATAATGCTCATGTGCATGATTATCCTGTGGTGCTATAACACCCGTGTCCAGTAACTCTTCCAACTCTACGAATTTCTTTTTCTCAGCTTTATTTTTCTGTACGCTATTCTTATGCATCACTTTTTCATTGAAGACTACGTCCTTACTTCTGATGATTTTTCTATTTTCTTCATCCCAAAACCTATAGTCAAAATCATGTTGCCCGTAGCCTATAAATGTGCACCTCTTGGACTTCGCATCCAGCTTGTTTCTATGCTCTGCATCAATTGAACATATGAAGTGCAACCGAACACTCTGAGATGTGCAAGATTCACTTCTTTCATATTCCACGCTTCTTTTGGTAGCCCACCATCTAATGGTGTTGAAGGACTTCTATTGATGAGATATGCAGTAGTATTCACAGCATCTATCCAAAACGTCTTGAGCAACCTTACATGTAACCTCATACTCCTAGCACGCTCAAGAATGGTCTTGTTAATGCGCTCAGCCACACTATTCTGTTGTAGTGTCTCTGGAATCATTTTCTGATGTTTAATTCCATTTGCTACATAATACTCCTCAAACCTCTTATCACAGTACTATCCCCCGTTATCAGATCTGATACATTTTGCTGTTTTACCTGTTTCGTTTTTTACCATGACTTTCTAATTCTTAAATATATCAAATACATTAAATTTGTGCTTTAAGAAATAAACTCACAGTTTTCTACTAGCATCATCAATAAAAGAAATAAAATAACGTGAGCCACTAAGAGATAATACCTGTGCCGGTCCCCACACATCAGTGTCTACAAGCTCCAATAAATGTGTCTTTGGAGCGCATTTTATCTTCTTGAAACTTACCCTCTTCTGCTTGCCATACACGCAGTCCTCGTAAAATTTCAAGTCAATAGACTTCATCCCTAGTAGATTCTCTTTTGACAATAGCCTTTCATTCCCTTTCTAACTCATATGTCCCAACCTCTAATGTCATAACTGTCCATTCACTCCAATGCGACTGAGAGTGAACTATATGATCCTAAAGTCACGTACAAAGTACCTTCCTTTTACTTCGAGATATCATCAAGGCACCTTTTGTGATCTCTCAGGAATCACTGGTGAATGTCATCATATAACTGGTATCAACCAACTACTCCACTGAGATCAAATTCCTTCTCAAACTCGGTACATGTCAAACATCTTTCAATTTCAACGTCGTTCCGTCTTTCTAATTTATATGAATGTCTTCCTTTCTAATAATACTGCATGGCTCATCATCACCCGAGTAGACTCTCTCAAAGTCACCTGACACATAATTACGCAGAACTTTCTTATACGAAGTGGCATGAAACAAAGCACTTGAATTTATAACCCAAGAGCCATTCCTCGCATCAAGAGACAAAATCAACACCTATGTGTTACTCTCCTCAGATAGATTCACTGAATCCTTTCCGTCTTGGTACATGAGCCCAAAAATGATGCAGATCCTAAACTCAAGTGGGCTGCATAACAGCAAAAAAATAGGCAAGGAAATGCCTACCGTTGAAGGCTCCCTGGGGTCCACAGCCATGTTTATATGCCATTCAAATTGATTCCTACCAAAAATATTAGCCTGATCCTACCAACTGTTTCATAACTTCTGTGGCCCCATAAATGTTTCAGCGGGGAAACATTCTCTCTGTTTCTTGTCCTGTGTCACACTTGAGTTTTGGACTTGCCTCATTTTTAAGATCATATATTAAAATGAGCAGGGAAAATGGATGGAGTGGATACGAAACACATACATCAAGGTGGCCCCACAGTCACGGCTCTGACATGACTGAATCATCTCCCATCCCAATGGTCTCCTGCCTGCGAGAGTTGTAAAGAGCTTCTGCATCAGTGAAGGGGTTGGCGCATGGGGTGGGACCCACCATGCTGTGTTGCCCAAACCATTGAGACCATCAGGTGCATGGACCATTTAAGCATAGGAGCCCATCTGTAATTCAGGTGGAACATGTATATGGCAATGTGCTAGAGCGTTTTACATAATAAGCTTTGAAGCCATGCTGAATCACAGATTGTCCTATTTTTAGGCCCTAGGCATAAATGTTTTTGTGGCATTTAATGATTCAATTTTCACATAAGTATGTCCTGTAAAAATCAAGGGTCAACATATTCCTTTGGTGGGGCTCATTTGAATCACAGCTCAACCTGGTTTTTTGGCCTTGGGGCCTAGCCCGGGATTACACATCTAATGGTTGGGCACCACTTCTAAGGAGTAACTCGCTTCTGCAAGGGAGATGGGAAACTGAGTTTCAGTCAAGGGTTAATTAGACTCTTCACCTTCCATCCATACGTTTAGAGGAATGTTTTTAAGTAAATATAAAAGGTCAAAAATGTTCTTAGAATATCATTCACTCCCATGAATTTTCGGATTTAAATAAATAAATTTAAAAAAAAATAAAAATAATAAAAAAGTAACTTTTATAATCCATACTTTATATATATATAAAAAAAATTCCATCCAGTTCACTCGTGTTGTGCGCACGTGTACTGAATATAGGACAATGGTCATTTTCTTTTACCACCCCAACTGGCACCTGTGATGGGAGATGGCCGTGTAATTTCTCCCGATGGGGGATCAGGATCGAATTTCTCTTTACTTTAGGGGCTGTTTGGGAGCACCAAAAGTAAATTGGATGGAGAAATGCTTTCCAAGAAATGACATATTGCCCTCATTAAGAGGTCACGTTTTAGTGGAAAACATTTCCCAAGAATGCATTTTTATGGAAAGTCCTAAAAGATTTTCCAGCACATTAGGAAAATAAAAATAATAAAAAAATAAAAATAAAGAGACCAAATCCTAAGGTGTTTGGACGTGCCAACAAATTGATTTGGAGATACTAGTATAACAAGTAGAAACAACCAAATTGCAGACTTGGGTAGCTCGATAATTCCTCATTTTGGAACACCAGGAGCATCCTGATATCCTCTTGATTAAACTGAATATTTAAAATCAATTCAATTGCTAATCCAAACACAGCCCCATCTTAAAACACGGAAACGAGAGAGAGAGAGAGACCATTCTCTCATTCTAACAGAACCAGTGTCAAGAGGGAGAGAGAGAGAGACACCATTCTCTCATTATAACAGAACCAGTGTCAATTGACAAGCTAGAGTGCAGAAACTAAAACAACACCACCCACGTCTTACTTCGATGCCCCCCACCCCCCCAAAAAAAAAAAAATCTAGAATATTGTTCTACTATAAGGAGAGCTTCCGGTAAAGAGCTCCTAAACTAAATGAGGATCCCTGGCACTGCAGCAGAACTAGAAAACCCAGAAAGCACCTATTTACCTAAGCTTAGGCCTCTTGGACGGGGCACTTCTTACATCCCTCCTATCAGGGACGCGGGACTTGCCAAAAGCTTTGATCTTCCTCCTCTTCCTCTCTTCTTCACTGTCTGATTCGTCACCTTTCTCCCTGTCGGCATTGCTTGCCTCCCTCTCCAGCTCCTCCCAAGTCTTCCCCTTCTCTTCCTCTGAATCGCCCTCGCTGTCCTCATCTTCATCCTCATCAGACTCCACCAACGACTCGCTTTCATCATCTTCCTCCTCTGAGACAGATTCCGACTGCACGTCAGAGGGCTCATACCCTTGATCAGATTCCTCCGAGTTCTCAGAATCTGAGTCGCTCACTTCCATGTTCAAGAACTCCCACCCGCCGTCCTCAATGAACTTCTCAGGATCATCAGTTATTGTCTTCAGGATGGGCCGCCAGTTCAGGTTCAGCCTGCTTTCATAGTACTTGAGGTCTGTCGTGTCAAGCCACTCCTTGATGCCATCAAGGGACGAGGATGGGATTGAGTCTATGCGGAGGACGTCCCGCTTGAAGTCCTTGAACACGATCGTCATGTCAAAGTTCTTCTGCCCAAGCCCCACCCTCTCTAGATTAACAATCTCAATCTCACTCAAAGTGATCACCAAGAATGGCGTTTCGATCAGTTCGACCAAGCAGCTCGATGTCGGAACAATGAAGGCAGAAGCCTTGTGAGGAACTCCATGGAAACCAAGCTCCCTCAGTGGCTGGTCGAACTCAAGATCAAGTCCTTTAAACTGTGGCTGGCCCCAAAGGTCATTGACCCGATTGACGAAATTGTTGAAATCCATGTTTATCTTGTTCTTCCTATCCCTCTCTCTCTGCTCTTCCTCAATCTCATCTGGGTCGTTCGCTGATCTCTTCCCACCTCCCAATGTCTGCACAATGTCCATCACCTCAACATAGAACTGGACATCTTTGGTCTTCTTGTTGCCTACCATGATATGATTATGCAGGTGGAAATGCAGGAGAGTAATCATCTCCTTCTCTGCGGGCTGAAAGAATGCGTGCTTGATGTTCCCATACATGATGTCTACACGTTCGTTGGGCCTTGAGGTTGAATAACGGAAACCATTGGCGTGGCCTTCTAAGGTACCCGGCAGCTTCCTTCCCCGGCCGCCAAATACTGGACGGATCCACAAGTCGGTCAGTCTTATCGGCTTGAACTTGGAGCCTGCGAGCTGCAGTTTCTCCTGAGTGACCAAGGTGGCCCGCTCAGCTCTCTCCGACTCTCTTGAAGCAACCTGCCGACGGAGGGTCTTGATCAGCTGCACCACTTCGCTGATGTGCCTTGAATCCTTGGATCGGAACGAAACCTCCTTCAGATAAATGGATCCTTGGAATTTCAGAGAATTGGCATCAGGGGGATTGAACGGGGTTCCAGGTACATTGAAGAATATACGGATATAGCAATTTTTTCCATCCTGCTGGCTTGAAACACTCTTGACAGTAGCAATGTGAAATGGCACCATGCTGCCATGGATTGGCAAAAGGACAGCCTCATTCTTTTGGTCGATTTGTATCATTAATTCCCTCGACTGTGGGATATCATTGACATTCTTGTAGGCAATGAGATCGCTTGAAGCTTTTGCAGAACCACGGCCATCTCCAGCTGCAGAACCGCCCCCAGCCAACCTCCTCGCAGTTTCTTCATTCTTCTGCCGGGCCAGCTCAGCCTGATGCTGCCTCCGCAGCTCCTCCTTTGACATCTCCTGATTATCTGACCTTAGAGTCGCTTTCGACAAGAATGCCTCAGTTCCATTGGATACAGCTTTGACCTTTGGACGCTCTTCTTCCTCCTCCTCTTCCTCATTGAATGAGTACGCAACATCCTTAACTAACTTGGAGCTGATTGAAGTCACAACTTCTGCAGCTTTTTCATTGACAATAATGGTGTCTGCGAGCAACAGCGAGAACATCTTAGTCTTTGGATTGTTGGTTTCTGATTGCAAGTTCTGGAACCCAAGAGATACATTAAAAACCATTCCAGGCTTCAACACCCGATCATTCCTGGCATTTAAACTCAATCCCGACTCACGGAACTCGAGACCGATTCCCGTTCCTGCTGACTTTGTAAGATGAGAGGCAAATTCAGGAGCATCCCTCTCTACCACCGAGACTGCTGCTTGGTAAAGAGCACTGACCTTATTCCCAGCCTTCAATGCGCCTATCGCTGCCTCATGAGCCTTGAGGAGAACCTCATAAGCCTTACTCTGCGTTGCATTTGCATCAATGAGAAATGTTCTGGCAATGTTTGAGCAGTAGCTGTTGTAGCGCGATCCGATTGCGCATAAGATCACACTTGTCGAGTCATAGTAGAGATCCTCATCATTGCTTGATGCACTCGGCTTGAGATCAAATTCACCCCCACTCTGAAAAATTGGGGGGTAACAGATGTCAACATTCTCTGCTTTTAGTTTGACTTTGACTTTTGCTGGATCAAGTATGGCCTTCTCTGTGTCATCCATCAGTGATGAATGAGAAACCTTCTTCTCCTCATCAATGATCTTCTCGAGCTTTGGGACAACGAAGTGTTTCATCACAGATGAAGTTAAGTACGCAGCCTTCTTCACGTTTGTAAGCTCAGTGCCATCCTTGACAGAGAATAGTTCGGAAAATCCATTTGTTATATCACTGAGCTGGAATGAGGAGGACTTCAACTTCTCAGCCCAGGTCTCTAAAAGCCTCCCCTCAGGGGCCTCTCTTGCAATGTATCCGACAATTGGACTATCAGACTGAGAGTGGACAGCCTGGAATATCTCATCCATTAAAGCACTCCCATCATCACTCCTTGCCTTGACGTGTATCACGATCTCAAGGTTGACAGCCTCCCTGGCAGATTTCTTCAGGGTTCCTAACAAAGAAGCCTTCTTCTGAGTACACAAGAAATGAATCTGTTTCTCCATGAAGACCATGATTGTTTCTGGGAACTCATATCCGAGCAACCAGACGTTCAACGCTGAAGATTTCAGATAACGTAGATCATCAGAAGCTGGGGGACTAGCAATTACAAGAACATCAGAAGCACCCCAGAACTCAGTTTTGTGTTCCTTCCAGTGAGAATAGAACACTTTCAGCCGCTTCTGGAAGTTATCAAGATTGATCATGTAAGCACTGGGTGCCCCAGCAGCATTTTTGTCAGAAGGTTTTGCATTGCCATTTCGGTGTTCCGCCATTGAAGCTATGTCGGATCTAGAACAACTGAAATCCACAACAAACCAAACAGAAAAATGCAGAGATAACCACAAATTTCAGAGAAGGTATGTCTCTTCTTTCCTTTCTCTTCTATTTCACGAACAGAATGTAGTTCATCTGCAAATTACAGTTTTTTTAAGGATTTAGAACTTTTTAAAAAAAAATGAAAACTACTGGTTGAAAAGAAGAGAAAATAACATTTTCATTATATATATATATATAACCCATGATCCGAACTTCAATTCCTGGTTTCCAAATTCCTGTTATACAATCATCATCTGAGCCTTTCTTCCATCGATTTGGGGTTGACTTTAAATGGTAGATTGGCAAAAAGAAATTATGATTGGCTGCCAACTAGACATTCACCTTCCTCTTTACCAAGGTCTTGGAACTGGAAATGGCAAAGGCTCACATTGATACCGACTCAAATGCCAAACATAATTCCACACTACACAATTAAGACTGCCAAAAAGCTACTCGCATATTGCAGCAACATTTTAAAAAGGCAAAAATGCCCCTATTCCCAGTGGAGGTAAACTCCACACTGTTGATGAGGCCGACAGGTACAATCTGAAACGTTGCCTCCAAATTACCTAAATACATGTTAGGTTTGTTTCAAATTCCTCCCCATGTTCCTTGAAAATCCAAAGTTCATGATCCTCTGAAAACTATTTGCATGGGAAAAATTGCCACTGGCTGATGCATACAGAGCTTTGCTAAGCCCACATGCATGTTCAAGTCAGCTAATGCACATGCCACCACATATTCTAGCAAGGTGAATAAGTGGAATGTCCAAGCCATCCATCATAAGGGTACCATGATGAGATTCCCTATCCCAAGAATCAGGTCAGTCCACTAGTCAGGTGGGCCACAATCAACTTAACGAATGAACGGTTGTGAAAAAAAATAGCCAAAGTTTTCTAATCCGCTTGGCTTATTTCTACTATCATGGCACACCAACCGAATGGACCATCTTTATCTTTAGGCTCTACACAGTGAACTCCACCTAGTGGATGGCTTAGATGTTTCACTGGCCTACCATACTAGCATATACAGTGGGGTGTGCATTAGCTGACTTGTAGACACATGTGGGCTTAGCAAAGCTCCATACATACGTACATAGATTTACACTAGAATTGCTCTTTGACGATACGTTATTGTCCACCCAGCAGATAACCTCAAGTACATCCGCTGATTAATAACAAAATACTAAGTGTTGTCTACCTGATGAGTGGATGGGGCTGAATTTTACACAAGGTGATCCTCAAAGTGGGGCTAACCAATTAGACAGGTTGGATGTTGCACACAAATGCATTTTGAAAGTTATATGCGCTGGCAGATAGTAACCTATCGTCCAACCATACATAAATATGTATGTACATACATATGTACAGACATAAAAACATACAGACGGTAACTTATCAATATCTTCCAACCAGTTGGGTATGAGCATTTGTGTGTGTGTGTGTGTGTGTGTGTGTGTGGAGAGAGAGAGAGAGAGAGAGAGAGAGAGAGAGAGAGTAGCGGTATCACATGCAATGCACATGGGAAGAGTGTTCAAAGGTTGCATATTGAGAGAGAGCGCAAAGAGGAAGGGTGCACGCTACATGCAAAGAAAGGGAGGGAGGACAACGGGAGGAGAAAAAAGCTTTATGGTGCACACAACCATGTCTGTATGGCCGACATCCAATCTGTCTATCAGTTGGATCCACTCATATTAGGATGAGATAACGAAAATCAGGTAAACCAAATCTCAACTGGCCTGCAAAACAGGAAACAATGCAATGGAGATGCCCGACATTTAAGTTCTTAGGACCCACCAAGAGTTTGGATTAGGTTGATATTTTTATTTTCACTTCATCCTGTTGGGACTCACCTTATGAACAAGTTGGATGATATACAAACATCGCAATGGGCCCTAAGGAGGATTTGATGGTGCTCATCCCCATCCCCACAGTTTCTTGTGATGTGACCCACTTGAGTATTGTCTCTCATTTTGGCTGAGGTCCTAACATTAGCTGGAGAAACTAATGGAGTGAAGTGGATGTCACATAGACATCACTGTGGGCCCCACAGAGCTTTTGTTACAGTATTCCAAGGAATACTGTCTATTAAAGGGTGGGTGAGTTACATGCCAGGAGGAAAGTGAGGTAGCCACTCTGACTCACATCAAAAATATAAATGACAGAATTACCCCCACTTGGAGATGCAGAGGCAACAAAATCCCCTTTAAAAACCCAAAGTTTTCCGACTCTTCCATGACTAATTATGGGGTTGAAATTGCCCATATGCATATACTTTTTTTGAAGGATTCCATGTGTGTATACGTATGAGTGTTCATTGGGAATTTATCACATGCAATCAACTGTTTCACAATTTACAGTAAGTCACTCTGTGTAAGGACCACAGTGATGTGTCAGACATCCAACCCGTCCATCAATTGCGTCTCCAGTGTTAGGCCCAAAGCCCAAAAATCATGACTCATATGGGCCACACCACATGGAACAATGGATAAGGAATCCCACCATAGGTTCATGCATGTGGCCCACCATGATGTGTATATACTATCCAACCCATTCATCATGTGCATCCCAGCTGGATGAAGGCAAAACCCGAAAAACAGACCATTCCAAAACTGAGGTGGGACAAGCCACATGATTTTAGAGGTTTTAGGTATGATTTTACATTGCAAAGTTGACTGTGCGACGTGGTCTATAGTTCTGTGTGATGATACACATGCACATGCAATATTCCCATAGGTAAATCAACTGTACAAGTTGCAGTACGTTTGAGCTACCGTCAATCTGTTAATGACATCCACTGTTCATTAGTTGCGTGATTGCACCCCCTCATGTCAATCATACATACCAGAAATCAGGCCAATCCATAACTCCAGCAGGCCCACCATAGGGAACTGCATAAAATCACGCTTAAAACCTCCATGTGTTGCAGCCCACATGAGTTTCCAAATGGCCGATTTTGTGTCCATCCTGATGGGGTGAATCATATAAGTGGATTGGATGGCATATACACAACATGGTGGGCCCCACAGAATGACTGGTGGACATCCCTCTCAACTTTTCTCTGTGGTGAGGCCCAAACTGAGTATTGAATTGACCTAATTCTTGGGCACTGAACATACAATGGGATGGCCTATCTGACTGACGGGTTGGATGTTCCCATAGGGTTGACTGTATTGGACAACACATCTGATGGACAGGTCGGAAAATGGAACGCCACATCTGATGGACAGGTTGGAAGTTCCCATAGGGTTGAGTAGGTTGACTGTATGGAACAGCACCTCTGTGGACAGGTTGGAAGGTCCCATAGGGTTGACTGTATGGGATCGAACATTTTACACACAATCACCCAAACAACATAGGCTTTTTATAAACAGCAATAGGCCATGTTAAACAATGAAAACCCCATGATCTTCATAGAAAAGAAAATCAACTAAATGCTTTCATTCATTTGATGTAAGATTATCCTGAAATGTACAAGCACAGCATTCAATTAATAAACAAGGAAGCGTACACGCAGCTGTTTTTGGTATGAAACTTTTAACAATTTTCATGCAGACAATGGGCCATAAACAGCTTCAGGGGATGGAAGGCGTTACTAACAAAAGCAGTCAACTTTGTTAACAGAACTATACATGAGGTCAATCAGGGCAATTGATAAGTAAAAACATACTCAAAGAGGAAGGTCAAGAGCAGTTTCCTTAGTAGGGTGCTGACCAACTGATTAGACTCCCTAGGTAGTAGATACATGATTGAGTATAATGTTAGACCCCACCACTAACATCCTAATGTAACTTGCAACAAAAGAGTGATCATGGTTCTGGACCCAAACCGGATGCCCCAGAAAATGAAATTACATTTTATTCAGCTATAAGACATGAAATGACTCTTTCAAGTCTTCAAGGGCATTCTAACCAAAGTCATTCTGATAGTCATCCTTAACTTCGAAGAAATTAGAACGAATCTAATCACTTAACTTGATGGAACAGAGGAAAATATTTTCCTTGTGTAAATAAAATCCAAAGACAGTACAAATCCTTCATTAAATTAACTTCACTGTTATCGACTAGTCGATGGAAAATGAAGAATACAGCAGAAAAATGCATTGCAACTCCAGTTTTATGCTGAAGAGTTATGCTAAAGTCGACATGATATGATTGAACAAAACCTCCAACTTCCCAATGGCCATAAACAAGGGCATTGCCCAGGAAGTTGCTGCTCATAATGGAAAAAATAAGATAAGGAGAAGAAAGGGCATTCAGAATAATAATTAGGTGATTTGGAAATGAAGAAGGAGAAGAATACAATGGCATACACCAAGCAAGAAACCGCAATCCTAGGGGAGGCAACAACCACCTCAAAATCAGGCCAACACAAAGCTTGATATGAGACCCAACAGCAGTAATGAGGGGACCTGCATATGTTCTGTTTGGATTTGGAAGCCAATAAAAGGGCTGATGCCATGCTCACATCAGCATGATGTCAAACCATATGCATAAGAGTACATGTGCATGGGGAGAAGGGATTTGATACTCTAGGAGAGCATGACGCTTGTTAGAAGGGATTTGATACTCTAGGAGAGTATGATGCCTGTTAGGCAGGCACTTAGAAATTGTACACGTGACAATCATTAACTCAAACTAAACCGACTAAACTGTGCAACCCACTGTCAAGATTGGCTGCAGTATTTTTGCTTCTAGAAGGGGGGGAAAAAGTGAGACACGTCTGGAGTTTGGAGTACGCCCTATCTATCAAGTTGGTGTTCTTTTCTCTTATTTTCCTCACAAGCGCATCTACAATATGTAATATGTTACACATTACTATGGCAGAAATAATACAGCTATTGCCGACATTTCACTTGTGAGAGTTAAAATCCCTTCCTATTCACTGAAAATTCTCTACTTGCTGGAAATTGATTCCTAGCTGTTCCCCAGCTGCTGGGAACTGACCCTAACTGTTGGAAACTGGATTTTATCAATTGTTCTGTGTTCTAGCCTACAGAAGCCTACACACATCTGCTGGAGATTGCAATCGATCAAACATCTTTAAAAGATTGATAGAACTGCATCATTAGGCAATTGAAAAGGAGGAATCTAATTAGGTCCAAAGAAAGATAACAAAAGTGCAGACGGAATGTGAAGCCAAGCGCAAAGATTATCAGCAGCAATAACTAGGGCTGCAACTTGGGCAGGTCAGGTCAGGTCAGCTTTAGGGTCAACCCGAGCCCAACCCAACCTCAAGAGGACCCAAACCGCAGTCCGACCTGACCCAAATTCCAACTTGAGGTGCCCAACCCAACTCGATTTCTTTTATGCTGAAACCTAACCCAACCCAAATATACGTGATTATTCCCAACACGACTTGAATTTGCTCAAGCGAAACCCAACCCAATTTCAAATCAGGTTGGAGTTTTCCAACCCTAACTCGACTAAAGGACCATGGCAAACCGACCCAACCCATCCCGAACTTGGGTTGGCTCAGCAATAACATAAAAGGAAAACAGAATATGGTGAAGATTATTCACTGCCTCTCTTTTTATTACAAAAATAAAATAAAATAAAATAAAAATGTTTCATACAAGAGAGCCTCTCCCTCATACTAGGACCCATTACAATTAGTCCATGAACCAAAAGCCATGTGCTTATAGCTGGCGACAGGTTGGGTCATTTCAAGAACCTTACAATCCCATCCACTTTAATAGACACCCCCACTTTTAAATTCTGCTAAATATAGACCAGACCTTGTCAAGATATATATAAATTAGACTAGCTCATTGGTCGACCAAGCCAGGTCGGAATTCCCAGTTTTCACACAATGCCATGAAGCTGAAAAAGAAAACAAGAAAAAAGAAAAAGGTTTCTTTTTGTTGGCTCCAGTATAATTATCAAATAAATCCAACCACAGGTTTTGTATAACTAACTCAACACAATTATTGTTTGAAACCTACAATCGGATCTCCTCCCTAAAATTCATAGACCACCTAGTCCAAAAAAAAAAAAAAAAAACTTAATAATCAAATCATTGGCATAGCAGAAAGAGTCATAGTTTTTTCTTAATCAGTAAGTACAACCACTATAGCAAATAACAAGAAGAAAGAGAGAGAGAGAGAGAGAGAGAGAGAGAGAGAGAGAGAGAGAGAGAGAAGAGAGAGAAAGAGAGAGAGAGATGGCATTAGGGAAAAAAATCAAATCCAACCATAATTACCACAAGCCCACAACTAAAGAGCTTCCATCATATATGAAGCAGAAGCCAGCAAGACGGTCCAGAGGCAGAAACACCTGATGGTCAGATGATATAAACCATCCAATCAGTCATCTTTAAAAATGGCTCACAGTTAACATGAAAATGCACACCAACTGTTCATTTTGGATCTCCTGACACTGCAATTCTTGTCCACTGGTCCATCCACAGTATGGCACACCTCTTGAATGCTTCTGATCACAGAAAGATTCCCCCAAAGAAAATTTGCAAAAATCAACCTATGAATTTCTTTAAAGTCTAAAAACAAATAAACAAAAAGAAAACAGGATTGGACCAACAACTCTTTTTTGTTTTATTCATACTAGATAGGTTCCTTATCTTCATTGCTTCCGGCTTATAAATATCACTTCACCAACATAATTACCATCACAGACAAAAACAATACCAAAAGCTAACAATAAAAACAATGTACAGGTACCGAAAAATCACAATCAAAATCACAATCCCCGCCAAACAGGCCAGAAAATCCCACTCGAAGAACAAATCAAAAGAACAGCAGAAGAGATAAACCAGAACCATGGATTCTTCCACCAACCACTAAATCAAGAGACAGAAACATAGGAAATACACCAAATTGCGGCCCAAGGGATTAAGAGAAAAAATTGCTTGAAAATACAATAATTACATCAAACCCTAAACTTTTCGGATGGGGGAGGTGTGTGTATGTGTATATATATATATATAAGAGAGAGAGAGAGAGAGAGAGAGAGCGAGAGAGAACAGGGAAATTATCAAAAGCCCCCAAAAAATCAATATTAAGAACAAAAGACCCGATTTCATTTTCATTCCAATGAGGCCCTTGAAAGGTCACTCGCCAGAAAAATGAGAAAGGGCCCCCACCCCGTCCCACTGAATCAGACAGTGGGATTTCATCATATTTCGTCATTTCTGCAGAACAGAAAACAGGAAAAAGGAAATTGGATTTCTCTACAATCGCCATGGATTTACCTTGCACGTCAGATGCGAAGATGTTGGTCTCAGTGGAAAAGGAATGCAAGCTGAAACCCTAAAACACTTGGGGTGAGAGAAGATCCGATTGTCAATTTTGGGGAGGAATTTCGGGTTGGATGGATATTAGGGTTTGAGATAGCATCGGATGGGATATCGTATGGACTTTCAGGGATTCTCTATGGGATATAGAAATAGGGTTTGAGAGTGAGAAATTTAGAGAGAGAGACAGGCTATCTTTCGCTATGTATGGTTATTGAAAAAGAGGAGTTATATAATACTCTGGCTTGGTTTGAGCTTGATACGCAGGCACTCATGAATTGAGCACGTAGCATATTTTACCCCAAATAAAACCAATTAGATTGTGCATCTCACTGTCTCAAAGTCATTTAACCGGTATTCCATTGGTTGAACAATCCTATCCTCTGATTCATATATACTTTCTTGTAGAAATAGGACTGTTGGGTACTGTTCATTTTTAACCGTCCAATAAATGTCCATTAATCCGATATTCAAATAATCAAATAAGATTTTATTTTTTTGCTCATGATACATCTTTAATTAGTTCCATAATTTGAAAGTACAGTTTAATTTGACTAATCGTATTCCACATGTGCAATTTCTTAGTGATTTCTAAGTGCCTGCATTTTATCCATCATGCTTTGCTAGAGTATCAATGTTTTTCTCTGATGGGAAAAGCAGAGTTATATGATACTTAGGCTGCATATGACGCTTTATACGCAAGCACTTGGATGTTGTATACGAGGCATAAATCAACTCAATTTAAACCGACTAAATTGTTCAATCCACCATCTCTAAATGGAAGTATGAATATCAGATTGGTTGGACAAATCTAACCCTTGATTCGTGGACACTTACTTGTTTGTGGAAATATGACCACTGAATACTTCTCCATTCTAACTGTCCAACATATATCCACCAATCCGATGGTCAGATAATAATAATTGAAAATATTGGTTTGTGGGGAGTGGATTAGGTGTTATCCCACCTTGATGATGCGTTATATATCCAAGCCGTCCGTCTTACCAGCCATTTTTACGACGTCGTCCTTAAGCATATCCAAATCTCAAGTGAACACACCTCACAAAACAGTGGTGATTGAACTCCAACCATTATAAAATTCCAAAGGCCCAACTGTTTATATCCCATCCAACCCATTGATAAGGTCAAACAGACCTTAGATGAAGATAAAATACAGAGATCAGCCTGATCTAGACTTTTTGTACAAAAAGTTTTTAATGATTATTTAATACTTTTTCCAGTGATGTGGTCCACCAAAGATTTGGATCTTCTTAAGTTTTGGTATAACATCTTAAAATGAGTTGAAAAAGCGGATGGGTGGCATGGATATACAATACATTTATTAGGCGGGCCCACACGGTAAGGGTAACACCCGGTAAAGTGCTTGCCGGGTAACACCTAATCCGCTGCCTGGTTTGTAGGGCTGTCAATGGGCCAGGCCTGGGATAGGTCTTGGCCCCGATTTTGAAATGTTTCAGGCCAGCTCTATTCGAAATTATAAATTTTTAGGCCTGAGCCCAGCCCATTGACACCCCTACTGGTTTGTGATGCATTCCTCTCTTTTTTTTCTTCTTTTTTTTTTTCTTTTTTTTTGAGATAATCTAAATATAAGAACTATAGTTTAGACGGTTCCATTTGAGTTACGTGTATGCCAGGTATATAATTTCTATGTAATAAGCTAGGGAACAATTTAATGTGCATCAAATCAAGACCATCCATCAGGTAGACCACTTTTTGTGTGGCCTTGATCCAAAACATCAGGTTGATTCAACACTCAAGTAGGCCACCCAAAAAAAGTTGCACCTAGAATCTCTAAATTCACTAGTCATGGCTAACCTGCATTTTGTATTATTATGATTTTTGGGCAATAATTTCACCTCATGAATCACTCAAGATGAATGGATTGGATGACATTTGAACACGACTTGTGAGCAGTTATGAAACAATACATTCATACAAGAGTATAGCTTAAATAAGGATCTTGAGAATATATTCGTGTGTAGCTTAAATAAAAATCTTGAGATGGATGAGTGACATTGCAAGATATTATAGAATAAAAAATGAATGCATTCCATAAAGTTAGGAATAACATTTATAGATAATAAAATAAAGAAAATAGACTTAGATGATTTGATCACATGCAGTGGAGACAAAAAAAAAAAAAATTTACACGAACTAGAATGAATAAGTTGGTACAAGTTGAAATCTCTAAGAGGACAGAAAATGGTAAGAAAAGACTTTATGTCCCATGACTTGACTATAGTTATGGCCATTGATAGATTAAAATGGTAAAAATATCCATGTAGCCAACCTCAATTAGTTAAGATAAAGCTTTTGATGATGATGATCATTTTTTGGTCTAATGGTTGAAAAAAGTCAACATACTTAATGGAGAAGGTGGATTTCATGAAAGTTTCACACATGTAGTTCTCGATTTGAGAAAGTAACTCACAAGAGTCTCAACACGAGGTCAGGGTTCAAGTACCCATTGTGGTGAAATCCCACTAGGTGGTGTGAGTGCATGGGTGTATGTATGGAATGTGACTGCATGTGTTTTTTTTTTGTTTTTTTTTAAAGTACATTAGTAGGGTTCATATGGTTATAGAGAGGTCTGGTATTTGTGAAGCTCATGCAGATGTATAAAGCCTCTTCTATAAACATCAATGTATGTACAAGTGTGCGGTGCTAAAGTGGGATGGATCTCTTTTATCTTAGCAGTGGTCCATTCTTAAGAAGGGCCACCATGTTAGAAATATAGTGATGACTTAGAGAAACCTTTATAAGTTCTTTTGTAGCCATCCATCTATTTTTTTAAACTATGCCCAGTAGTGGCTATGAAAATAAAGTCTTTTTATTATAATAAAGTGTGGATATGATCTTGATCATTCATTGGGTTGGAACATGTTTAGTTGCTCATCCCTCCCAAAAGTTTTGTTTGATTGCATCATTCTAAACATTCCATCCATGACTAAGAAATGAATTGTCCACTTTTTATAAAAGAAAAGGCTTGATAATTGTAAATCATGCTGCATCATCCTAACCATCTCTCTTAAAAATAATTCTAATATGAATGGGGTTATATTTTGCCCAACCTATAGGAAGTTAATGTGTTAAGCTTAGGAGGTTGTCTCTCTTGCTAACTCAGCGGGAGATTCCTCTCTCTTGTACTTTGTTTTATTAATAAAATCTCTGTTACCTTTTTATTAAAAAATAATAATAATAATAATAATAATAATAATAATAATAATAAATAAATAAATAAATCCTAATATGATGATAAACTATACCCAGCCACTGGCTATGAAAATAAATAGTCTATGTTGATTATAATAAAGTTTTGATAATTGATCTTGATCGTTCACTGCGTTGAACCACGTTTAGTTGCCCATCGTCCAAAAGTTATGTTTGATTGCATCATCCTAGCCATCCCATCCATGACTAAGAAATGAATTGTCCACTGTTTATATAAGAAAAGGCTCAATAATTATAAATCATGCTGCATCATCCTAACCATCCCTCTTAAAAATAACTCTAATATGATGATATTAACTGCTTGATCAGTGTATGAAAAATAGAAGATCCATCTTTATTATATTGAAAAGGGTCAGATCATTGGTATGAGATGTCCGTCATTTCAGGCAACATAATTTGTGAATGGATCAGACCAAGGCAAGATTTAGCTTGCTAACAGTGTTGCTAGGCAACATAATTTGTGTATGGACAACCAGATAGATCTGGTATATGCTGTAATCCCAGCCTAGGAATAGATGATCACGGTTTTCTTGAAGTCTATTACAGAACTTGCATTGCTGTTTTACTCAGATCCTGAACTAGGCCAACATGTCAGCTACTGAGCTGTACTTAGCTTGCACTAGATGGCCATCCAAGATGTCAACGAGTGCTTGGAATGTGTCATTTCACCTGAAAAAAACCTGTCCATTGAACCTTGGGATGTGCTTTCTAGTGATGTTCTAGGCTGATGACGGAAGAACTAACAACTTAAGCAACAGTCCAGCAAGATTCCACGTTGGGGATAAAATTCTTCCTTTGGAAAAAACATTGCATTAAGCAAAAACTGTGCTTGGTGGACCATGAAATTGTAATTAACGGACCAGATTTCACAAGCAATGTCAGTCACCTATATGCACATGCAACTCATTATCATTTGTAAAGGGCCTATCCTTGTGAAACCCATACATCTGTATCATGGAAAAAAACCCACTCAACTACAGAAAAACCACATCGAAATACAATTCCCTAATTAAGGGTTTTAATTTCGAATCCCTAATTAGGGTTTTTTAGTTTTGAATCTATAATCTGCAAATTAGGGAATCGACACTACAAATCCCTAATTAGGGATTCGAAGTTCGAAAATTGCCAATACCCAAATCATTGCACAGTGCTACTTAGGGATTAAAAAACACCCGAATTGATGAGATATGGATAGATAAGGGAAGAGAGAGAGAGAGAGAGAGGGAGGGAGGGAGATACCTGATGTCGCTACTGCTGCTCCTTGACGTGCAAAGAAAAGAAGAAGAATAATGAAAAAAAAAAACTAGAAAGAGGTCGACAGCGGAGAGGGGAGGGAGGGGAGGGTTCGAAAGCTAAGGAGAGGGAGAGGAGAGGGAGAGGGTTTGAAAGCTGAGAAGAGGGAGGGGGAGCGGAATGGGTACTAACCTCCAGTCCGCACGAGCGCGGATTAGGTGTTACACGGGTAACATCATGGTGGTTGTTACCCTTGCCGTAGGGCCCACCTTGATGATATGTTGGTATATCCACTCCGTCCATCCGTTTTTACGGCCCATTTTAGAGTCCCAAAATTAATCCTATCTAGATATTAAGTAGACTACAACACAAAAATTGTAATGATTGAATGCTCACCGTTAAAAACTTCCTAACGCCCACTTTAAGTAGATCCGTATTGTTTGTTTCCATCCAACGCGTTAATAAGGTCATATAGACACTTACGAAGGTAAAACGCAAATATCAGATTGATCCAAAGTTTCTGTGGCCCCGGCACGTTTCCAGTAGTATGCGTTCAATGCCCATCGTTTTATGTGGTGTGGTCCACTTGAGCATTTAATCGTCCTCCTGAAACGATCCTGCAAAGCTAGACGAACTGCGTGGATAAAATTCACACGGAGCTATTTGTTTTCTCAAAGCAATTGTAAATATACGGTAAACTATAATTTTCCCTGCTTCACGTGTTTGAAAATTAATTGAAACTCGTTTCTTTGAAATTGGTTTTAAAAAGGTAATTTTAATTTTTAAATTACATGATAATACATATGATATATCCATTTCATCCATCTATTTTACTACAATATTTTAAAACATGAGACAAAAAATAAAATAGAACTTATATTCAATTAACTCACACTAAAAGAAACAGTAGCCCCCCACAAAGTTTTTAATGATCAATATTCAATTTCCTTTTTCGTATGATGTGATTCACTTGAGTTTTGAATGTGCCTCAGTTTTTACTCATACTATAAATTTAATTGAAATAATGAATGAATGATGTGAATAAGAAAAATACATCACAGTAGGACCCAAGGAATTTTGCAATATTCTTGATTTTTTATGTCAAAAAGTAAGCAGCCAAATTATAGGAAAATAATCATTATTTTTTCACACGCTATTTACCATTTCACCCAAAATCGCCCAAAATAGACTGTACATAACTCTCTAGCTAGGTGCTGGTGGGGTAGTACCAATCAGCGTCATCACGGAGGTGGCTAGTGATCAGTATCATGTGAGCCCACCATAATGTATATTTTCATCCATGCCATCTATTCATTTTTATAGATCATTTTAGGGACGGGTACTAAAACCAAAGTAGATATAAATATCTAGTGGACTACACCACAGGAAAACAATAATGATTGAATATCCACCGTTAAAAACCTCATAGGGCCCACTGTAGCTTTTATTTGACATCCAACTATTGATTAGGTCATACATTCGTGGTTGATTAGAAAAACAAATATCAACTTGATCCAATAAAAATAATAATGAAGAACCATTAAAACAATTTGTGGGCTACAAAAGTATTGGACCAATCTAATCTTTATCCATATCTCCTTGACATTATCAAGGGGTTGGATTGCAAAGAAACATTACTAAAACATTAGAACCAGCCATTTGGAATTTTTAACAATGAGGCACTCAATTACCACGCACTTTTTAAGGTTTTCATGAGGTTAGCAAAATGCAGCACTTTTAGCCTAAAATTTAGCCCAATTTCGAAATCTGATCCATTCACTTTAGGGGTCGTTTGGCACCTTGGATTCGAGGGGATTCGAGGGGATTGGAAGGGGTTTCAAATCCTCTTGGTTGTTTGGCAGCAAAAAGCAACTGGGGATTGCCAATCTGGGGGGTTCCCAATCTCCTCTTTGAGGGGGTTTGTAATCCACGGTAAGAGCTTGGATTACACCTAAAACCGTTTCAATATTTGCAGGTATAAATGTATGTCACTGTACACTATCATTCTACTGGGCACATGGCCCACTAATGATGATCAGCACCATCCAAACATTGTTCATGTACATTAGCACCGTCCAAATATTGTCCAGCACCATCCAAACGTTGTCTATATTAATCAACGATTAAAAATCGTTAGTTAGTCACTCAAACATGATCTTGTGCTTGCGGTCCATCTGAAACTTGGAATTTCATCATTTTTTGGCAAAGCATATATTTTAGCGGGCTTTTCACAACCATAGTGTCAAAAATTATGTAGATATTAAAGTTGATTTAGTAATTAAATTCAAACCCTTGTAAATATACCATTTATAGGTATTTTTGAATTAAAGTTGATTCACACTCTAGGGTGCCAAACACACCCAGAGGATTGTTAATCTAGGGGGTTTCCAATCCTGGGGGTTGCGAATCTAGGGGGTTACAAATCCACGCTCCCAAACAGGCCCTTATGCTACTCGTGAAGAGCTTCAATTTGATCGACTAGTCGCTTGATTAAGTTTTGAATGAGAGAGATATTGGGCAGACAAGATCAAGCAGTAATATGATGAGCCATATTTTTCAATCCAACGGTCAAATTTGAGTGACTTTCAATCTGGACCGATCAGATCGTCTAAAATTTGTCTAGATCTAGACAAATTGGTCGTGCTTATTTAAAAACTGTTTTAGATGAATCTGATTGTTTTCAGGTTAGATTGGGCTGAATTTTGTTCTCTGTCCTAATCAGCACGTTCCGAACATATCTTACCGTTAAGATCAACTTTATGATGGCATGATTATATAATTTGATCAATCACATCATTATGAGTTATTATTGAAATTGCACTTTAGTGAACTTATGTGTATGCATAAACTGTTGGAGGTTCAATTAGGTTTTTCCTTCATCCAGGTCTTTGTCACCTAATCATTGAATGGAAAATAAACATTACAATGGGCCTTAGAAAGTTTTTTATAATGGGCATTCAATCAACACAGCTGAGATGGATAAAATGAGGATGTTGAGATGGATGAGTGGCAGGACACTTAAGGGAATTTGAAATGAATGCGTTGGAGGGAATTTATGAGTAACATCAATGGATAATAAAGTGAGGAAAAGTATACTCAAATGATTTGATCATGTGCAGCAAAGTCCAAGGATTGTGCTAGTTAAGAGTATGTTGGCACAAGACAGAGGGTCTAAAATGGTAAGGGAAAGGCTCAAAAGGACGTGTGGAGGTAGTAACAAAAGACTTAATGACATGTGGTCTAACTGAAGTTATCACATAGCATAAAGACAAAAAGGAATTCATGTAGCCAAGCCCATTTTGTTTGATTTAGGCTTAGATGATGGTGATGATGAGTGCTAGTTATATTGCGAAAACTTATAACCACTAGTCTTTCTGATTATTAAAGACATCTCTTTCTTTATAAAATGGTAGAGAAAAAAAAAATGAAAATCTATACACAAGAATAGATCAAAAGGGAGCTTACTACTTAGACCAAGGCGCTTGGTCTGGTCAGTAGTCTTCAATGGATCATCCGGATCTGCAGTTCAATATCAACAAGCATCATTAAGTACTCTTTTCTTTCATGCAATAGAAAGACAATGAGTGAGAATGAATGCAGCAAAGAATTAATTATCTGAGAGAATAAGAGTTATTTTCAGATGGAAGAGAAGTGGCCTCAGAGCTCCCGGCACAAATGACACACGGCTTGAGTTATTTGACTGATAGTTCCATTGTGTTGCTAATGTAGTTCATAGTCGATGTATGTAGTGATAGGTGCTTCTCTGGATACCGAAATTAAATGACCGACTTTGGTAGAAGCGAAGACTTGAATGAGAAGGTCACATCTCTATATTTAAATATGAATAGACAAACTGAAATGGAGATGATGGTTGCAGAATCCAGTGCGGTCCGGTCAATTAGAAGAGGCTACAAAGGGGTAGCGAATGACTGGCACATTAGTAACGGAACCAGATAAATAGTCACGACACAATCTTGGAAATTGCAACTCCGAGAGGATATGACAAAGTCTAGCACTAAAATGACCTGCTTGATTTCCCAAACAACATCTTTAGAAGTTGCTCAAGACCGAAAAGAACATCTTCCAACCTACACTATAGATTTCAAACTGAAAAATGTTCCTAGAAGGTTGATCTTACCGCTGCGGGCCCCACCACGATGTTCGTCCACATCCACCTCTTCTATCAGGTGTGCCCTGCCATTTTAAGACTACATGTCACGCCCCAAACTCGGAAACCGGGCTCACAAAATTCCCGATCACCGAATCCGGCGCCGACAGCCTCCGTAGAACCCCATTCTCGGCTCCTAGCTCCCATTCGCCAGGTTCCGATCCTGGGATGCTACGAGGAGGATTTCAAATACCAGTTTATTTCGTAATAAGCATAACCAAAGGCATAACCCACAAACAACAACCAAGAACTTCATTACATTTCCACTATGATCAAAAACTTTACAAGTACAATGAGCATAAAGGGAAATACAATGGCAAATAACGAAGACTCCAAAATGATCAGCAACCTGCTCCTGCCTCAGCGCTGCTGCAGTCCAACGTCACCTGCACGCAACGGTCGTGCATAAGCTTACAGAAAGCTTAGAGGGTGGTGAAAGTGTGTGCGCAAGGTAGTAATATGAATGCAATGTCTGAGTGATGCGGAATATGTAAATGGAAACATAATATCATGAGCCGTACCAAGGCTTATGCGATGCAAGACATGAATGGTATCGGCCATCCCAAGGCCATGCAATGTATAATGCAACTCAAGCATACAGATACTCATCAATGTCCACACATCAATACAGCTCAAAGTATGGAATATCACCGGGGTCTAGTACACTCTAAACCAGATTGCCGCCACATCGCGCACAATAAGGTAAGTGGAAGAGACCTCACTATCCGTCTGCCAATATCGGGCGCAACTCGTCGATAGCGGACCCATTCCTCGAGCTGGTCAAACTCAGCCTAGCATTGCCCCCTACTCTCGGGCGGGTAAGGCCGCACCCCCTTCCAACCGACCACGATACAGTGGAAAACGTAACCGTCTGGTAATCGGCACTCAACGCTCATCTACCCACTCGGTCTAGACGTTGGAGCAACCTCTTGGTACCATAAGGGTTTAGGGACTTTCACCCAGGGATATCTATAGTACCCCATGTAGATCAAGATTTTCGGTATCCAATCCTGCCAACCACGATGCATCTGTAGAGGCTACGGCCCTGATGTTGCTAGGGCGTACAATAACCATGTCACACAAATGCGGAATGCATGAATCACGCTATCCAGTCATGCAACCAATCCTGCGCATATCGTGCGCTCATGTAGGGCAACACCGCCTAACCGGGAGCCCATAAACAACCTGCCCGAAGGCAATTACTATGATCAGTCAGTCCTCATATCAAGCATACATATGATGCGTATGATCATGAGTCATGAAACTATACTAAACATGTTATAATGAAATAAACTATTTAACAATGCAGATGGGCCGGAACGGTCTATACACGATAAGTACGGCCCAGTAATGGGCCTTAAGGAGAGTTATAATGTGGACATCCAACCAGCATTACACTCGCAATGTGGACGTCAAACCAACATTGCATCCTAGGCATGATCTTTGTAAACGTCAGTACTTAGTCTGTAATGGATTTACACATTGCAATGGACCGTAGGTTAACCCCATTGGATCTTACATATATATCAAATGGGCCTTATCTTATGGCCCTTTTAGTCATCAGATGGGCCATATAAATGGACCACACTAATGGGTCTTGTGTGCATTGCAATGGGTCAAAACCCGTGGGCCTTAGATTGCATCAATTAGACCTAGTCACATAAGTTTAATATATGACCAATGGGCCACACTAATTGGGTCCCACATGTGGACCAAGGGGGCCTCAACTTATAGGTCTAATATGAGTCAAATGGGCCTAAACCCCTAGGCCTTATGGTACTTTAAATGGGCCTAAACCCGTAGGCCTTGCATGTATCAAAGGGCCTACCTCCATGGGCTTTAAATTTCAACAAAAAGGGGTCCAATTACCTGTGCCTTGAAGTACGTCGAATGGGCCTAGTCCCATGGACTTGCAACACATCAAATGGGCCTAGTCTTTAGGCCTTAAATGAATCAAATGGGCCCAGCCCATAAGCATTTTATAAATCAAATGGGCCTAGCCCATACCCCCTTTTTTTGAATTCAATGGGTCCCGACTCATGGGCCTTACAAAACATTTATTCCCATCCAAACTATTCATAGGGGCGCATGGTCTAGGGCCCACTACAATTTTCATATTATAAAATATACATTTACTATATAGCACACATGAATATATATGACATAAAATATATAATGTATAATATATAATAGAATATATGAAATGGTGGGTCCCGCAGAACTCGCTGGCGTCGGCTGACAGTGGACCCCACCATCAAAATAGATGGACGGCATGGCCCGGAACACATACCTGAGATGGGGCCCACGGTCCAATATCGCTAGAGAGAGAGAGACAGAGAGAGGTAGAGAGGGAGAGAGAGATATGGAGAGAGGAGGGCACGTGGCCCTTGCCTTTACAAAGGTGGGTCCCACGTAGGGCCCACTGTGATGTTTATTTGAAATCCAACCCGTTCATAAGGTAACGCAGACCTGTATGAACGGACAACAAAAATTTCAGCTTGATTCGAAACTTCTGTGGGCCCCAGGAAGAGTTTCAATGGTAGATGCTTATTCACACTGTTTCCTACGATGTGGGCCGCCTGAGTTTTGGATCGACCTGAAATTCGAAGGGGGCCCACCTAAGAAGGGGACCCACCTAATGGACGGGGTAGATGAAACATGTACATCATGTGGGGCCCACGGCGGCAGCCGTGGGTTGCAGCACGGTAGCCCGCCCGCCCGCTGCACGCCAGCACGCTGCTGGGTGCAGCGGCCAGCCGCTGACAGGAAGCAGAGGCCCTGCCTCTTTTAAATTTTTGGAAAATTATGTTTTCCCAAGGTTTTTGCCGTGTGGGGTCCACATCACGAAAATCCACAACGCCCATTAGCTGCCCTGGCCCAAGATGAACCCAAAGAGTCCAGAGTTCAAATTTTAAAATGCTTAGAAAGTGAAAAAAATTAAGAATTTAGTGTTTGAATGGTAATGACGCAATATTAGGCGCTATGGCCCACCAGGTGATTGGATCAGCTCTAAACTTCTACCCAACGGCTAAAATACCGTGGGTAAGAGGATGGACGGCTTGGATAGGACATAAACATCAGGGTGGGGCCTATGCAAGGGGACCACCAAAAAGGTCTTCTTTTTCTTTTCTCTTTTTTTTTTTTTTTCTTGAAACCTCCAGCGTCCAGACGCTGGACGGTTTTCACATTTTTTTTTTTTTGAAAAGAACTGTGGGCCCTGATGAAGTGGGCCACCACTGATGGGTGCTATTATTTCAGTGTCTAAGGTGGGCCCCACTTGAATAAAATGGTTATATTAAGGTGGGATCCATTCAAGTGGGCCACACAATTCCATAGCATAAAATGAAATAAAATAAAATAAAATGAAAGAAATAAAAGAGAGAGACATGGAGAGTGGGACACGGCTTGTGATGGAGGGACCCCGTCATTATGGGCCCTCCCTTGCAATGAAACATACAATAAATGGATCCCTTTGATCATGGGACCATCAAAATTATAAATCAACGGTGGAGATCCATTCTCCACCGTTATGGACGGTCTAGATGACCTTTTTGCAATGAAAATAACCATCATGATGGGGTCCATGAAGAATGGCCCCATCATGGAACGATCATGATGATCCAAGTGGTCCATCGGCCACATTTTGGGGTCCCAAGTGAGATCCACACCATTGATCGGTGGGACTCACTTGGTCCACCATAAAAATAATAAAAACTACCCTATGGAAGCACCCATCGTCCGATCTTCTCGCTCCTAGGGGTTCCTTGGCACCTTGTCTTCAACTTCAATAGCTAAGATGAAGAATGGAGGGTTGAGATGGGAGATTTTGGGGTAGGAAGGTGGGCCACTTGAAGTTTAGAGGGACTTGGAAAATTCCATACGTATGGAACCCTTGCAATTTTTTGTTGCTTGGAAGTTTTGGAATGAGAAAGAGAGAAAGAGAGAGAGTGATGTAAAGGGAGAGAGAGAGTGATGGATGGATGGGTGAGTGATGGTTGTGTAAGAAAAGTATGGGTTATGAAGACTTTTGTGGCTTTTTGTGTAAGAAAGGTATGGGTTGAGAAGACTTTGTTGGCTTTTGTGTAAGAGAGGTATGGGTTTGGGAGACTTTTGTGGTTGCTTGGGAAAAGGGATGGAAGTGATGTGTACTTGACATGTGATGGCTTGATGGGTGATTGATTGATGGGATTGATGTGATTGATGTGACACATCGTTGAGATTCCCTTGGTTTTCGCAACGCGCGGCGTTTTCTCGCACCGAACGTTGGCTCATATCTCTTGATCAGGATATCGCCTTGGCGCGCGAGTCGCGGTATCGAAACCGCGGCGACGGTGCGGTCGCTATGGTATTGGTCTCGGGTTGAGTCGACTCGGGTTGTCGGTACATGAATCCAGGTCGCGCGTCGATATTGTTTAAGGGTCGAAAGTTGCCGGAATTCAACCGGTAAGACCGCGGAAGTGTACGGAAAGGTACGGACCAAGATACGGGTCTTACACTACAACACAAAATCCAGCCTGACCCATGACTTAGGTGGGCCACACGGCTAGAAACAGTTGAGAGCGGATGATCTTCCTTTATATATTTTGGCATCCTTGTATATCGAAATAGTCTTCTAACATGCCGCTTTTATCATTATCAAATCATTTCCTAATATAATATATGCTTTTGTTAATTTTTGCTTTTTAATGTAAAATATTTGGATTTGACTAAGCCAATTCCAACCTAGATCTCATGTAAATATCAGTATTGTGTCATGTTCAACAAAGCTCATTGGGAGTTTTGAAGGATGTGGGAATCAAAGTTGTCGAGTGTAAATGTACACACAACTCTTTCTACTGGCAACATGAAATATTACTAATTCAATTTGGGACTAAAACAACTACCATTCAAACTGGGTTGAATGTAACTGTGGTTAAATGAGTAGGGATGGGTGTGATGTGGTCGAGAACATAGTTTTTCCCGAGGGATAATTACTCTAAGTCCACGAGAGCTTCTCTAGACTCCTCACGGAGATTCCTCGAAATCATGAGGAGAGATAGAAAATAAAAATAAATTATAATAAAATTTGAAATAAATTGATTGATAATAATTAAAAAAATAAGTTTACAATCCATTAAATAGTGATATGAACCTAGGAAGAAGTTTCAGAATCAAACTACAATTTAAACTTTCTAAAATCATGGCTTACTATAAATAATAAATTTACTATTTATACATGGTCATGATTTCCACCAGACTTATTGGTCTTGGGCCAAAAATAGTAAGCATCCTAATAGGCCTAGCCACGTTGTTCTCCTAAATTTTCTAAGCCTTTTTTCATGTTGGACACAACTTATAAAGCTCGAATAATCAAAAGTTATAATCAAACTAAAACTTATTATAAATAGTAAAAATATAAATAAAATGAATATTCGACCATTGATATGATGGAATCTTGTAAATTCGGGATGGGCAACCCGGCATAGTGGGGTTGGTCGGATAAAGTAACTTCTCCTGCCCCAAAATCATTTATGGTACATCGAATAACTCATTCTGATTGCGAGATATGCCTGCTTTAAGGTTCCGATGGTTCAGATCACTCCCACCTTCAATCAAGCCTTCTCTAGTCTATCTTAGACATAAAAGTGTCTGCAACCCGCTCTACATCATTAAAACACTAGACAAGACACAAATGGTGTAACACCCCGAATTTTTGTCAACCTGAGATTAGACGTCCTGAGGCAATGGGTCGACCATAACACCTTAGTAACTTCTCAGAACCCAATTCCAAAGCCAAAGAAATCATGTAGAACCTAATTCTTTAGAATTTAACGTGAATTAGACAGCGTCACACTAGATTACCTATGAAATTAGCACCAACCACTTTAAATACGATCTGTAAGACCCAAAACCTCTAGAATCGTTGACGCTACGTTACCCTAAAATTCAGGATCAAACTCTAAACCGGTTTGTTCCCAGGAACCCTTTGAAACTTTGTATTGAATCTATACCATGCGTCGAAAGTCTGATACCTACAATCTTAGACCGTTATGACCGCTTAGCTGGACTTGACAATCGTTTCGAAAATCAAGCCCAACCGATGCTCTGAGGCTATTTCATTGAGCCTGGAGCAGGGAGTGTGAGAAAGAGTGAAATTCATTTAAAATTAAATGGGATTTAAATAAATCTGGCACGTTTCGTTTACAAGATCAGTATAAGCATTCAAACCGTCGGAATTTGACCCAATTACACCCTCAGATCAGGAAACATTTCTCATTCAGGTCAGTATACTTGGAATCCTCGATCGATTCTCCGTGACCGCTGAACTGAAACTGGACCGCCACGTGCGATCTACGAACTCTACCAGTCTGAAAACTTCGGATGAGCAGGATCCGATACGCATGAGCTTAAGTCCGACCACGTTCGGCCAGGGAACTTTTCGAAACACTATTTTGGATCGAAAAAGTCCCGATTTGGCTATAACACAAGTATACCTTGTTTCCAAGTCTATTTAGGTTAGGTTTTAGCCTATATACAGGCCTTAAACCCCTTCATATCTCTCCCATCCGAATTCGAAGTAAACCCTAGAAAGAAAGAGAGAGAGAGAGAGAAAAAGTGAGAGATTGTGAGAGAGTTGTGGGAGAGATTTCCCGCCACTTGCTATAGCTGCGACCCGTGCTCATTCACCGCGTTCAAATCACTTTCCCGGTGATTTCAACGCACTTCTAGGTAAGAAAAATCCTAACCACTTGCTGTTTTAGGAATTCCTTCGATTCAAATGGCAAAGTAGCTTATGTACTTGTGCATTAGGTCGCATTTATGCCGTTGACGAAGCATATACATTCTATTCGAACCGATACACGTCTAAGGCGAAAGGTGAGGATTTTAGACGCTTTGATTGACTGATTTCAAAGCTTTCAATGTCGTTTAATAGTAGATTGTCGAAGAGAACGTCGTTTGACATGTAAAACATGTTGTCCATTTTTCATTTCGTAAATGTATGGAAAATATGAGATTTAGAGCATTTTAGTCATTTGTAGAAAATACTGTTTACATCCACATTTTACTGAAATGTTTTCCATGGTTATTTATCGTGTTAGGTTATTAGGAATGCGTGCATGATCTGTTTGGCGAAGAGATTCGCCCAAATGCGTACTTTGAGTCGACATATACTATGTAGACTAAAGTGTGTAGACTAAGTGTTTGTATAAATGTTTGTATTAGTATGTATTGAGTAAATGGTGTTGTGTATTAGTTTTGAGATTTAATTCTCAATCAACATGTTGATGTATATGATTTTCATCATGTTGGCTATATGTATTGATTTCATTATATATATGAAATGCGTGTGTTGGATGATTTGCTTAAGTTGTATGTTATAACATGTGTTAACATGCTTACATTATTGTATTTCATTTCTGTTACTCTCATATGATTACTGATGTTGATATTCAAGTGTTTGGGGCTATACGTTAGTCCAGGCAGTCGGTAATGGATTGAATTCGTGGTTGGCTTTTATTTACCACGAAGGATGCGTCGATGAACGCGAGTCGTGTTTGAGTTGGCGGCAGTGGTTAGGCCACACGAAGTGTTTCATGTACTTCATGTCGTTCAGCTTGAGATGCGGTTGTACTAGTCGAGCGCGTCAAGTAACCCGACTGGCCATTGTATGTTCACCCAATATGAGTCATAACTGCTTGAACCTAGGGTACTGAACTTACCATTGGAAAACCATGGTACCTTGATCCATAAAGACTCATGAGTCGGGCACGATGGTATGGGACACCGCGGTTGAGCTGTCGGCCTACATTAGGGCCACAAACCTCTCCGTAATGACCAGTGAGCCCTTATGACTCGTGAGCAGATTATGGTAGTATGGGACACTATATTCTTACTGTCGGCCTACACTGATCAGGTGATGAGCCCTTCGTAGTGACCGTGAGCGTATTCTGAGTCTACGGGAGGCGACGACCCTTCCGTAGCGACAAGAGTACATTAGGCCTGTATTGATAAGGTGATGGGGGAGCGGTGTAACGAGTGCGAGCAACAGCCCTGACAGCCCTTGCAGCGACCTACAAATATAACATCGTATGAGATTTTTAGGAGTGACGACCCTAGACAGGATCGGTGTTGGGATTGATATAAGGAAGGTACCTTAGTTTCCCAATACTGTTGTATGAAAGGATTAATAATAACTCGGTAATCATATCCACATCGCATTGTATGTGCCTGGAAGATGTGGAGCACTGTGGGAAGAAAGCATGCCGCGGCCGTAAGATGGTGCCGTATGAGGGAGAATGTCGGTGAGGGCATCCATCATGTCATCTCATGCTTGCATTAACAACAGTATCTAGAAATGTTTGATTGAATGTTTTACTATTATCGCGTGATTGATTTGATAACATGCTAATCTTTGCTCTATTATTCCACTGAGTTGATCACTCACTCCCACGTTATGGGAAGGTATTTGTAACACCACCAAACCCTGTTTTAGATGCAGGTGATGAGGCAATTCAGGACGCAGAGCAGGATTACTATGAGGATCAGGATGAGTTCTCGTATATGCAGTTCGCAGATGGCTTTGCGTAGGTGGCCTGAATCGGCGGGACTGACTAGTTGGACTATTTTACGACATTTTCTTTTTGTTTATGACATGTATATGAGACTCAGAGATGTATTCATACTTTGGAGACAGTTTGAGATTATTTTGTTTTCATACAGTGATATATATATATATTCTTCAGTCTTTCGCTTGCGTTTTATCACCGGATCTGGAGTATGAATTGCAGTTTTGGTATAATCTTACTCATGTGAATGCTCTAACTCAGTCAACATTGAATCATAATCATATTTGTTGCATAAGTGATGGTCTGGAACTCGGGAGTTGGGTTTATACACGACCCCCGATTTTTCGGATGTTACAAATGGTCATACATATTAACTTCAAAATATGTGTGTGAAGTAATGGAATTGAGTTGTGGCTATTGAAGTGATGTATAGCGGGTCGTGGGCACTTTCATGTCCAGGATGGATTAGAGAAGGCCTAATCAGAAGCGAAGGTCATCAAGACTGTCAGAACCTTAAAACATGCATATCTCGCAAACCGGAATGAGTTACTTGATGTACCATGTATGATTTTGGTTTAGGACGAGCTACTTTAGCCAATAAACATGTCCATGCGGGGTTGCCCACCCTGAATTTGTGAGATTTCATCATATCGACGACCGAATTTCATATTTAATTCCATTTTTACTATAAATAGTAAGTTTTAGTTTGATTATAACTCTTCATCCATTGGGCTTTAGGAGTTGCTCCCAGAAAAGTGTTTAGAAAAAATTAAGAAAATAATGCGGTTCAGCTACATAGGACACTTAGTATAAATAGAAAATATACTATTTATAATAAGTTACGAATTTTAGGGAAGTTTAGTTATAATTTAATTCTTAAACTTCTTCCTAGTATTGGTATCCTTATTTAAAAGGTTGTGAACTCGTTTATTTGATTCATTAATCAATTTTGAATTTTATAAGATTTATTTTTTTATTTTGCTTGCTTTCCTCCTCGTGGATTCAAGAAGCCTCTATGAGGAGTCTAAAGAAGTTTTGTGGATTTGGAACAATCATCCTCTTGAGGAAGATGGTGCTCGACCTTATCATGTTCATCCCTGCGTCATGATCTAATGGTCCGATCATCGTGTCCACCCAATCTAACGGTCTGATGTGTCTATTAAGCTCCTATATGTAACTCACGTACATCTTTCTAGTGTAGGGTCTTCAAAGATGCATGAATATGTACGTGGGGTCTTCAACATAGTTAGAAATGTGAATTGGGCCAAGCGGGCCCCGCGTAATAGTCGTCTAACCATAAGGAGACTGGCTCAACCCTCCTCTGATATGGTGCTCGGATGTCCTCATCACCTTGCTCCATGACCTTTCTCAAATGATAGGAAGAGAGTCACGAGCGGAGCCGCTTCAGACTCAACCTCGGTACCGCCCGCAACATCAACAGAGTCAGCCACTTCAGCCGCCAGATCCTCGGGAGGGTCTTCCTCAAATCTCGAGAGATCAAGGTCGGGAAAAAACTGCTTCATTACTTTGATGCAAGCTATATACCCGCTCTCATATAAGCGATCACTCTCATCTTCAAACTCCGGAGATTCAAGGAAGTCTTTTATAGTCCTCTCCCCGACCTCCTTCTTGGCCATCTCGAGCGCTACTTTTGTATTGGCCTTCAGCCGAGCCAGCTTCTCCTCATGGGCTTCCTTCAACAGTTGAGTCGTCGGAGCACATTCATCTCTAGTATCTTCAGTCGCCTTCCGAGCAAAGCTCAACTTATCAGTCAAACGATCGACCCGAGCCGAAGTAATTTCAAGTTGAGCCTTTGCCTCCGCTACCCGTTTCTGATCCGCTTCGACGTTCGCCACATCTTTCTGGGCCTTCTCGGCCTCGGTCAGATCTACGCTGGCTCTCAGCAGGTAAGGAGTGAGCTGCATAAGAAATGAACGAAGTCAGATCAAAGCCGATAGAGACAACGAGCTAAAACATAAGTTTGAATCCTACCTGAAGCAAGATCTTCATAGCATGAGAGACTATTCGACTCCCAGGGGCTTCGAAGATGAAGCGAACTCCTTCTCGCTCCTGGCAGAAACAGCCTAAGGGACCATGTCTGCCACGACCCAATGGAAGAATGATTGCTCCTGTGGAGCTGACTCCCCCCTTGAAGTCTCCCCTCTCTTCTCCTCTCTTCATCCCGAGACCCGCTCTGCAACGGGTCTTGGCTCAGAAGTTGCCCGGGACTCGGTAGGAAGAGTGCTCACGTCCTCTGTCCTCTCTTCGTGGTCAGAGAGAACGACAACAGTTGGGATGGCCGGAGCAAGGGTGACTGGGGCAGGTGGCTCCATGACCAAGGGAGCAGTTTTCACCTTTTCTGGAGGCCGAGGCTCCGACAAAAGCACTGACCTAGGAGGAGCCTTCAACTTGGATGTTGGCTTCAGAAGGGGTCAAGCTTCAGTCATTTCTATGTCAGACAAAGTGTAGAGTCAGAAAAATTCAAGGATGCGTCTGAGTAACCAGAAGATATCTGTCACAGATGAATCCAAACCCGAGAGAAGAAGACACTCTGGTTGTAGAAGGGACTTTCAAGATTGATCCTCTGGACATATCATCCACAGATCTTTAATCCGAGCCAAAGCTTTGACTCGTAGCTTCAGTTTCTTTTTGGAAATTTCTAACGTTCAGTTAGACTCAGAAGAATCATAATAAGAAAAGATAAGGAAAAGGGCATGCCAAGTCACCTGCTTCAGAAAATGTCCGAGGAACGCGAGGTTCAAATAGCCCAGGCTCGACAGTCTCCCAATGACCGCACACCCAAAACCACCTCTCTTTCCAGTGCTTGTTGGAGGTAGGAGGGTCGATTATCAAAGAGCCGCTTTTGTTCCGCCAAGCACTCAAAAAATACCAGCTGGACTGTGAAGTGTTCAGTCGTACTTGATACAGATAGAGGAACTCGTCCATTGTAACACTCCAAATTTTTGCCAACCTGGGGTTAGACGTCCTTAGGCAATGGGTCAACCATAATACCTTCATAACCTCTCTGAACCCAATTCGAAAGCCAAAGAAATCATGTAGAACTAAATCCTTTAGAAATTAAGCGTAAGTTAACTAACGCTACGTTAAATTAGCTGTGAAATTGTCCCTGATCACTTTAAATACGTTCTACAAGACCCAAAACTTGTAAGATCGTTGATGCTATGTTACCCTAAAATCCAGGATCAAACTCTAAACCGGTTTATTCTGGGGAACCCTTTGAAACTTCGTATTGGATCTCTACCGCGCGTCGAAAGTCCGATATCTACCATCTTAGACCGTTATGACCGCTTGGCTGGACTTGACAATCTTTTCGAAAATCAAGGCCAACCGACGTTCAGAGGCTATTTCATTGAGCCTGGAGTAAAGAGAGTGAGAAAGGGGTTAGATTTGGAAATTTTAATCCAAATTTGGCACGTGACTTGGCGTGTTATTATTAAGCGTTCTGACCATCAGAATTCAGCCAAATTACACCCTCGGATCAGGAAAAATTTCTCTTTCATATCAGGAGACTTGTGGATCTGATTTAGGTACGATGACCATTGAACTGAAACTGGACCGCCACGTGCGATCTGGGAACTCTACTGGTCTGAAAACTTCGTGTGAGCAAGATCTAGTGACCATGAGCTTAAGTTCGACCGCGTTCGGCCAGGGGACCTCTCAAAATGCTCTTTTGGATCGGAACAGTCCAGATTTGGTTATAACCCAAGTATACTTTATTCCTAAGTCTAAAACGGTGAAGTTTTAGCCTATATAAGGGCTTGAAACCCCCTCATATCTCTCCCATCCGAATTTGGATTAAACCCTAGAAAGAGAGAGAGAAAAAGTGAGAGATTGTGAGATAGTAGTGGGAGAGAATTTCCGCCACTTACTGCGGCTTTTGCACGTGCCAAAGCACCGCACTCTAATGACTTTCCTGGTAATTCCAACGCACTCCTAGGTAAGAAAAACCCTAACTACTTACTGATTTAGGGTTCTTTCGATTCAAATAGCAACATAGCTTATGTATCTTGTGCATTAGGTCGCCTATACGCCGTTGACGAAGCATATACGTTTTGTTCGAAACGATACACGTCTAGGGCAAAAGGTGAGGATTTTAGACGCTTAGATTGACTGATTTCAAAGCTTTCAATGTCGTTTAATAATAGATTATCGACGGCAACGCCGTTTGACATGTACAACATGCTGTCTGTTTTCCGTTTCGTAAACGTACGGTAAATATGAGATTTAAGGTATTTTAGGCATTTATAGAAAATACGGTATAAGTCCGTATTTTTCTGAAATGATTGCCATGGCTATTTGTCATATTATGATATTAGAAATGCGTGTATGATTTGTTTGGCGAAGAGATTTGCCCTAACGCATATATTGGCCGACATATGCTATGTGGATTAATGTGTGTAGACTAAGTGTTTGTTGAAATGCCTAAATCAATGTGATTTATGCCTGCCATATATATTAAATGTAAGAACATGACTGTTGTGTATTAGACATCTCCTTGATATAAGGATTTGTCATATTATATGTTGGAATCAACATACGTAACGTACATTGGAGTTGTGTAGTCTGGTTGTTTGTATAAATGATTGTATTAGTATGTATTGAGCTAATGTTGTTGTAGCTTAGCTTTGAGAATGAATTCTCAATTAATATGATCATGTATATGATTTCCACCATGTTGGCTATATGAATTGCTTTCATGATATATGAGGAATGCAAGTGTTGGTTGATTTGCTTACGTGGTATGTTATAACATGTGTCAACATGCTTGTATTATTTATATTCATTTCTATGACTCTCATATGATTCTTGATATTGTTTATAAATGCTTGAGGCTATACGTTAGTCCAGGCGGTCGGTAACAAATTGAATTCGTGGTGTTTCTATGTACCACAAAGGACGCATCGATGAATGCGAGTCGTGTTTTGGGTTGGCGGCAGTGGTTAGGCCACACGAAGTGTTTTATGCACTTCATGTCGCTCAGTTTGAGATGTGCTCGTGCTAGTCGAGCCCGTCAAGTAACCCGACTGGCCATTGTATGTTCACCATGTATGAGTCATAACTGTTTAAACCTAGGGTACTGAACTTACCATTGAAAACCCTGTCAACCATAGTACCTTTATCCATAAAGACTCATGAGCCAGGCATGGTGGTATGGGACACCGTGGTCGAGCTATCGGCCTACGCTGGGGCTACAAACCTCCCCGTAGTGACCAGTGAGTAACCCAGACTCGTGAGCAGATTATGGTGGTATGAGACACTATATTCTTGCTGTCGGCCTACACTGATCAGGTGACGAGCTCTTTGTAGTGACCTCGAGCGTATTCTGAGTCTGCGGGAGGCGACGACCCTTCCGTAGCGACAAGAGTACATTAGGCCTGTATTGATAAGGTGATGGGGGAGCGGTGCAACGAGTACGAGCAACAGCCCTGGCAGCCCTTGCAGCGACTTACAAATATAACATCGTATGAGATTACTAGGAGTGACGACCCTAGACAGGATCTGTGTTGGGATTGATATAAGCAAGGTACCCTAGTTTCCCAATCCTGCTGTATGAAAAGGACTAATAACAACCCGGTAATCATTATCCATATCGCATTGCATGTGCCTGGAAGATGTGGAGCACTGTGGGAAGAAAGCATGCCGCAGGCGTAAGATGGTGTCGTATGAGGGAGTATGTCGGTGAGGGCATCCATCATATCATTTCATACTTGCATTAACAACAGTATCTAGGAATGTTTGATTGACTATTCTACTATTATCGCGTGATTGATTTGATAACATGTTAATCTTTGCTCTATGATTCCACTGAGTTAATTACTCACTCCCACGTTACGGGACGGTGTTCTGGACACCCACCAGACCCTTTTGTAATTATAGATGATGGCGCGGCCTGCGAGGCAGATCCGGACTTGATGATGAGGAGGAGGATCCCTCCTTTATGCGTGTTTTGATCGACGAGATTACAGGGAGGTTGATTAGACGCCTTGACACTTGTCATTTTATATTTTTGGAGTACTCATGTATATTCTTTTCTTTCCATTTTTGGAGTATACATGTATTTAATTAACCTGGTAACATGTTCACGCTCTGGAGACTTACAATTACTTATGTATTTTATGTATTTATCACAGTCTTCCGCTTGCTAATTTAACTGTCTCTGGAGTATGATATGCTGTTTTGGCTTAGTCTCAATCTTGTTTAATGTCATTCCATAGACAACATGCATTTATCATTATCTATGTTGTATAAGTGACGTTTTGGAACTCGGAAGTTAGGTTTCTACCCGACCCCCGATTTTTGGGATGTTACATCCATGGTCAGTGGGGGCTGTTCTTCCTCAGCCCACAACACTGCACATCCGAATAAGTTTCTCCACCCATTCAGAACTATTTACCCGGGAGCTATTCTGAGTCGGGAGAGAAAATCTCGAGCAACGGGTTATAAGGGCAGATGCAAGCCACATTACATGACAACTTGGAAAATTGCGACGCAATTTACTCGGGAGCGGAAGTCGAAGAATTACTAAGTCGGGAACATGATACCCGACTTGGATTCTATCCAAATTCGCCTCAGTCAAAATCGAGGGGATTGATCCTTTTTGCTCGTCTCCGACCTCCTCACTCTCGGCAGCCTCTCCTTCTTTAGTTGTCGATTCAACAAACAGAGCCGACCTCCATGGGGGAACCGACTCAATGGTTCCCCCAAGCTCAGTCCTCACCTGTTTTCTAGGAAGAGTCGACTCAACAGTTTCTTCTATTTCTTCCTCTTCTTCCAAGTCATCTCCAGGAAAATGAGTAGGCCTACCAGGGGCATGTCTCAAGACAGAGGAACTCGCTGGAGCGGGGCGTTCTGCTAAAGCCCCACTAGACAGCCTAGTGGTAAGTTAGAAAGCCTCATTGGCGCTCATCGCCATCTCCGCTAGTAAGGAAGGCGATTTCGAGACATTGCAAAAATGCCCCGTTTTGCCCTCATCACCGGAAATCTCCTCCCGGGGACTTGGAAGAGGCATTATCACTGAGAGTCAAAAATAAAAGGGAGTGAGAGAAAACTCACTGAAGAGGAAAAAAGCACACGGTTGATGAGGAAAGAAGAAAGCAAGGACGGAGAAAAATGGCAGATTATAAGCACAGTAAAAAGAGAAAATGGAAGAAAAGGAAATCGAGCGGGCAGACGAAAGTGTGAAAATCGACCCCGCTTCTCCTTTTATAGTTGATCCATGTGGCAATCGCATTTAAGGATGAGTCAAATTGACTCCTGCTTCGACTCCCTAGCCTGACGCATGGCGCACGCCGACTTACGTAAGTAACGTCTTCGCCACGTGTCCGACGTTCATAAGCGGACAAAACGACTTGACAGATGTCCGCTCGTGCGATCTCGAGTAATGAACCGTCATATGTTAAGGACGATACAAGAAGCATCAAATGCTCTATCATAACTCCGGTTCCCAGCATAAACTGACCTAGCAATTCATTACTCTTTTGTGTTGACATAACTAACACAAGGAGTGGAGGGCTTCCTGTTGGAAAAAAATGCAACAAGTTTGGGAACTCGGTTATGGGATGAACCAACCCTGCTGACGTGTAACACCTCAGATTTTTACCAACCTAGAATTAGACGTCTTTAGGCAACAGGTCAACCATAACACCTTGGTAACTTCTCATAACTCAATTCCAAAGCCAAAGAAATCACTTTTCAATCCATGTCCTTTAAAATCTCACCTTTCACCACCTCATTCTTCAAATTTCTCCAAGTACTTTTATATTAGACACAAATCCTAAAGTTTAAACGGTGAAGAACTATACTTAAACTAAAACTTACTATAAATGGTACATATATGAATAAAATGGGATTTGACTATTGACTTCTTAGAATCTCATGATGTAGATAGGTTATTTGGATAGATTAGCTTCTCCTATCCCAAAATCATATATTCTATGTCACATAACTCATTCCAATTTGCAAATGAGACCCAATAAATGCGTCGACGGACTCGTGGGCCCAAACGGCTCAATTCGGGGGGACCCGAGGTAGGTCCCACATGTTTCCTGCATCTCTCGTGGGGGGGGGGGGGGGGGGGGGGGGGACCTCGCCTCTGGGGCGAGCCCTCACAAAAAATTCCAGTGACCGGTGAGGGGCTTGCTAGTTTGGCGAGGCCTCGTCCGTACAGTGGTCAAGCAGCCCGGTTTCTACAATTTTTTTACGCATTTTGTCAAACTTTGAAAAGTCATATCTCCTTCGTTATAACTCCGATTTAGGTGATTAAAAAATCATATTGAAGATAAATGAGTTTAGTTTTGTATAAAATATGTAAAAAATATAATAAAATATTTAATATAGTTTAAAGTAGTCATTGTGACAACTATCTGAAAATCACTTGTTGGACAACTGCTACTTCAAAAATTTTTAAAATTTTTCTACAACACAAAATCTTATAAAATTTGCTGAAGACGGGGTAAACTTGATGATAAACTACTAAAAAAATAATTAAAATAATATAATAACTAAAAGTGCTAAAAATGAGGCATAGAATGGCCCTAGGACTGTATTCTGTCATAATTATGGTAGAATTTGGTTAAGTACTAAACTGAATACTCAGTAGAATGAGCTTGAACCACTTTAAATATGAACTACAAGACCCAAAATGAGTAGGACCACTAATACTATGTTACCTAGAAATCTAGGATCAATCTCTAAACCCAGTTGCTCTCGGAAGCATTCGAAAACTTCGTATTGGACCTGAACCGCATGTCGAAAGTCCGATAGCGATGAACTTAGACAATTATGATCGCGAGGGTTGGACTTGACAATTACCTCAAAAATCAAGCCCAAACGATGTCTTGAGACTGTTTCCTTGAGTCTGAAGTGAAGAGAGTGAGAAAGTGAAGAATTTTAAGAAATTAAATAGGAATTTAAGTAATCTGAGTCATTGGTTGCGCGCCTTTTCTAAGCATTCTGACCGTTAGTTTTTTTACCTAAATTTACCCTCGGATCAGGGAAGGTGACCCATACATGTCAAAGCACTTGTGGCCCTGATCGAGTTTCGGTGACCGTTGAACTGAAACTGGTCCATCACGGACGATCTGTGAACCTGATCAGACTAAAAACTTAACTTGCTTAAGATCCAATACTAGTGAGCTTAAGTCCAACCGTATTTGATAAGAGGACCTCCAGAAATGCTCCGTTGGATAGGAACAGACCCGATTTGGACTTAACCTAAGTATACCTTGGCCCTGCGGCCATTCCCATCAGTTTTAAGCTTATATAAGGGCCTTAAACCCTCACTCTCATATCACATACGAATTTTCAAACCCTAGCTAAGGAAGAGAAGAAAAGAGAGAAAAAGGTGAGGGAATTTAGGGTGTTGCTACAGAGATTCCTCCCTGTTATTCTAAGTGTCGAACCCACGCTACCATGTCACCTTTTCAGCAATTCTAGATACATTTTCAGGTAAGAAATCCTAACCCTAACCTGTTCTAGGGCTTTCAATAGTCTAAGTAATGATGTATCTAACCTATTTCATATTCTAGGTTGTCAATCTGTCGTTGACGAAGACTTAGCGTCTTAATTATATTCGTTTCGCATTTTTTGGTTTAAGGTGCAGACTATATACGTTTAGGTTATGGTTTTTAAGGCTTTTAATGTCAGTTAATGATTTATAACTGACATAAATGCTATTTCACATGTATAAAGTGTTGTTTGTTTCGTTTTTCAGTTATACGTTAACTATGTTGAATATATTGTATTCCTCGTATTTGTAAAAAATACCGTATACATATGAAATTTAGATTTGTGCTTGCCATGATTAATTGCCGTTTATGTATGATAGATGCATGTGTATCAACTTCTGGGTGAACGAATTAGCATAATACATGTTTTATCAACATATGTTGCGTATGTTATATTGGGTAGTCTAAGTGTTTGTGAGAATGATTGAATGAGTATAGACCTTATATTTGTGCTCGCCATGACAAACTGTCGTGGATATATGATTGTTGTATGGGCGACAACCCTTTGACGAAAGGATTTGTCCTAATATGTATGCTAATTAATACATAATATGTATGATGTAATGTGTAGACTAAGTGTTTGTAAAAGTGTCTGAACGAGTTAGTAGTTAATAAGATGTACTTGTATGCGGGTTGAGGTATGATTTCCTCCATGTATGACTTATTCTGATGTCTGGTTAATTATGAATTGAATGTGTGTGAATTCGTGTTTACAATGCACTTCAAAACATGTTCATATGATTGTATGAGTTGTAATATTGATCCATTACTGCTTTGACTATCTCATAGGATATCATGTTGTAATTGAATGTGTTTGGGGCTATGACATAGTCCAGGTAATCGGTAACAGCCCTTAAACTGGTGGTCGAGGTTATTTATGTCACGCAGGATGTGTTCGGTGAATCCGAGTCGTACTTGGGATGTTCGATAGTGGTTAGGCCATATGGAGTGCTTATGCATTCCATGTTGATCAACTCAACGTGCGCTTAGCCTAGTTGAACTTATCAACTAACCCGATTGACCGATGTATATTCACTATGTTTGGACGCTACTGTTTGAACCTAAGGTACCGAACTTACCAGTGCAAACCCCTTTAACCTTGGTACGTCGATCCGCTACGACTCATGAGCCGGGCATGGCGGTATGGGACACCGTGGTCAAGCTGTCAGCCTACGCTGGGGCGACGAGCCTCCCCATAGTGACCAGTGAGAAACCTAGACTCGTGAGCCGATTATGGTGGTATGGAACACTATATTCGTGTTGTCGGCCTACATTGATTGGTGACGAGCCCTTTGTAGTGACCTCGAGCATACTTTGAGTCTGCGTTGAGGCGACGAGTCTTTTCATAGCATTAGAGTATTACTAGGCCTACATTGATCAGTTATCGCGTCCTGTGCGTGTGATGTGTTTTTCGCAAGAGCGACACTGATTTGATGACGAGCCCTTTTATGGTGACTTAGAACCGCAACATCGTATGAGATTGTCTAGGACTGATAACCCTAGAATAGATCATCGTTTGGATAATAATATAAGGGAGGTACCTTAGCTTCCTAATACTGTTGTATGAAAAGGACTAATAATAACTCGATAATCACGTTCATAACATCGCACTGCATGTGCCGTGGTTGAAATGCACAAAGGGAAGAAAGCATGCTGCGAACGTAAGATGGTGTCGCACGAGGGAGTGTAGGTAAGGGCATGCATCATAAAAATATTTTATCATTGCATTAACAAGAGTATTTAGGACATGTTTGATTGTATTGCTTTATCATTACTGCTTGATTGAATTGATAACATGTTAACCTCTACTGTATAATTCCACTGAGTTGATCACTCACTCCCACGTTAAGGGACGGTGTTTGCAACACCAACCAGTCCCTGTTTTAGTTTCAGATGATGGCAATGCTTGCGAAGCGGAGCCGGACTGTGAGGATGACGAGGAGGCATTCTCTTTCATGTAGTTTTCGGGCGAATTCGCATGAGTCGAGTCCGGATCGACTGGGCTTCAGGGATTATGCATGTAAAGGACTATTACATTCTTTTGACATTTTATATTTTTGACACAACACTTGTACTTATTGGCCTGGCATTGCAGATATATTTTGGAGACTTATACCAGTTTATATATTCATTTCAGTCTTCCGCTAGTGTATTACAACTGTCCCTGGATTATGTTTTGCTGTTTTGGCTTAATCCACTTCATGTTTTATGCACTAATATAGCCGACATTCATCCATCATTGAAAATGTTACATAAGTGATGTTCTGAAACTCGGGAGTGGAGTTTATCCACGACCCCCGATTTGCAAGGCGTTACATGACGTAACCCAAGGCAACAAGTAAAACCGAGTGAAGATAAAGCCTTGAGGAGAGACTCACCTCGGATCTGTAGGATATGAATCCCGACCGAAGCTAAAAGAGTTAAGAGCCACAGGTAAAATATATAAGACGCATGAAGTTGATTCGGTTAAAGAGACAACAATGACTAAAGGGACCAATTAAAGGCCCTAAAGCTAAAAGCCACCTGACCGACCATGAAACTAACCGACACAATGTTGGTTGTAGTGTCGGCTATCGGATTAAGAAAGAAAGGGCATCGGTTTCAAATCGATGTCGTTTTGTCCGACAGTAGGCAAAAAGCTCTATCTTTGTAAGCCAGCCGAGATTGCAGAATCTATTGAGGCCGAGCCAAGCAAAAGAGAGACAGTGTAATTTTAAACATCGTTCCGAGAATCTTGTAAAAGGATTCCCGACCTCAAAAATCTCGAGATTGGGAAGTATCCGTAAACAAAATAGCAATTAAATCAAATCTCCCAAAAAATTAGGAAAGAATTCCCTTACGCCGGGACCTCTCACTCCTATAAAAAGAGGGCTCTCCAGGATCAAATATACACAAGAAAAACCTTAAGGGCGTGTTTGGATGCACGTTTTGGTTGTATTGTATTGTATTCCAGTACTGTTTACGTATACATTGGGTGATTTTCAGAATACATCCACCAAAAACGTGTCAAATGCAATGTTTGGATAGGACGTATTGTCCTTCCATGTATACAATTTGTAGTACAGATCAATGTTTGGAAGCGACGTATATGGGGCACACGTTGTATATACATACTGATATGGTAGCCTGTAGACGATGAAACATATTTACACATGCGACTATGCAAATTTCTCTGACGGGGCCCAGTCATGTTGTTATGATTAATCACTGCCCTCCATCACATTCTGGGACTTGAATGATGACCATTCTACCAGACGGGGCCACTTTCATTCTCCTGTTTAACGGTATGGATGTCGTTAAAAATGTTTAACATCTCATAGTCCCTCCAATGTTAGGTGTCATACACATCACCACTTCAGAACCCCCAACCGTACAAACTTCATGGGATATATTTTTTAAGGAGTAAGAAGATGATGGGCCCCACATGGGTTATAAGCCTTTTTGAAGTATCTTGACCGTTCATCCAGTATATTAAACGTTCTTTGACGACTTGAACGGCCTAGATGTCACACCACTAGCCCAATTTCACGGATAATACATTATCCTTATCATACGAACCTTTTCCATTGGTGAAGATCAAATATGAAGGAAAATATTACACGGAATATTGCAAAAGAAAAAGGAAAAAAAATATTTCATAGACAACTGTAAATGTGAATATGTTGTACCAAACCCTCTTGAATGTTTACAAAAAAAATAGTCCACGATAATTCAAGAGGCCTCCACCATCATGTTCTACAAACAAACAAAATAAACAACACTAAAAAAAAAAGGAAGAAAGAAAGAAAACAAAACGAAGCTTCTGCACACTATTAGCCCTACATATTACCCTAACTAACAAAACAACCTGATACCGACATAAAAAATCAACAATCCAAGCAGCATATGAAGGAGTCAAGCCATGCAAGATTCCTTTCTTCCTTCAGCAACAAGCACCCTCTCAGGCCTCCCATCTTCCTAGAAATTCCTGGTGCTGATTTTCGCCCAAGCTGTGAGAGCCGGTACAAAGTTGACACTATCCATTACTGAGTGTCGATGAGACGCACAAGTAACCCCACTTGCAGTTATATATCACACTGTCACGCCCCAAATTCAAAAATCGGGCTCACAAAATTCTCAATCGCCGAATCCGGCACTGACAGCCTCTGGAGTACCCAATTCTCGGCTCCCAGTACTCATATACCAGGTTCCGATCCTGAGATGCTACAAGGAAGATTCCTAATATCCATTTGATTCATAATGAGCATAACATAAGCATAACCCACAAACAATAACCACAAGAACACCATCACGAAATCCACTATGATCAAAAACTTTAAATACAATGCGTAGGAAAGAGAAATACAAGATAGCGACAATAACAAAAAAACTCCAGAAACTCGGTTGTACACTCCAATGGTGGCGAGACTAAGGCTGCGTCCTGGCATCACTTGCACGCATCAATCATACATAAGCTTATAGAAAGCTTAGAGGGTGGTGCAAGTGTGTGCGAAATATAAGCGTGCTCAGAATGCAAGGTCAGAGGAATGCGAAATCATGTTGATGAATACATGAATGCAATTAGCTGTACCAAGGCTATGCGGTACAAGATATGAATGCGATCGGCCACATCCAGGCCATGCGATGCAGAATGCAAGTCAAGCATGTCAATTCTCATCCACATATCAATGCAGCTCCTTACTAGAGCATCAAGTCAGTACGGTTGTCAGTCTGGATAATCACTAGAGTCAAGTACACTCTACGCCAGCTTGCAGCTCCTATCCGGACGCACAACTGGGAAGGTGGAAGAGACCTCACTATCTGTCTGCCAATATCGGGCCTGGCTCATCGATTGCGGACTGATTCCTCAAGCTGGTCAAACTTAACCTAGCAATTGCCCCCTCACTCAGGCGGATAAGGTTACACCCCTTTCCAACCAACCACGACATAGCCTACTGGTATACGGCCCTCGCGCGCTCATGTATCCACTCGGTCTCGACGTTGGAGTCATCTTCTGGTACCATCGGGTTTAGAAATTTTCACACAGAGACATCTATGACGCCCATATACTAGAACCTAATATTTTCGGTATTCAATCCAACCATCCACGATGTATCTGTGGAGGCTATTGCCCTGATGTCGCTAGGACATACAGTAACTACAATCACACAATGCAAGTGTATAAGTCACACTAACAGTCATGCAACAGTCCTGCGTGTACCATGCGCTCATGTAAGGCAACTCCACCTATCAGGCAGCCCATAAATAGTTCGCCCGAAGGCATATGCTATGATCAGTCACTTCTCATATCAGTCATACATATGATGCGTATGATAATGAATCATGGATCTATACTAAACATGTATATAGAGATGGGCTCTGTATATAACGGAGACGGGCCTAGATGGCCTACTTACTACAAGTATAGCCTATTAGTGGGCCTTAGGGAGAGTGACAATGCAGACATTTTACCGATGTCATCCTTACAATGTGGGCATCTAACCATCATTGTTCCCAAGGCATTACTTGCTATAAACATTATTATATGTTATGGAGGGATCACACATTACAATGGACCTAATTGCACCCAATTGGGCCTTAAGTACATCAATTGGGCCGTATCATTGGGCCGCACCAACAGGCCTTACGTGCATTACAATGGGCCATAACCCATGGGCCTTGCATCCATCACATTAGCCTCTTAACATGGGTCTCAAATATATCAAAGTGGGCCTAAACACATGGGCCTCATATATCAAAGTGGGCCTCAATGGTCGACCCACAAATACACCAAGATGGGCCTTAACACATGGCCTTATAATAATCTTAAAATGGTTGGACGGTTGAGATGAAACTCATGCATCATGGTAGGTCCTATAGGGATGGGAGGCATAGATAAATCACATACTCCGTGGTGGAGGTCCACATTGATGAAAGGTGTGGACTCGAAACATACGTAACTGGGCCCTAAGTAGGACCCACAAAAAATGTTTATTTTTCACCCAACCTAGGGCCCAACAAAATGTTTATTTTACATCCAAACTGGGACCCAATATGATGTTTATTTCCCATCCCAAATTGTCCATAGGGTCACATGGGCCTAGGGCCCACTATAATATTTATTTGCAATCCAATTTATTCATAAGTCACATGGACCAAGGAAGGGCCCACTGTACCGTTTATTTATCATCTAACCTGTTGATATGGTCACATAAATAGGGGGGCCCATCATAATATTTATTTATCATCCAACCTGTACATAAGGTCACGTGGACCAGGGGGGCCCACGGTGATGTTTATATGCCATTCAACCTATTCATAAGGTCATGTGGACCAGGGGGGTCATGGTGATGTTTATTTTCCATACAACCCGTTAATAGGGTCACAGGGGCCATGGGGCCCTCTGTAATGTACATTTGTCACCCAACCTATTTATAAGGCCACACGATCAAGGGGCCCACAGGGATATGGTCCACAAATCCAGTCCACCCATTATGTGTGTCCCACCTGGCTGAGGGTCCAAACCAAGTTTCAGCCACATCCGAAAGTCAGGTAGGCCCCAGTAAGTGTTTTTATATGATTTAGGCATGTCTTCACATGATTTAGATGGTATGGCCCACCTGAGTTCCGTTTATGGCTGATTTTTTGAAGGAAGCCCATTGCCCTAAGGGGCCACCTAATGAATGAGATGGATGTTCGAAACACATCATGTGGGGTCCACAGCTGGGGCCGTGAGCCCCAGCTAATTCGTCCGCCCGCCAGCGTCCAGTGCAGGACGCTGTGGCGTCCTCAACAACCGCTTCTTCCTTTTTTTAAAAAAAAAACCAATAATGTGATGGTTTTTGATAGGTGGGGCCCACATCTAAAAAATTTGGTCTGACCATTAGAATTTATGGCCCTTGATCAACTCAATGAGACCAATATGTGACATATTTTTGACCAATGGAAGAATTAATGTGGGTTTTAATGGTGATACCGCTATTTCCTATGGTATGGCCCGCTTGTTTATCAGATCAACTTCATCTTTTGGCTCAACGCCTAAAATAATCTGAGAAAAAGGATAGACGGCTTGGATCAAGCACATACATCAAGGTGAGGCTTACATGAGTAGCCCACCATTTTTTTTGTTAGTTCGTTAGTACACTCCCTGTCAGTATGCGCACTCCATGTTAGCCACTCCTAGTCCAGCGTCCAGGGGCGCTGGACGGCCTGGATAAACACTGCATCATGGTGGGTCCCACATGCACGTGGCCCACCTATTCTACTCAACATGATATTTGTGATTTCTCATCATCCAGGCCCACTAGATGACCTGGATAAAACAGGTGGACGACATCACAAAAAAAAATGCATCCATCATGGTGGATCCACGATCGATGTGGATCTAGTGGGCCACACCCATCATAAAAGAGAGAGAAAGGGGAAGAGAAGAAGAGAGGAACAAGCGGCGTAGATGGAGGGACCCCGCCACTATGGGTCCCTCATATGATTGAAACACATACATCAAGTTGGGTCCTTCATACAAGTGGGTCCCCTAATTATGAAATTAACGGTAGGAATTCAAAGATCACCCACCTCTTGGCCTTTACCTTGCTCCCCTAGCCTCCTTAGCTCCTTTGTCGACTTTTAACGGTGGTAGATGATGGATCAACGGTTGAGATGAGAGATAAATGGCTTGGATAGTAGGTTTTTGGGATGGAAAGTGGGCCACACAACTCACTTTCTCTTTTTCTCTTCTTGGAAAATTATGGACGTGTGAAGCTTGTTGGTTGCTTGAGAATTTTTGAATTTGAGAAAGAGAGAGGTGTCGTGGGTGATGGATGTGAAGTGTACTTGACATGTATGGGTGTGTAAGAGAGAGGGTAAGAAAGAGTTGACTTGTGATGTTGCTTGACTTGTGGAGAAAGAAAGCATGGGTTGCTTTGTACCTGACATGAAGTGATTGATTGATTTGATTGATGAGACATATTGTAGAGATTCTCTTGAAGTTCGCACGTGCGGCTTTTTCTCGAAATGAATGCGGGCCTACATCTTCTATCCTGGGTATCGGATTGGTGCGCGAGTCGCGGCGTTATAACCGCGACGACAGTACGGTCGCTAAGGTATAAGTTTCGGTTTTAGTTGACTTTGGTATAAAAGTCTCGGCTTAAGATCGCGCGCAAACGTCAGATAACAATAATCAGATCGGGATTGCTAAGGTATACAGGTCTCGAGGATTGCCGAATTTCGACCGAAAGGACCGCGGAGGAATACGAAACGGTACGGTATAGAATATGGATCTTACACGCACCATCAGATCGGGAAAACATGCCTAAATGATGTAGATAACAATAATCAATTAAGTCGTTCAGAAGAGAAGGATATGATGCATTCTTCACTGCCTCGACTAACAAAAATTCAGACATGTATTAATAAAAAATCTTACAAACCTGATACTCATTCCAGACTTTCGTAACATCTTCAAAAGCCATGAACGACTTATGTCTGCACCCACTAAATTCGTTGACCTGAGCATTGCATGCATCCCAGGTTGCATAGATCCTGGGATTCCTCCCCACAAACACCACATAATACTTTTGTTTCATTCCACTGCAAGAATAGACACTTGTCTTACTCTGTATGATATCTGAATGTAACAAACAATAAACTGGAAAAAAAACTGAAAAAAGTGGTTGAAACTTTCATTTATCTATTGCCTCTACTTGTACTATGTAATCTCCATATTACCAAACTTTCGAAGATGATGCCACTAAATTTCAGTTTCGGGGTGAATCAGGTTACAAATAGATTCCCACAGCCACCTTTCATGCATATCAAGATGAAATGTTCAGGTCAACAATGATGCACATAACTGGTTAAGACAATGACAACATTATTAAATCTCCTGACCACTTAATAACAAATTTTGCAGACAGTGGCGAGCTTCAGACCTTTCTCTGATATCAAGTCGCTGACATGAAAAATAACTTGTCAAAATGATTGCAACTGAAAACTGTATCAGACCGTAATGTCCATATTCTCATTGACATTCATGATTAAAAGCTTCTAAAAAAAAAGACTTTTTACCAGTACTACTTTCACTTTGTACACAATATGATTATAATTAAACCATTTGATTTACAGGAAAACAGATAACTGTATCACTCCTATATTGAATCTCCCTCTATAGGAAAACATGTATATTTCAGAAGTGTATTCAGGGAGGTAACAATTTATTCAAATAAAAATTGCCGGAAATCCATCTGCAAATAGTTAAAGTTCTGAAGCTCGAGACTGTATACTATTACCATAATTCAAAACTGAAAGGGAAATCAAAGACTTGTATTCTCAACTGTAGGAGTCAAACTGTTTCCAAGTACTGGAACTTTCTCTGTTCCATAGTGTTGTTCAAATCTAGAGTAAAGATTTACTGACCAATAACAATTACCGTATCAGTGCTGTTCAAATCTGGAGTAAAACGATTGCTGCATGCGTCCTCTCTGTACAGATTACGTTAGGACCTTAAATGAGAGAGATATGTGTAAATATAGTAGGAACTAGACTAATAAACCTCAGCTGGAATATGAACGAAAGAATACAATATTCAGTATGAGGCAATGTCGATAGATGAAATATATGGGTTTCTAAAAATTCAACGACTTTACCAGTAACAAGCCAAGATGATCGTAATGGGAGGAGCGTCTTAATCCATGTCAATTACCCATGAGAAAGGTATATCAGTATAGCTTACAAAAATATGGGGAGATTGGTACAGAAATACTGTATAAGTCCATTTCATATTAGCTGCAAATAACATCAACAGTTTCAACATGCAAGTAGTGTCAACCTGCTAACATGTTCGCAAACAGTTATAATTAGACGGGGAGATCAGTACAGAAATGGTGGCAATGAGTCCAGAGTTTCAACTTACAAATAACATTAACAGTTTCAACAGCAGAAGTTGTTTTAACCTGCTAATAGCTTTGCAAACAGTTATAATGCACTAGGGGAGATTGGTATAGAAATATTGTATCATGTTTAGAGTTTCAACCTGCAAATAGTATCAACTGTTTTAAGAAGTAAGTAGTTTCAACTTGCTAATAGCTTCGTAAAATCAACTATAATAGAACAGTTAAACTAGTACTACGTATGTATCATCCAAACAGATAAAATAAAATAGTGTGTAGAGCTGCTCTAGCAGCACTTCTATCATCTAAAGCAGATAAAAGTTAACATTCCATACTGAGCCATGAGAGACTCGGGAAAATCAAAGTTATTACAACAAACCATCCAAAATACCCTTGATCCCAAAAAGCTATAAGTCAACTAATATGTACCACGTGCCACATTCTCAATCCGCGCTACAACGAGGAATGATCACTTTTTCTATCCATTCCTTCCTGCGTTCATGACCCATCTTTATAAAAAACCCAGCACTGACTACATTATTTTGCAAGAACCTTGCAGCACGGAGTTGGTCTTCATGTGGAAGACCAGGCACCTCTTCCAGTATACTCAACAACTGTTGTATGCGTGTCATTGTTTTTTCCTGACCCAAAGTAATTGTCAGGTTATTAACGGCCTCAACCACTTTCCCTATCTTCTCACCGATATGTTCACTCGGCTTGCCCCTCCGCCCACGGCTTATCTCACTCCCATCATCTGGCTATGACGAGAAGCTGAAGTGGCTTCCATTGGACTCTTGCTAGCATGTTTTGCCCTATTTGATATGGAACAATCACCGCTTCGAACTCAAGGAGGGGGCCTCCGCAAATCCTCGTCAGATAATGACAAATGAAACGTATGGGAAGCCCCCTCATCCGAGTCATCGTCAGAGTTGCACTCGTCATGGCCGCGGCGTTTTCCTGATATCGGAGAAGAATATGCCATACTTGCAAATTCACCGCGGGCACAATCGTTGCCAAACATAAAAGTGAGGTCGTCCCATCTGTCAATATGTTTGTCTCGCACCCGTTCGGCATAGGGATGTGTCTGTATACAATGAGATAGAATGTTTTCATCATTTTTTGTAAAAACAGACTGTACAAACTTGAAATGCATTTATATGTTAAGACCATACCGCAAGATATCCCTCTCATACATCATCGGTAGCGTGAACCATCTTGTTTTATTTGTCCCATCCAAAACCCGAGGCGCTGAGCATGTCCTTTATTGCCCAGTACAGCCTCTTTAGGGTCCGTAAGCGATTAGAAATATGACGGTTCTCAAGCAAAACCCCACACGTATTGTAGATTACTTTAATTGTGGCCTTGTATGCTTCGGGTTTAAACCCGACGTCAGTTTTACATCTTAGGTTCACCTGTTCAACCAACCCATCCACCAATGCGTTATCCATGTTGTCTGTCTATTGGATTCTACTAACTTTACGTGGACCTCCTACACTATACACTAGCGGGGATATAGATTTCGTGGATGACCCTTTGTGGGAGGGTGTATTCTTTTTCTTAGGAGTCCCAATTATTTCAGTTAGTGAATTATAACATTAGTTTGAAGCAACACCCTTTTTCGAAGGTGATGACTCTAAAGCTTTCTTTCTCGAGTCCTTGCTAGTGCTCCTTAGAAAATTCATGGATCCTACAAGCACAAAATGTAAATACAGGTATAATAGGTACAATGAAGTAATGCACTATAGTAATGACTCATATGCAGATAATATGAAATTCAACATAAAAGTCAAACATATTATCCCAACACATAAAATCCCAAACATAGTGAAAATGTGTGCAAATATTCTCGCTTTTGATTAAGCGGATCATTACATAAATCAGGAAACGTAAGTCCGTTGTCTTGTGCTGGGAGACTATCATTCCACATTCTCTCAGCAATCTCATCTCTCTTCCTTGTCCACTCCTCACGTGCGCGATCCGGCACCCGAGATAACGCTACTCCTTCATCTATAGAGGTTACATCTACAGGGGATGGCGCAACATCCTTTGTATTGTCCCCATTGTCCTCAACTACCTCAGTCACTCCATCATCACCACTAACATGAATAAAATTATGAAGGACACAACAAGCTATAACAATTTTCACTTGTGTTATAAGTTTGAACTGAGGAGGAGTACGTAGAATAGGGAAACAGTTTTCTAACAATCCAAATGAATGCTCTATAACATTTCTCAACTGTGCATGACGATAATCGAAAAGTTTCTTTTTATTGGCAGACGTTCTTCCAGTTCAAAACTCGTTCAAGTGATATCGCACACTTCGATAGGACGCCATAAATCCAGGCGAATATGCATACCTAGCGTCGACAACATAATATTTTTCTCCACAATTACAACATATATTTCAGATATCTATCACACGTAATTAATGACAGGAAAAATAATCTCCCCTTATATGTAATTACCATGTGGAATGAGAAAACAGTCAGGGCGACGGGTAAGTTCATTTTGTAGAACACGAGCATCGGATGCGGATCCATCCCAACCAACAAGTACTTATACAAATTTCATATCAAATGTACATGCGATCAGAACATTCTGTGATAGAAATCCTTTCCGATTTCTAAAAGTTAAGCTTTTTTCTTTTGGCAAATAAGCCGGTATATGGGTATCATTTAGGGCCCCGATGCAGTCCTACAACGAAAACGGTAGTAGCGATCAGGTCATCCATTAAATATGAACGGTTAGTATAGGAATTTATCTAACATATCTTCAACTTTACCTGAAAATATGAACTCCACATCAGATTGTCAAAAATTTTCTTGGGTGTGTGTAAGTCAGGAAACCTGACGTACTCGAGATAAAGACCGATTATAACATCCAGCACCCTACTAAAGTGTTTGCTCACAGTTTCACTAGATCATGTAAAACGATGATCAATCACACGATTACGTACGTTATGTCCGATAGTATGAAGAAACATTACAACTTGCTCATCCATGCTACATCTTTTGCTATTGAAAAGTAAATTTTGATCCCTCAATAGCGAACATAGTTCGAAATAGTTCGAAAAATTTGTCCCTACTCATCCTCGGCTGCGCAAGACACTCAGTATCGCTCTTACGTATAATTCGGCTTATGAACCTATCCCTCTCAATATGGCTATCATTGAGTTTAGCCTTCATACAGTAACAACGATAATATTCAGCCGCTCCCATTACAGTTACTGCAACTGCAATGGTGGTTATGGCAGCGGCTATTTCACTGTCATGCCATTCACTGCCAGATGATCTATCATCAGAATATTCCACGCTTTCAGAAGCCATCGCAGTTTAAAGGGAACTCTACAAATAGATCTGATCTACAATCAGAAGAAAATGTAAATTTGACTTCTAAAAAATCATGTATACAGGCTACATCAATCTTGTACATTCTAAAGAACTGACACTACAGTAGGTCTTTCAGCAATTGAAAATCTTTCTGTTTTCTTCTTGTAGGCCCAATTATTTTAATTGACATAGAAGTGCATTACAACTCATGAAAACATGCTGGTTCTAACTGGCTTCTGTATTATCGTCAGTACGTTGATTCATACATCCTATCTGATAATTGAAGAATTAGAAGATTTATATGAAGTTACACATAACAGATTGAAAACTTGTTTCCTAGCCACAGTAAATGTTGTAGGGAACAATTTATTATTTCGCTGCTGAATACAATCATACTAAGTAAACAGAGTAAGTCACTTCGACCTTGAAGTTACACTGTGTGTTGAACATTATTGAATATAGACAACTGTTAACATCAACTGTTCTAGTAGACAATCCCTACAAAATATTTTGGAATAGATTATTTAAACAGGAGCTAATAGCAGAGTATTGGAAAGATGTGCAGCCTTAACAACAGTCTTCAAGCAGAGAATTTCAGCACCTATAACTCAGATTGAAACTAGAAGCATGTAAACAGCTTTAAAAGAATCTGCACACCCGTAATAATTTATTCCTTTCAAGAAAACAGTTCCAACCATAAGATTTTCAGAAGATATTAACGATGTTATGGACAGTACAATAATACCTCTGTTTGTGCCAAACTCGGAATGTGCAGATGCTTATGAGATAATGCTGATTTTCCAAAAACGAAAGATCATTTCTGATACACCACCTGTACATGGCCTTCCGCAAACAAATGTGTGTCATGCACCCATCCATTACAGAAAAATATGTTGAAAGGAATGGTATATTGACGCCCTTTTTAGTCTTGATAGGAGAAGATTGCCCCACCCTCGCCCGTATAAGCATGAAGATACTGGCTATAGGGTGTATATGGTCAGGAGATAAACCCCTAGAGTGTGCAAATACGATCTTTGTACACGTCGTTGGATGAGTAGAAACCCATTTCCAGAGGAGTCCATGTCATACCTGGAGGAAGCGACTAACGTCATTGGAATGGGTTGCACGGACAACCGGAACCACAAAATGAAGGTGGGAGCAAGGTCCTCTCGCCACTATATGCTGATGTCGGTCTAAGAGATGAACGATTCAGCCGTTCGTCGTCGACATGCAGGCATGAGAAAATGATATTTAGAGACGACGAAGTATTCCTTCTACCATTCTCTCAACGAGCAGATGAAAAAAGAGTAGGAACCGACTTAAAGATGCTTCAATGCAATATACTGTCGAGATGGGACTTGTGCCTGAATAGCCGTCCGCTCGTACAGTGCAATCGATCACGCCAACTGGTTACGCGCTGTATTCGCCCTCGTCGAATATGTCTCCTAACTGCTCGTTTCCAAACGAGAAACATGTCCCATCAAGCCCCCTAATACGATACTCTACAATCCTTCACTCTAATCCAAACACGCCCTAAAAAACTCCTCTTCCTGGATCTTTACTGACTTAAGCATCGAAGGTTCCCCGACTCTAGCCAAGGTTCTCTTTCTCTCTCATTGTGTTGCAGGTGAAGGTGCAGGAGAGGTCGATTTATTTTTTCGCATCAATGCACACCATTCATCCATTTGAAAAGATCATTTTAGGGTATGATCTAAGAATGAGACAGATCCAAAGTTAAAGTGAACCTTATCATATAAAATAGTGGGGACTGTTGGTGTCTAAGTTGAAACATTTATAGGGATAAGAGAAAACATAAATATTAGCATGATCAAACACCCAGAGAATTTTTTTTATGGTAGGCATTTAATCCCCACTGTTGTTTTTTTGTGGTGGCGCCCATTTAAGCTTCGGATCTTTCTCATTCTTTGGCTAATACCCAAAAATTATATCTCCGTATGGATGTACACTGTGGATACAACAAGCCTGACAGAATGTGGCGACGTCACTTCAGCAGAAAGACTGCTACTATTAGCTAATCCGCGTCCTTTGCTGTCGTACTTCTGCCGATCAATATCGCTTGCGGGAGCGCATGGGACTCATCCGGACGCACACAGGTGTATATTTGGCCGTGATCATCTTTCCAAATCAATTCATGCTCCTCCTCCCAGTTTAGTCCGTGTGATGAGTGGACGAATCTCCGGTCTCTACCCCAGAGTTGCGATGAGCGTGCTACAAACCCCGTCCAGTCGGGACGCGGATTTCATACGAAAGCCTTCCAGAAGAAGTTCATGCGTTGGAGCGTTGGAAACCCTGGTGGAGCCGACCGTGATTTTTATGAGAAATCCATACCGTTGAGCTAATTTTAGTAATAGGATCAAAAGTTAGCACCATCCATGGCTCAAGTAGACCGTACCAAAGGAAAAATGTGTGCAGGGACATTACTACCGTTTAAATCTCCCCGGGCTAGACAGTTACGTTTACATGTCATCCATACTGTTGATAACGTCCGAAATGAATTGAAAACACAAATATTTTGATGATTCAAAGCTTCCGTGGCTCCACGAATATTTAACTGTAGACGTTTAATACTTACTTTTTCAGCCCACTTGAGTATTGGATCTGAATCATTTTTGTCCCTGGATAGAAGGAGTGGATTTCTCACAAATAATTTAGCGGGCTAAGGCTTTCGGAGGAAATCCGCGCCCGTCCAGTCATCGATTCATTGGAAACGGATTGGCTACTCCCTTACCACCAGCCAATGGCTGTGCTCAGTGCTCTGTGGGCACCACATTGATGTATGTATTTCATCCATGCTGTCCATCTATTTTTATAGATCATTTTATGGTATGACGCCAAAAATGAGAAACATCTCAATTTCAACTGGACCACATTACAGGAAATAGGGTTGATTGAACATAGACCATTAAAAACTTTTTGGGGGCCATAAAAGTTTTAGATCAAGATGATCTTTGTGTTTTCCATTCATCTGGGTCTGTATGACCTAATCAACAGATTGGATGTCAAATAAACAATACAGTGGGCCTTAGGAGGATTTTAATGGTGGATATCCAATCACTATTGTTTTCATATGGTGTGGTCCACCTGAGATATATCATTTTTGGGATGATGTCCTAAAATTATCTGTAAAAATGGACGAACGGAATGGATGAAACACATACATCATGGTGGGGCCCACGGAGCACCGACCATCAGCCCCGGGGCTGGTGGCAGAGTAGCAGCCAATCCGTTTCCGATTCATTGGGTTGGGCGCGCGCTATCGCTCCTCCTTTCCTCACCACAGAACCATTCGCGGTTCAAATAATTAAAAATAAATACATAAAATACGAGAAAAAAAAAAAAGAAGAAAAAGGAAAGGCAGAAAAGTCCTCCCTCCCGCCTACACCTTCTCTCCAGTCGAGCTGGAGGAGGAGGAGGAGGAGGAGGGCGTTTGGGTGGTGAGTGGGACATGGAAGCTTGTTCGTGCTTCTCTGGCTTCTCGGCTGCCAAGCCCAGCTTCCTCCTCTTCCATAAGAACATATCTTCCTTGCGTGTTTCTAGGCATACCATCCCCTTGTCTCCTTCCCCTCCCTCTCTCAAGTCCAAGCCCCTCCAGAAGCAGCAATTGCCCATTCGGAACAGCGTCATTGGCAGCAATAAAAGCAAAAGCAATAAGAGAAGGATTCTCCTCAAGTCCAAGCCTACTAGTACTACTTCTTCTCCTTGTCAAGAAGCAGCAGATGCTCAGCAGCAGCAGCAACAAGAAGAAGAGTTAATCCGGGAGGAGAAGAAGGATGGTTCGAACGTAGTCAGCGTTCGAACTCTCTATCAGAATGGGGACCCTCTTGGACACAAGGATCTTGGGAAAGGCGTGGTTAGGTGGATTTGTCTGGGGATGAGGTCCATGGCTTCTGACTTCGCATCTGCTGAGGTCCAAGGCGAGTTCTCTGAGGTGAGGCAGCGCATGGGGATGACCAGCCTCAACTTCGTCATCCAGGCTCAGCCTTATCTCAATGCTGTTCCCATGCCCAAGGGTCTCGAGTCCATCTGCTTGAAAGCTTGCACCCACTACCCCACTCTTTTTGACCATTTCCAGCGTGAGCTCCGAGATGTCCTCCAGGATCTTCAGCGAAGATCCCTCATTCCTGACTGGCGCAAGACCCAGTCTTGGAAGCTGCTCAAGGAGTTAGCCTCTTCAGGTTAAGGTTCCCTTTTCGAACGGCTGCTTCCTTATTCTTTTTTTTTTCCCCTACCCTCATAATTCCTTTTGCAAAAACATGTCAAGCGAGGTCAATGCAGTGAATATGGAAGATTGAGAGACCTAATCGTATTGTGAGAACACACTACTTCCTGATAAGACCGTTTAACTGAGATTCTCATCTACGCTGTTGATTACATGACCAATTTGTCTTCTTTTGAAACTTGCCTGCTTACAGTCATAAAACATGCAGCGATTGTATTTGGTTCATCTTCTTTCAAAATGTCTCTCTTGGAGTTGATTTACAATTTGCTCTCTTTCTCCTTTTCCTCTTTGTACATTTCTGGTTTTTACCCGTCTTAATTTTCTTATTTGTACATTTCTATTTTTCACTGGTCTGAAACAACAGAAGCTCTGACTTCCAGCTCGGTAGGTTGAGTTGGTAGTGCACCCAACTCGCCTGAGGTTTGGCTCAGGAGTCAGGATCAACTCTCCTTTCACTAGTTTATGTAGAGACAGTTGCCTCGACATCCTTCTGTAGGAGGCAGGGAGGGAGGGAGAAGCTTTGGTTTCAAATGAATCAATACGTAGTAAATTGATATTTTTTCTAGTTGTATTTATAGACCATAAAGAAAATCATTTTTGTGGATCTCGTGTTCCTGTTTGATCATTATGAGCTCACCTCAGAAAAGGTTATAAATTTGCAGCACAACATCGAGCTATTGTTCGGAAAGTTCCTCAGTCAAAGCCCATCCATAGCGGCTTAGGCATGGACCTTGAGAAGGCCAAGGTAATACAGGGCAAGATTGATGACTTTGTGAAACAAATGTCAGATCTTCTTCGCATTGAACGTGATGCAGAGCTGGAATTTACTCAAGAGGAGTTGAACGCTGTGCCTACTCCCAATGAAAGTTCTGATTCATCAAAACCTATTGAATACTTGGTCAGCCATGGACAAGCTCAGCAAGAGCAGTGCGATACCATTTGCAACCTCAGTGCAGTTAGCTCTTCTACAGGTGTGTACATTCACCATCTTGACACTAACATATGCTAATGGAAGATACTGGTCGTAATAATGATCGACACTAATTCATCCTGATGGAGTTGTCCTTCCATCCTCCCCCCCGCTCTTAGGACTGAAATGTTTTGAGCCAGACATTTTCCATCTGCTTCCTAAGCACTAAGAAGTAAGAACTTGATGCAGCCACTTCGACTTGTAAAACCATCCTGCATCTACTATTCTGAAAAGAAAATAAGAACTTGTTCCCTAGTTTATAATCCAAAATTTTCTTTTCCCATTCAAGGAACCTGGTTTCTTTCTTCTATGTTCGAGCCTGTAGCTCAATGATAAATAGTGTGTTTTTCAACATTGAGGTCTTGGGTTTGAGTGCAGCTTACCTACAAAGAAGAAGAAGAAGAAGAAGAACATTTCTGATGCAGGACAATTAACCACTTGCTTTAAAAGCTTGAACTGTTAGAGTATGGCGAATTAATCCCTTTATCTCATAGCCCAGGCCCCACATCGCATGGGTTAGGACCTCGGCCGAACCCCCTTTGTGGGCCCCAAATCACATAGGCCGCCCATCCCGAGTGTGTCCCCACATCTCACAGGCTACCCCACTTGAGCCTGGTGTGAAATGCGCCTTAATCACCCCTGGTGAGGAGTCTCGAACATGAGACCTCTTCCGTGGTCCGCACCCACCTCGAGTGTGCCCCTGCATCCCACAAGCGACCCCACTCGAGCCCAGTGTGAAAATGCCCCTGCATTAATTCTTCAAAAAATTTGTCCACATCCATGTCTCCAAGCATCAAAGGCCAGTCACTTCCAGAAGATTGTTGCTAATTGAGTTGCTCATACACGATACCCCCAACTATCTCAACTCTTTTTGAGTCAAATGAACTGCTTTATAACTGCTTAACTAATGAGAAGCTTGAGTCCATGATTCAGTTTATTTTGCTTGGAGGGGAACTGCTTAATACATAAATCATCCAGGAAAAATGCTGTTTGATTTGAACTGGTGTCTGTATGTGTTAGTTGTTATATGAAATATCTTCAAATGAACCTTTTCTTTTCCTCTATAAAATGTTTCTACATATTGTATTGGTGTCTTTTGCTATTCTTGCTTGACCAAGAACTGCTTGTTGTTTCACTTGAGAAAGAGTCAGTGTCCTCTGGGAGTTACGTATCACATCTCTTTTGTCCAGGTTTAGGAGGGATGCATTTGGTTTTATTCAGAGTTGAAGGGAACCATAGGCTACCACCTACTTCCCTCTCTCCAGGAGACATGGTTTGTGTGAGAACATGTGATAGCAGGGGCGCAGGCGCAACTTCCTGCATGCAGGGCTTTGTTAACAACCTTGGGGAGGATGGGTGTAGCATCAGTGTGGCCTTGGAATCACGCCATGGTGATCCCACCTTTTCTAAGCTTTTTGGGAAGAGTGTGCGTATTGATCGGATTCCTGGATTGGCTGATGTTCTCACGTACGAGGTATAAATGAGAATCTATATTATTTCATCTTATGTATCCTTATACCTTAGTGAAAATAAGCAGTCTTTACTTGAAAAATGGAATGGATGGGTGTAGCATCAGTGTGGCCTTGGAATCACGCCATGGTGATCCCACCTTTTCCAAGCTTTTTGGGAAGAGTGTGCGTATTGATCGGATTCCTGGATTGGCTGATGTTCTCACGTACGAGGTATAAATGAGAATCTATATTATTTCATCTTATGTATCCTTATACCTTAGTGAAAATAAGCAGTCTTACTTGAAAAATGGAATGGATTCAACGGAAGTTCAAGTTGCACTGCAGAATTTCAGTCCAAGTTTGCTAAAACATTGTATTAACTGCTGTTTATTTTCTGAAAAGAAAGTACCTGATTTTCTGTACACTCCATTTGGTGGACACCACGGAATTGCTATTTGGGTTTTGCATATGAAGGAAAGCAATATAGCCCTTGGATGATATTATTAGAAGAGAAGCTATTGTAATTGACTGCTGGGATTACCTGTTGTTCTGTTGTTATTGCACCTCTTTTCAGAATTCTTTTTCATTGCATCATATCTTTTCTGTTTCTGTCATTTTATTTATATCATGAAGGTGCTGTTGTGATTGCAACAGTTCTGAATACATCAAAGCTAAAGAGCACAGACCATTTGCTTAAGGCATCTTAGTTTCTTGCATTGATTTATGGGTTACTTTTTTTGCATTTGTTTCCCATTCTCATGTTTTTATTTTCACTTCCCCACTTATAACACAACTTTCTATTTCGTGCAAGTAATCTATTTGCCTGGTGACACTGCAAGTCTGCACATTGCAGAAACAGCTGCCTTTTTCATATGTTTGTTCCCATGTTTTCTCAATAAGTCTGTATTAAGATCTCAATTTGGTGGTAGCCATGTCTGTTTCAGAGATTTTCATTCTTTCATTTTTCTATTCTTTTATCATTGCTTGTGTTGGAAATGGTGTATATTTTAGAGTGTGCCTGTGGAGAACCATTCTATTGTTATCTCCTTATACCCTAATTCATATACTCCTTATCTCCTTATATTCTCGTCTATCTTCTTAACCCTTCTTGACAAACCTTTCTCTATCTTCTCAATCCTATGTAACAAACCTTTATCATTAATAACGCCCTTGAAAAAAAATACCTTACAAAAAAATGATTATAAATAAAGCCCTTGAATAAGCGAGAGAGATCATACCGTCCACCTCTCTTTGTATCTCTCTTCTTTCTTTATACTATGAAACGACAAGGTATCAAACTGGTGACATCCTATCTTCCTTTTCTTCTCCCCTCTTCATTCCCCCATCATGTTCCTTCCCTCCTAACCTCTTCCCTTACTTTTTTTCTGGTTTTCTTTTCTTTTCTTCCTTTTCTTCTATTTGGCCCTTATGATCAATGGGTTTGATGGGAGTGGCTCTATGGGAACCACCGACAATGAACTATGGTAACTGTAGGATCTTCTAGCAACAGCAGTAGCCAGTAGCCCATCAGGAGACACCTCCACTGGACAAGCCCATCAAGACCGCATGCAGCTACCATTGTCCCTGGTAGACCCCACAAGGCTCACCGATGACAATAGCAACCCCATCAAGCGTCATTGCCACCATCACCAGCAAGCGCCATAGGGTCCACTGGTGACAGTTCCAGACATCATTGCCACAAGCATACCCCACGAAATATTTTGGATATTGGGCGATATCACAAAATATCATGTTACATGCAATGTATTGAGGGATACCGGGGAATATCTCAATTCCCCCCCTGTATCTCGTATTGTTGACTTGCAATATCGATCGTGTTGGCCGATATCATCGATTCATTAAACACTGAGTATACCTGATGATGTCTACAATATTCAGAAGATCCCAGGCTATCCATGGTGTATTGTGCTTCTTGATGGTCATGGGTGTTTCCATGTGTGAGATCATTGAGGGGTTGCAAGGGATATGTATCTTTAGATTGTAGAACTGTCTTGTAATTTATGTCAAATTTCTAGGCATGTTTTTCTTTTTCTAAGTCAAGTGTCCATATTCATCTTGTATCTTCAAATCATCCCTAATCTTTAAGCATGTATTGTTTTCGTATTTAAGTAAATTATCACATATTTTATCTCCATCAAATATTTTTAACCTTTGAAGGTTTTCCAGTTTGCCTAACTCATTTATGTTCTAATGATGTGTTTCTAATATGTAATCTATTAATAATGATGCTCATTATCCCTTTCCTTGGTTCATACCTGTTATTACTCGCTTGACTGCTACTACAGTTAACATTGTTGTTGGTTATATTTGAGAGCTTTTATGTTCTAAATGCAGAAAATTCTTTGCTTTGTTTTTTTTATTTTATTTATTATTTAATTGTTTTGTGAAATTTATGATATTCTTTGTAATAATTTTTCACAGCGAAATTGTGAAGCCTTAATGCTTCTTCAAAAGAATGGCTTGCAGAAGAAAAATGCTTCGATAGCTGTCGTTGCCACTCTGTTTGGAGACACAGAAAATGTCAAGTGGCTTGAGCAGAACAATCTGGTTGAGTGGGGCGAAGCCGACTTGGACGGGTTATTAGAGAGTGGAATATATGATGATTCCCAAATAAAAGCAATTACATTGGGCTTGAACAAGAAGCGACCTCTTCTGGTAATTCAAGGGCCTCCAGGTACTGGAAAGACAGGCTTGCTTAAGGAACTGATAGCACTTTCTGTTCAACGAGGTGAACGGGTGCTTGTAACTGCACCCACAAATGCTGCTATTGACAACATGGTAGAAAGGCTTTCAGATATTGGATTAAACATTGTGCGTGTTGGTAATCCAGCAAGAATATCTACAGCTGTGGCGTCAAAGTCTCTGGGGGAGATCGTCAATGGTAGACTCGCGACTTTCCGGAAAGAGTTTGAGAGGAAAAAAACAGATCTAAGAAAGGATCTGAGGCATTGTCTGAAAGATGACTCTCTAGCAGCGGGTATACGTCAGCTTCTAAAACAACTAGGAAAGACATTGAAGAAGAAAGAGAAGGATACCATAAAGGAAGTGTTATCAAGTACCCAGGTTGTACTTTGCACTAATACTGGAGCAGCTGAGCCTTCCATCAGAAGGCTGGGCAGTTTTGATCTGGTTGTCATAGATGAAGCAGGGCAAGCAATTGAACCATCTTGCTGGATCCCAATTTTACAAGGAAAGCGCTGTATCCTTGCTGGTGATAAATGCCAGCTAGCTCCAGTAATTCTATCCAGGAAAGCTATGGAAGGTGGGCTTGGCATATCTCTCTTGGAAAGGGCATCAACTTTGCACGAAGGTGTGCTTGCTACCAGATTGAGAATCCAGTACCGGATGCATGATGCAATAGCCAGTTGGGCTTCGAAAGAGATGTATGATGGACTATTGCAATCTTCTCCAGCCGTGTCCTCACATCTTCTTGTAGATTCTCCATTTGTCAAGGTACAATAACTGAAATCTTTTGAACTTCTTGTATATAGTCTGCAACTTAGGGAAGTGAGAAGTGTATCATCGATAATCTTGGTCATGTTTGGTGTTTATTGATACATTAGCTTCCATCAAGGTATGTTTTGGTTTTATTTGTTAATAAACCCTGAATTGTGAAATTGAGTTTCTGCTCACATTGGTAATGGAGGATTCATTTCTTTCCTTTTCTATTCAGTTATGCAGTTTTGTTAGATCCATTCTTTCTCAAATGATTCTACTGAAGAAGCATCTTTAATTTTATTAAGGTTTTCTTCGGTAGATTTATCATCATCATCAAAGCTTGAGAAAGTTGATTGTATCTTTTTCAAAGAAATGGTCCTTAAGAGTGTTTCAGTATTTTTTTTTCTATTGGCTTGTACAGTATGTTTAGGTTTTTACTTTGTATCCATGGGACCCAATGGTTCAATAATTGAAAGATATGATGGGCTTATCTGTGAATTTTTCTATTAATAAAAAACTCTTCAGAATGCAAGATTCTAGCTATAGAACATCGGGCCTTTTTTTAAAATTGAATGTGAGCCATTGCTGTCTTTCCTTTCTTAATCGTCTATTGGTTGGGCCACCTATTGAAGGGTTAAATTTTATCCATTTGGGAGATTTTTGGTGCTTGGACCATCTGCAATGAACCCATCATATCATTGGCGTGGATCAGAGAACGATGGGCCCACTTATAAAAGTAGAAAGCCCAAACTGTATTGTACAAACATTTGGGACACCCCACTCAATAGTGTGCTAGGCTAATTAACCCATTCATCAGGGGGAGAGCGTCTTGCATTGTATCAAGGTTAATGGTTTGTAGAATTTTCATTAGTATGAAGCCCACCTTGAAGCCCAATCTCAACCTAAGCAGCCCAAACCCAATCTAAGCCTAGGTATAGTCTAAAACCTCACTCAAACCCTTGAAGCCTAAGGAATAGGGACCTGAGGGAGAACCCGGGATGGTATGGGACCCAGCCTAACCCAAGGGTAGCCGCCACACCTATTCTTTTATGAGCATTCATTGGGTGTGGAAAACCTTTTCTGCTTCTCAGAAAGAAAATCCAAAGAAAAAGGGCCCTGGACACTGTTCCGTGTCCACAGCCAGATTCCGGGCCCACTTCAAGCCCTGATCTCTTTAGCTTTTGGTATACAAACCCCCTGATCCATATAGCCATATTGAAGACCATTAAGTGATCTTTCCACTAAGTGGTTTTTCTTAAGCTTCAGGATGATCCTACAGGCATGAAGTTATAGTTGAAATATCAGATACTGTGCATGATCATTTGGCAATTGCAGAACAGGAACTTGACCCAACTTATGGGCCCCACATCTCCCTAATTACCAGGAATTTGTCCCCAAAACGAAAACATTAGTTAGACCGTCAAGTCTCTTTCCCAACAAGCTATATATCTCCCAAATCCAACTCACCAAGTTGCAACCGATAACTGAGAGGTGTGTGTGCCAGACTGTGTAGGAAACAATGTTTCAAATCTCCATTTTCCTTTGACCCATTTTTTTAAAATCAAAATAGCCCTAGGAGCCTTAGTTTGACCCTAACCTGCCCCCCTAATTACCTTATTTTCTAAAATTCCAAGACTACCCTTCCTTCAAACCACAAGATTCACCTAAGTGTTTTAATCTCCACCATTCATTTCCCAATTTCTAGAAGACTCCTGTAACCTTCCCTAAGCCCAATTACCCCTCAATTTTCTACAAATTAGCCTCCAACCACCAATCAACCTCCTAGATCTTACCATTTGTCAAACATCCTGCCCTTTAGCATACCCCCAACTTCCCCTCAATTTACAACATTGCCACCCTCTCCTCCACAAATAAAAGCCTCTTGCTCATGGTGTGCCATAAAGGCCATTGTGTAATGGTAATGGTGGCAACTGTTGTATGTCATGGGGAAAATGACCCATAACAGCCTGTTATGGGGCCGATATATATATATATATAAAATTTTAATTTTTCAATAAAATAAAAAGAACGTAATGGCCGTTACGGCCCATATTGTAATGGTAACAATGGTTGTTGTTATGGCCACCGTTACCTTTATAGAATGCCTTGTTCTTGCTACAAGAGGTCTTGCCTCTCCAAAATCTCTAAGTGCCTTGGCTAGCCGATAAGAGCTTAAATTTGCAATACTTAGAAAATTGCTGCTAGACCTATGGAGAAGGAGAAGTGGATCAAAAGCTTGGGAATTCCTTCTTACCTAAGGCCATGGAGTATAGCTCTACTCCTTGGAGTGGTGAGTCAAGGCTTTGACAACCTTCAAGGATAGAAGAATTACCTTGTCCTTCTTCCTCATTTCCCTTTGAAGGTTCTCTAAGGCAAGGCCCTCCTAAAACCACCTGGAGTTCTATCTAGTGTTTTAAATAGCGGTAGCGTGTTGCGTAACATTCAGTCCTTGTAGAGTGTAGCGTAAATAACATAGAGTAAGCTACATGATATGTCAATTTTTAAAGAGGCGATCTCCATTCCAAAGTGGTGTGAGGCTATGATGGTTAATGTCGGGCTCCAACCTTTTTATAACATTCTTTAAACCAATTGTAATCTCATCGACATCTTTATATGTAGTTACATATCGAAATTGTGGGTTTAAAAAGAAGCCTACAAGTTGTTTAAAAGAGAGAACAATAGAACACATCAAATGTTCAACACTACATAAAGAACTGAAGGAAAAATAATAACTATATTTAATCACTGTATGTGACTTATGTTTATTTGCTACGTGGAGATCATGGTGAGGCTGTCTGTTCCAGCGCCTATATATGAGCTTCCAATATTACTTGTAGTGTTTACAATCACGGTTAATTGGTAACTTTGTTCTGTCTGTTGCTTTATAAAGAAAGCTGATCTTCAGCTTATCATCTGATGTAGGATGATGGAAGCTATCCTAGGATGCAAGATAAGAGATCAATTACACGTTAATTTCATCAATCAACATATAAAATCAAGCATATCCTCATAATAGATTCATAAATTCAGATTTATAACATGAGAATCCTTGGTTTTCATATATACGGTGCATGAAAATATAAAATAGTTCAAGAGTGGCCCACTTGGAAGTAGGGACTTCCAATCTAGTGTGGGTAGTGCAACAACTGCATGGATAGATGATGATGCAAGCAAAATTATGGTTTTGAAAAAGTTTCACGAAAAAAAATAAATAAATTCAGATTTTGATTAGGGTTTTGGATTCCTGGATGGAAATTTAAGAATGGTGTTTTTAGGGATTCAAACGATCTAGGGTTTAGAACGTTGTAATGGAAAGGAAAAGAGGAAGACAAGAGAAAAAAGAATACCTTTCGAAGAAGAGAGAGGAAGGATGTAAGAAGAAGAATACCTTTCGAAGAAGAGGAAGATGAAGGATGTACCTTCGGGAATCCACCACCAAACAAGCTTATACCCTTACAAAATTCAATTGGAAGGGAGAGTTTCTCACAAACCCTAAAACACAAGGAGGAAAATTCTTTCACATAAGAGAGCTTCTCTCCTTTTTCTTTCTTTTCAATAACGCCACTAGGGTTGGAACTCCACCTTCTCGTGGTTTTATAATTAAAAATTCAGCATAATTACAAATATGCCACTCACTTGAGCGAAGTGACCCATCATCCAAAATAAGAAAACAAAAATATTTATTATCAATATTAACCATCAAATAAATATTAAAAATAACAAAAAAACATAAAGAAAGCACGATCAGAGTCCAAGGGGCCCAAATTAGGAAGATCCGGTGGCCTGATCAACAAGATCCGACGGTCGGATCGACACGAAATAGAAATTCTATGACTAAAATAGTCTCCTAAGCAGCCACATGCATCATTTCAAAGTGGAGTATTCCTGATGCACGTCCAATGCTCGTGGGTCTTCAAAATGGCCCGGCGGGCCCCATTTGGAACTCGTCTCCCATCCACAAAGAAAGTTGCGCTGATGTGGATGATCGTCTCCATCTTCGGTACACTCGAGTAGGTCCTCCGATGTCCCCATCATCATTACTTTCTACCAGTCGAAGAACCTTAATCAAAGGTTTCATTGCTTTTATAATTTCTTGGCCTTTCTTCCAATACTTGTTGTCTCTTATAATTGCACACATCTTCACAGGCATGCTACTAGTCTTTTGTCCATACTTTTAGTTGAGCCATTGCTGAGATGCAACCAACTCACTAAGTGCCCCTCTATGATTGTACAAACTCTGCATAGCTATGAAATTTGTCGCGAATCTAGTCGCCCTAGGCCTCAACAACTCCTGCCTTCTTGTGAATTTTTTCATAAATGCAATTATCCAATTATGATTGTAAATATATGTTGTGATCAATCTTGCATTTTCAATCAATATTGACACATTAGGCTTCTTCCCAATATCCTCTTTGCTGTAAGATGTGTTCCTGCTAGTCTACATGTTGCCTCATTATCAATGATAATTTACACCACATTACTTTGTCCGGTTTCTTCTATCATTCTATCCATCAGGCAAGATATATACTTAGCATTCTTCATTTGATTGGATGAATCAATGGCTCTAATAAAGACTGTACCTAGATGGGAGAGACCATGAAATTTATCATACTCAATTTTGTTGGGCCAATCCAACCATCACACATGATTGTGCTTCCTCTACTTGCCCATATGCTTCTAAATGATTATACATAAGCCCACACTTCCTGGTACACTTCATTTGAATATTTTGAATCTATGTCATAAGAATTCGATGCTTTAATCCTAGGTCTCGCATTAGCTTCTGCATCCACAAACACTTGAAAGTATGAGCAATCTGCAGCATGCGGAGGAATACTATTGTGTAAGAACAACTTTGCAACTGCCTTTCCAAGATTATTCACTATTTTCTTTGACCCCCCCCCCCCCCCCCCCCCCCCCAACACACACACACACACACACACACACACACCGCGAACCGAATCAGTCCTCCCAACACATTCGACTTTGCTCATCATCATCATCACGGTGAGCTCGTAAACTTTCCCTCCTTGTAATCGTCATCTCCCTATCTGAATCCTCCACTGAATCAATATCCTCATCAGGCAGCGGATTAGGATCCCCAAACACCTTTATTGTACATTGGTCAAGCGCAGCCTTCTCTCTCCCTCATCGCCATTTTTACCTTTAATTTCTTCTACGTTCTACGTTCTTCTTCATCTCCTCCCTTACTACCTGAGGGACACTTGGACACCCTGAAACTTGACCCTTTTGATGGGTCAAGTGTTGTTTTAATTGGGTCATGCCCTCGCTCACACTCCTGCTGCAAAACTTGCACATTATTTGTTGTCTACTCCCACCTATCCTTGCTCCATACTTCCACCCTACATCTTCATTCTAATTTCTAGTCATCCCAACAAATACAATTATCCAACAATGGCCACCGTAGTACTCTAGAGTCTGCACAAGCCACAAATAATAATAAAAATGTATTATTAATTTGCATCATCAAGACATCAACTAAGAAACTAAGTATATGAAATTGAAATTGAAGCAACCAAGAAATTTGCATCCTCCTAGAGTGAGCTAGACATGCATGATGCATTACATTTTAAGTTTAAACATATATATATATATATATATATATTTGTTTTGAGAAAAGTAGACATAATATTTGAAAACGTGTGACCAAAGTACTTAGATCTGATAAAAAATACAAACTAAAAAATCCAAAACAATAAACTTATCACCCCCCACAAAAAAAAAAAATCAGTTTTTATTTATCAGATCTAGTGTAGATCTAATAAAAAAATGCATGGCTTTTCCAGATCTGTGATCAAAAACATCATATTTAAAAAAATTATGGAATTTAGATGTTTTTTGATATATTTAATTAAAATATAAACTTTTTTTTTAAAAATCGGAAATGGCCGGAGGTAACAGATCTGAGCTTGATTAAAAAGATTTTTGGAAAATATAAAAAAAAAAGGCCATAATTGCCCAAAAACTAAAAAAACCCCTAAAAAAGCTTAAATTGATCTTCAAAATTGATAGATTTTTTTTTTTTTTTTTTGCTTGTAGATCTAGGGGCCTACTAAACATGAAAATGGATTAGAAGAAGGATCAATAGCAAAAAAAGGATTTTTTTAAACCTGTTTTCTGAGTTTTTCAAAATCGGCCCCAAAATGTTTCGATCATTCAAATCGGCTGAAATTGGATGTTTTGATCCTCCAAGTTGCTGTTAATGGTGCCAAAAATCACTTAGGATTGATTTATTTGAGGTATTCCAGAGATTGGAGGAGAAATGAGAGAGAGAGAGAGAGAGAGAGAGAGAGAGAGAGAGAGAGAGAGAGCTAGTTTGGGCATTTTATATGTAAATTGGGCTTGACTGATATGCCTTCAAGATATTGGACCCGATACAGTGCACACGTTACCGATATGGGGCTGTATGGCATATCGTATTGACCCGATACAGATATGATACACCCATATTGGCCGATGCGATGCCGATATTCAAATCTATGATTAGAAGAGAGAGAGAGAGAGAGAGAGAGAGAGAGAGAGAGAGAGAGAGAGGAGAGAGAGAGAGAGAGAGAGAGAGAGAGAGAGAGAGAGAGAGAGAGAGAGAGAGAGAGAGAGAGAGAGAGAGAGAGAGAGAGAGAAGGAGAGAGAGAGAGAGAGAGAGAGAGAGAGAGAGAGAGAGAGAGAGAGAGAGAGAGAGAGAGAGAGAGAGAGAGAGAGAGAGAGAGAGAGCTAGTTTGTGCATTTTATATGTAAATCGGGCTTGACTGATATGCCTTCAAGATATTGGACCCGATACAGTGCACACGTTACCGATATGGGGCTGTATGACATATCGTATTGACCCGATACAGATATGATACACCCATATTGGCCGATGCGATGCCGATATTCAAATCTATGATTAGAAGCAATATGCAATGTGCTATTGTTATCATCATAGAATGGTGTGGGTGTTCAAAGATGGATATTCAAGTTACTGAGAAGATCTTTTTGCCATGTGAGGCAGAAGGCATTGTTACGCTTCGGCTGAGGACTTCAAAAATCGTGTGTTGCTTCTTACATTTTGTAGGAAATCAGTGAATCTCCAAGAAAGACAAACTAGCCAGCGCCCAGCAGTCAAGTGATGAGTATCTGTGAATCCTACACAATCAGCATAAGCATATGCTCACAACTACAAAGAAGACCTAGAAAAGGAAAAAGAGTCCGCTATGAGTCATTCCCTGCAGTAATGAATGATATGATCGACAACACTGAGATATATCAGGGTGACAAGGATCTCCAACAAATTGGCTTACAATTTGAATGACATAAGTTATATCAAGGCGAGTCATTGTGAGGTAGATAGACTAGCAACAGGCTATTGGCAATGCATTGGAACTGATATCTTTTCTCCATAATCTCTTGTATTTTATGTACACCTCTATTGGCATATCAATGTCCCTGCATCAGTCAAATTGGCTAGTTTGATCAAATAGGTGGTATACCTTCATTGGTCGACTGCAGAGTCAATTGAATCTGAGTCAACTTGGGAAACCAAGGCTGATTTACATACAGACTCGGGTCTGCCTAGTGTCCTGACACGGTGACCAGGCCGTTGACCGGACCAAATTGACATGGGCAGTGACTGCAGGTTTGAAAACTATGCTGATGAGTACTTTAGCACTTGGTAACCATGAGTGAAATTGTTGTACTGTCTTGTCCAACTGTGAATAGTCAACAATGAACGGATGCATCAAACAGTAGTGGTTGGTGGATATATATTAATTCAAACACAATGACTTATCAAACACGTAATATATCTAGTTAGCAAACTAGAGTTTCGAGAACCTCTTGAGATTTGAGATGCTTATTATCTTTATTTGTTTTTATAAACTGATGCTTATGTATCTTGGCAATTATCTACTCATACATTTTTAATCTACTTCTATGATTTCTTGTACTCTTTTCATTTTAGATATTATATCTATATGCTGCTTACCCCAATTAATTGGGATAAAGTTTGGATGATGATGATGATGATATCTACAGGCTATCATTTTGACAGTGGCCATGTTTTCATTGCAGGCTACATGGATAACTCAGTGCCCATTGCTCTTGCTAGATACGCGAATGCCATATGGCAGCTTGTCTGTTGGATGTGAGGAGCAAATGGACCCAGCCGGCACAGGCTCCTTCTATAATGAAGGGGAAGCAGACATTGTTGTGCAACATGTTTTCTCTCTTATTTATTCTGGTAAGTTTTTAGCTCATAGTATTAAAATTCGATAACTTGACTCTAAATTCTGTTGAATCGATTCGAGCTGAATAAGTCGGTTAAGTTTTTTTGAGTCTTCAACACCAAGACTTGACTATTTAATATTTAAAATTTTTAACAGTGTAGAGTCTCGGCAATTATTATTTATTTATTTAGTTATTTGGTGACTTGAGTTGAACAATTCGTGACCAAATTGAGGGTGTTTGTTTTTTTTTTTGGTCTAGATGAAATATGCTCAAAAGTTGAGCTGTTTCAAGCACAAGTTTAGCAGCTTGATCTAGGACAATGAACCATGAAAAAACACCACTAAAAGTAAGGAGGGAAGGAAACAGAATGGACAAAGGAGATTTGTCCCCATGGATGTAGGATACAAAGTGTTTTAGTTCATGGCAGAGAGAAGGAAAAAGGGGAAAACAAAACGGACAAAGGAGAAAGATATTTTCTATCAATGTTTGTACCGAAATTCTTATGGATCAGATGGACAGTGTCGATGTTGCCATGTGTCAAAGAAGATATTTGAGAAGGCAGATAGCATGAGGCCAGGGATCGGCTCGTCTCAGGACATTTTCGTTATTTATCTCTCTCGGATAAAGATAGCTGGTTGTCCCAACCAGTGTTCGAAATATCGATACTATTGGCCGATATATCGGCCGATATTATCGTTATCGCACCCCTGCGAGACGATACACTGGCGATAACCCCCGGAAGATACCAAAAAACCCAAAATCTAGATATCGGCCGATATATCGTCGATATCGCACGATATTTTGACGAAATCGCGTGATTTTCTCTCCATTATTGTCGGAAATCGATGTCATCATCCGAAAAAATTGGAAAAAAAAAGAGGGTGGATTTCGGTACCTGTAGAAGAGATCGCCATGATCGGAAGCTTCCCCATTCGAATTGAAGCGTCATTCCCAGGTTAACGCAAATAACATCTTCGATTTGAAGAGAAATCCGGAGACATTCGATGATATTTGGGAGATATTTTAGGAAACCGGAACCCTCTCTGCTTGAAAACCAGAGCTCGTTCGGGCCTTTTCTCTTGGACGCGTATTAGCTACTGACAGGTTGACAGGTTTAGTAGCGAGATCGCTACTGAAGTGACGTCACCAAGTTACGTGGGTCCCACCATGATGAATGTGTTATATCCACAGGGTCCATCCATTTGGAGATATCATTTTAGGACATGAGTCAAATAACTAGGCAGATAAAATTCTGTAATGGACCCCACTACAGAAAACAGTGGAGAAAGGGACACACCGTTGAAACCTTCCTAAGGTCCACCATGATGTTTATTTGAGATCCAACCCGTTAATAAGTTAAAAAAAGCATTATAAAAGGGAAAAAATATATGTTAGCTTAATTGAAAACTTTTGTGGCCCTTAAAAGTTTTTAATGGTGGGCGTCACTCTCTCTGCTGCTTTCTGTGGTGGGGTCCATTGGAGCTTTGAATCTTAGTCATTTTTAGGCTCATGGCGTAAAATGTTCTCTACAAATGGATGAACGGTGTGGATACAAAAAATACATTATAGTGGGGCCCACGGAACTTGGTGACGTCAATTCAGTAGCAAGTCTCGCTACTCAGCTGATCCGCGCCCCTTTTTTGCGCGCACCACCAAGGTGTGGGTTGACGTCACCATCTTATGTGGGTCCCATCATGAGGTACGTGTTATATACAGGCCATTCATCCATTTGGCGAGCTCTTCATACGGCTTGAGTCGAAAAATAAGACAGATCCAAAGATCACCTGGACCACACTGCAAACAACAGTGGTAGATTGAATGGCCTCCATTGAAACCCTTTTGAGGGTCACGGAAGCTTTGGATCAATATGATATTTATTTTTCTTCTTCATCCAGGTCTGTGTGACCTAATTAATAGATTGGATGTAAAATAAACATTATCGTGGGCCCTATGACCCAAGGAGGTTTCAATGGTAGGAATTTTCCTCCCACCTTTTCCTTTAGTGCGGCCCACTTTAGTCTTGGATCCTGCTCATTTTTATTCTCAAGTGCTAAAATGATCTCAAAAAATGAATGGGCGAGGTGGATTTCTTACAAACATCACAGTGGGCCCCACAGAAGTCTTGAGCGAAGGAACTTGATAGGAAATCATGGATCCCCTAGTGAGCAGTGTACTTTGCAAACTTTGTGGGCCCACTATAATTCATGTATTTTATCAACTCCATCCATCCATTTTACCAGATAAATTTATGGTTTGAATGAAGAGAAAAAACTATTATTAGCTTGATCCAAAACTTTTGTGGCCCACTAATGGTCAATAACCATTGTTTCCTATGGTATGGTCTACCTAATTATTGGATCTGTTATATTTTTTGGATAATGTCTTGAAATGATATGGAAAAACAGATGGACGGGGTTGATATGGAATATGGTTGTCTTAGTTCAATCGGACAGCGCATAGCTTAGGACCCTATATAAAGGAAATCTATTATGTACACTTCTTTTTTGAAACTTTATGATTTAAAAGTGTTTATTAAGGGTCTTTTTAACAATCCCCAAAGTTTCATTAAAAAATTCAACCAATTTCCCAATGTTTCCCCATGTTTCCCAAAAAGTGCGATAAACTATGCGATACAAACGATATATCCCGTGCGATAACCGATACGTATCTGCATCCCAAGGGTGCGATACATTGTGCGATACCGATATTTCGAACACTGGTCCCAACCACATCAACTTCTAAGTGCACGTTCATATATAAGATCATGGTCGATAAAGTGTAACCACTCTTTTCTCAGCTGGTTGCACATGATAGAGCCACGTTGATGGATGATTATTCTCTCATCCTTCTACCTGAAGCCTGTAAATGGCAGAAGCAAATCGAAGAGGAGGGGATCCAAAACTTAACAACAAACACAACTATCAATCCAGCGTAATGCTGTTTATCTAGGCTTAGTTTCTCCATGCTCAGTAGCAGCGGACCTTTAGCGTAGAAATAGGTTCAGTCTATCCCTGCGTATCTGCCGGACCGACTTAGGTCGTAGGCAGTCGTTATAATTCCCCTCCATCTGTGCTTGTGTGCTAGATCTGAAGGAATACAGTAGTTTGAGAACCCATCCGCATACGCTCATATACTGGGCCAACTGTAGTTGTAATTATTGGCATTGCCTTTGCTTTGCTCATCAGCACGCTGCTCTTTAAAGCACCTCGCTGCTCTCAGCCAAGCAAGCGATTCTTCGTAGTGGTAATACATTTGCCTCTTTCCAAATCGCATCCATCTCTTTTCCTTGTTCATGCAAGTCCTTGGATTTCCAAGGCAAAAAAGAGCTCATTTGGAGGAAGAGCCCCAACCTCCGCCAATCTCCTGAGTAATGGCTGCACGATAGTTGGCCGAATAGACGAACGGTCGAGCCACTCTCTATCTTGACGCCATGGGTCGGTGGTCACGGTTTGAATCAGACCCAATCAGTTCTAGGACACCCGCAACCTTTGTATGTGTTCCATGTGGCCAAATTTGATGACCAACACCGTTTTGGCATGCCCAATGGGACAGATGTGCAGTTGTTAATTAAAACCTTTAAGAACATGAGTAGACGTTCCACTCAAGTAAGTGGAAATATGGAAGAACTGACACTATAAACAGGCTTGTAACTTTCCTTAATGACAAGTTACTAGATTACCGTCAACCTAATCAAGATCTCCATAGATTCGGCAACACCATGCCATGAAATGCCGATGATTCGGTGAATCAGTTGATAGAGACCAATGTAATAGCATTGATTACAAGAGAGGAAAGGGATTTGTCATCCATTTTACGTGCGTGCCATAAGATGGCATTTATCCCCATCACTGAAAAGAAAGTATCTTCTATCTTAAAAAAGCATTCAATTCCCTATCTGTTGAAATCTGACGGAGTATCAATTTGTCTCTAAAAAAGAATACAATGCCATATCTGTTGAAATCTGACGGAGTATCAATTTGTCTGAGTACTTTATAGAAAATTTATAATTTCTCAGTCTGAAAGATTTACTAGTTTGGATTCTAAATTCATGATCTTCTCAAAATGCTACAGTAGAAGCAATGCTTCCCATGACTAGTCTGTATTCTTCCGTTAGTAGCCATGTCTACCCTTTCAGTCTCTTACACGGAAAGGGGGGAACTGTCATAATCTACAGATCTTATTTTCTAAATGATGACAAAATCAATGAATTAATAAATAAGAATAAGCAACAGTATGGTGAAACCAACACACAGATGATTCCAATTATGACAAAACCCTAAGGGCCTGTTTAGAACATGGGATTAGATTGTATGGAATTGCAATTGGTCTAATGTAAATTCCATCCTGCGTTTGGAATGATGAAAAGGATTAGATTAATCCATGAATCATATCATCCAGTCCTAGCAAAAGATACGGCGGGATTTTTAGTGGATCCAAAATCCGCTACATCTATGGACCCCCAGTTGATGCGTGTGTTTAATCCACGCCATCCATCCATATGCACCCTTTACACATGACACTCGAGTTGCATATGCATATAGGTAATTGGCATCAGTTGTGAAATTTGGTCTGTTGATTGCAATTCCATGGTCCACCAAACGCTGGTTTCACTTAATACAATGGTTTTCTCAAAGGAAGAATTTGATCCCAAATGTGGGACTGGACGGTCAAAATTCCATGGTATTTCTAGACATTTTTTTTTAACACACTCTCACACCCACTCAAACCACAATGGGTTCTCGAACCCATGACCTCTGTGTTGAAACACTTGTGAGTCTACCACTAAGCCATGAGTAGAGACCCGTGGTATTTCTAGACATATAATCATTGTGTGATAATGGTCTTAATTCCACCTAATTCAATTCAATACCACCTAATTCCATGGTCCAAACAGGCCCTAAGGAGATATCCTGTAAAAACACTGGTTTGATGGTGAAGAAGTTTGGAAATAACTATAACTATCACTATATATATATATATATATATATATATATATATATATATATATATATATATATATATATATATATATATATATATATATATATATTCTCGGGGCTTCCGTAGGCAAAGCATGATATTCCTAAGGTGTATGTCAAGTTGGGTAAGCAGAGTAAACAGAAGTGATGGGCCACAAAGCATCATTCTTTTTTGGATTTTCAAAATTCCAAGTGCATCAGAAAGGCTATTCAGGCCTTAGGACTCTAAAAGGTTAACAAAAGATTGATTTAGAGGACTACATGATGAGGGACACTTTGGTTAGATTCATAAAGAGAAATGAGTTCTTGAGACGGGGAATTTTGGCTTAATTCTAAGTATAATTACAAAGTTCCCTATGGGGTTTGGTTTTCTTGAAGGGTTTACTAGTGCGCATCTACTAAGGAGTTCCTGGGCATACCTTACATCTAACAAAAAGTGGGAATATAATTATGCATATGACTTGTACGCCCAATAAGAAAAAAGTATCACTACTGGGTGTATTAGATTATATGCCCAAGCATCCATTCCCCATTTGGCTAGAACAAGGGGCTAAAACTTTAACATATTAATTTTTTCCAGTTGCTACAAGCTCGTGATTGTAAATTGCCAAATATCCGTTACTCGGTGATTTTTTTTTATTGATGAGTTGTTCCGCCCCTTTTCATGTAGTTTTGTTTTTAACTTCAAAGTCTACGCAGGAGTCTCTCCAACTGCCATTGCAGTGCAATCTCCTTATGTTGCTCAAGTCCAGCTTTTGAGAGACAGACTAGATGGGCAGCCAGAGGCTGTCGGCATTGAGGTTGCAACTATTGATAGCTTTCAAGGTCGGGAGGCCGATGCAGTAATTATATCAATGGTATGCTTCCAAAAAGGCACTCAATTCCTTGATATTCAAAATGATTCTGACCAGTGAAACTATTTTGCATTTTGGGTGGCATTCAAGGACATTCCTTCTTCGATTTCAACAACTATTTAGACTGCACTATTATATTACAGGGAAATGACACCCAGATCTTCATGGGGATGTTAGTGATGTCCCCATAGCTTCTAACTGATACTCCCTCTTCCATTTCAATAATAGATTCTATTTAGACTGGACTATACATATAGGAGAATCCGGATGTCCACACCTTCATGGGGACATCAGCAATGTCACCGAACCTTTTAATTGCTATCTGGGACCTTTTCTTTTTGTATCGGTATCACATCTATGTTGCACCCTTCGGATGCAGAAACTTTGTGGGTAACATTGGGAAATATTGCATGTATTGTGCAATGTATTGCAGAGGGAAACATTGGAGAAGCTTAGGGAAATGGTGGAATTTTTCAATGAAACTTGAAGAGATGTTGAAAGACCCCTGATTACACACTTAGAACTCATTACAAATAATAACTAGTTGTTTTCCATTCTCTAGCATCTTTGACCATAAGTGACGCAATTACATCCAAATAATTAATATTTTTTGAAAACACGAATATCTAAGGTCTCTCCTATTAGGAAGGACTTTTTCCATTGTGTCTGTTAGGAAAATACTTAATTTCTTGTATATACTCCTTTTTGTTTAGATTTAATTAGGGTATAATCCAATTAAATCAATTAGATTGGATTTCATATTTATTGTATTATTCCATATATGGTGCCATCTCTCATGTATAAACTCAGGACCTTACACTCGATGAAAAGCACGCAATTCTCCCATCTCTAATTTTTTACATGGTATCGGAGCCTCCGATTTGGAACTCTTGACTGTCCTGCAAATTTACATCTTATCCCATCTCTAATTTTTTACATCTCTCAATTACATATTTATTATGTAATAATTAGTAAGAATTTTTCTATTTCTCTTTTTTTTTTTTCTTCCAAATATTGTTTTTAATTAATAAATATGTTGTTAATGCATTAATGTTTTCAAATAAAAATGTTCAGTTATTCAGTGGAAATAATGCCTTAATTTATTCACTCCATATCTCTATTTAAATATATTTTAAAATTCTTATTTCTAATCAAATCAATTATTCTAAAAAGAAGTGTGGCCAATCTGTAGATCGACATACACTAATTACGTGTATATATTTTTTTTCACCGAAATGACAAATTTATAGGGTGAAAATGGAAGGAATTCAGATTTCCCCAATTCATTCGTTTTCATCATCAAAATAGAAATTTCTTGCTCCAAATAATGACAATGCATGAAATTCATGCATAGTTATTGATTTACACTTGTTCTCTTCTAATCTGTAGAAAAACATGAGTTTAAACAACTGAAATCAAAATTTTCTCACTTAACGGGTTCAGCCTGATTCCACTCTCAGATCGCATTTTCTCCATTAAAATCGTGTTTTCATGCAGAACAACTTTTAATTGCAAAAAGACACCGACGTAAAATGGTTTATTATTATTATTATTATTATTATTATTGTTATTATTATTATTTCAAAAATTTCTTCAACTTCCAGCAATATATGTAGGTATACATCGTACTTGTGATATTTCCCAAATATTGATCAATACATTGGACTTTTAGAAAGGGAAGATGAATGAAAAGTCACAATACAGGTGATATATCTATCGACACAGGATTTTTCTGAGTTTTGTATCGCACAAGTGTGGTATCGATAATATCAGCCACTATTGTTGATAAATTGATTACTGTGTCAGACAATCAGTCACTGATCCAGATTGTTCATTCATGGATCCAACCACTGGGATGCCATGGTGCAAAAACACCGGTGGATGATCATAACCTTCGAATATTGAACTTTTTAGTAACTGTCTGACTTTTACGAGCCATAGATCTGATGATTAGTATCATCTAACCCAAGTTCTTGGAATCGTAAGCAATCCACGGTTTGGCCTATTGGAGAGATGTTTGACACTGTCCATTTTCATGCATTAATCACATTGTTAGAATCATTAGGTCAGTCTCATTTTTGCACCATGGTCCCCAGTTGTATGAATGAAAGGACAAAAGGTTCACTTGTTTGGAAGGTGGAGAGTAAAAGCGAGGTCTCTCCCTCCCTGTCATGAGATGGTGTTTCTCTAATAATTGGTTGTATCCCCATCTACTGGGTTAAATTTGTCATCTTCCCTGTGTATGCACAGCGTCTCCTTCTCTGTTGATTTCTATGTATGCTCATGTATATGGTGATGGTTGTTTCACATTATATTCACATGATCAAATTATACATAGCCAAAGTGCATTCTTAAGATGTCAGCTCGGTTGGTTTCCTGGTGGTGCAACGTGATTTCCTAGCAACCCACAACCACTTTACCTGATGTTGGTGCAAGCATTATTCTTTTCCTTATGAATGCTCAAACATCATTTCAACATATGTTCTCTTGTTAATGAGCAGAGGATATCATAAATGCAATCACAAAAGATACACTCATTCAAACAATGTTGATATCCACCTTGCATGGAAGCAAGGAAAATGACAATGCAGATTCATTATTTAAGGATAGTCTGAGGCTCACCATCTCTCACAGTTTGATGATGAGCTCTACTAAAAATGGTGATGTTTGCCTCTCTGTAGGTTCGATCAAATACACTGGGAGCTGTTGGCTTTCTGGGTGACAGTAGACGGATGAATGTAGCCATAACCAGAGCACGCAAACATGTAGCGGTTGTCTGTGACAGCTCCACAATATGCCACAACACCTTCTTGGCTAGACTTTTGCGTCACATTCGACGCTTTGGAAGAGTAAAACATGCTGAACCTGGAACTTTTGGTGGATCTGGACTCAGCATGAATCCCATGTTGCCTTCCATCACTTGATGTCTAAAAGCAGCTCATTTGCCATTGATTATTGTATTTTGATTATTTGGGATGACAATTGTAAGTAAGCCTTTTAAAAAAAAAAAAAAAAAAAAAAACTCCCCCATTACCCTTCTCTAACAGCAGTGTGGATTCAATTTCATGTCTATTCAGGAGGATGTGTATTCTCTCGCCAGCACATCCAACTATCACCATCCATGTACAGGTTTCCAATCTGTAAAAAAAGAATACAGATATCTTGAAGAAGTGCAGTTCTGCAACCATTCTGATAAGTATTAGGTGGAATTGTTTAAAAACAAATCAGTCTTTTGTATATGCATTTGAACTGAAAAGTGAGATGAATGTCAACAAAAAAGGATTTCATGTGCATTAGCTGGGCTTTTAGGTCAAGACCAACAACCAGATTGCAGATCCTGAATGTTTGGAATGAATCCATATTATGCAAGGGGACATTGCTTGTGCTAATTCTTGCAGGGATGCCTGGCAGTAACAATCCTGAAAAATCATTTATAACTAATCCTTTGTTCAGCTCGGGCTTATATAGTTTGTCATCTTTTTTTTTTTTTTTTTCCCTTTCGAAAGATTAGTTTTTTTAATCTAATATTAGGAGTTTACTAATTCCATGTGTGTGTATAGCTGTAAGCATCAACATGCGGGCATACTTGCAAATCTGAAACCTGTTGTGTGAGATCGGAGCTTTCCATAAAGTTGGAAATAATACTTGGATCTTTGGCCAAAAAAATTGGACAATTTCATGCTTTAGGTGGCCCATGACATATAAGGTTAATTGATAGTTAACTCGGTTTTGTTTCGTAGCAGTCATTTGTTTTGATATGCTGTGAACCGCATAAGGTGTGAAATGGTCTGATAAACAGTGAAGCTCACCTTATGGAAAGCTCAGATCTCAGACGTGGAATGTGCATGCCTCTGGGATATGTATCTCCCACAAGCATGTGGAATTAGTGAACCTCCTTGTATCATCGAGGATCTAAAAAATTCTCCCCTAATGGTCAAATAAAATAGAGATGGATCTTCACACTTCAATATTTCATGGCCAATGTTTTTCTTCTTCTTCGAACCCTAAAATACGTTATTTCTTAGCTCTAATGCGAAAAAGTATCCATTCCATTGGAAAACACCCAAATTTAGCTAGCCTTGGAGATTGGAGAGATGAATCTTGCTCTGTACCTCTAGGGAAATTAACCAGAGCATGAGTAACATGGGAAAACTCCTTGTATGAATAATTTTAGCACTTAACTCTTGTAAGATGTACATCAGACCACCACTTACCAAATGTTTACGAGTGGAATACTCCCATTAGAGCTTGTGTAAGCCCCAATCTTGAATCTGCTTTCAACAATTAGACATTTCAAATGATATGCTTTGGAGGAACGCAGCCTGTCCAATAAACTCTGATTTCAGCTACAGTATTAGTGGAGTCCCCACATAATTGAGTAAAGGCAAAAACAAAATCACCCCAATAATTCCTCCATAGCTGCTACCTGATTTCCGGCAGCAGGCCCCATCAACTTTATTTTCAGTAGACCATGAGAGGGTTGTAACCATTTTCTTAAACTTACTTTTCTACCCAAACATGCTTAGTTTCAGCATTCAAGTTTTGGGTTGATAGTTTATTTAAAAAGCTGCAATTATCAGAACAAATCTCTTTCTTATCACAATCGTGGATCAAAGAAATGAGATGTCTAGTTACTAACTGTGAGGAACCAACTTTGCCATCGTACTTACCCAGGTTATGTTCCTTACGAAACTCCCAAGAGATTAGGGATGGCAATGCACAATAATTCAACTGATTTGTGGAAGAAGCTTCATTGAACCATAAATGCAATGATTTTATAGGGGGTTTGATTAGCAACAAAAGGAACAACCATTGTTTTACTGAAAATACCCCATGCTTATCATGCCAAAACACCCTTACTCAAGAGATGGTTGGCACTTTCACAACAACAACATCTTGAAGCCACATTTACTCCCCATGCTGAGCAACAGTCCATTGAATTATGCACTGTAATGCCTTGGACACTTTTTAGAGGAACGCCTTGATGTCTTTATCTCCATAACTCCAAGGCTGATTTTTAACATAAAAATTTCCATTAGGTGTCAGTATCCAAAATCATATTTTCCTTATAATTTCTGATTTGCATATCTGACTGCACCAGATCCTCCCCAAAATCTATACCTAAGTATTGAGTCAGCAATTCTACATCCCACGATCCTCGTTGAGAAAAAAAAAAGCCATTTAGAAGCAAAATTTCATCATTATGGTATTTTTATTTGTTTAAATCTTGCAATGATGGCTTTTGATTTTGTGAGATCATATGGGATGTAGTAACAACATGTTTCCAGTGATGCAAGCCTGCATCACCACTTCCATGGGAGTAATGCCTTTCTTCATCTTGGGTCTAAATAGGTATATTACACACGTGCAGAATGTGCACAAAGAACATGTCAAGGTTGAGGGTGGAGAAACTGTTCATTGACTGTATATAGGAAGAATGTCTACAGGCTGCAGATTGATCTATAACTGCATTACGTTCTAGAGAGATATGTGAAGCTTTCCAGTATGTAATTAACAAGCGATATGTGAAGCTTTCCAATATGTTATTAACAAGCGATATGTGAAGCTTTCCAATATGTAATTAGCAGTCTACAACAGTTTTCTTCAACGTAAACTACACTAGGTTAATGAAGATGATAATAAGAACAGAAGGTAAAAAAATAAAATAGATAAAAATCATGCTTTATGTACCTATATGGATTTGAGAAAAGAAAACATTCAACTTTGTGGCTCAAGGTCTAATGCAAGCAAGAAGGATGAAATCAAGAGCTGGCTTCCACCACAAAAGACCACTATTTTATAGCATTTGTAATGCTTCCAACACCATAATCATCCGCTTGTAGCTATCTCGATCCATTCTTTACGAATTACGAATTCCAACTCTTATGTGAAACCCACTTAACAAACCACTAGGGCAACTAATATAGACTAAAAAAATGGACTTCTTCGAATTGAAGTTTAGACCTCTCATGGCATGTTTACCTAAGTCCTGTTAGGGTATGCATGATTCAAGTCGTTCATCAGGTGGCCAACTAATAAGCAAGCCACTCATGAGGTAGCCACCCATCTCACTTATTTGTGAAGTTGGCATGTGTTCCCATGTAGTTACAATTGTTTCCCTTGTTTAGTTCCCCAAATCACTGAAAAGATATTTAATGCATCCAAGCAATTGCCTGAGTATGGCAGGGTCATCTCTCCAGCTTACACATGGCAGGTTGAAATATCAATTGCATACATCTTATTAGGCCATAACAAGTACCACTTATTTATCAAAAAACATGCCTACTGGATAATCATATATATATATTTTTAAAAACAAAAACAAAAAACAGGCCATAGAGAATGGCTCTTCTATACTCTGGTTCCTCCCGTTCCAGCGTATCATCTCCCACAATGGTTGCCAAATAAAATTAATAACCTAAAGAAAAGAAAGAGAGGAAGGCAGAGCATGCTACGTTGGCAGTCCCATGTCCAATGGATTCCAACAGACAGATTCATCCATTTACTCGGATAGCTTGTGTTTCAGCAACTGTTCCTTTTATAATTATACCGCCAAGGATGGGTCATGCCCCAAAGATCTCCTAGGTTCAAAGATACTGTCCAACCACATGTGAGGTATCTCTAGTTTTCACTTTGAACTATTTATTTACCAGCCACACATAAAAATGTTGTAAAACAGATGTTTTAAATCTTATTTACTGTGCTGCTCGACCAGACGAAGGACTGACTCAACTAGTCGAAGGTTACTTCGACTGGTTGAAGCCCGTTCGACTCGAAGTCCAACAACGATGTATTTGGAAATTTAAGAACGCTCGACTAGTCGAGGGACAGGCTCGACCAGTCGAGAGGGTCCTTCGACTAGTCGAAGCCCAGGCTCGACTAGTTGAGGGTTATGCAGACGGTGCGCGATTTTTACACGGACTGCGTAAATTTGAGGCGGTTTCTAGGGAGGTGCATAAGTGGGGTTTCCCTATCTATAAATAAGAGTCCCTAGGGCCATTCTCAGGCATGCTAAGAGTTTCTAAAGGGATTTTAGGGTTTCTAAAGAGTTTAGCAGGGGTGAGATTCGAGGTTGTTTGAATTGGGTAAGTCTTTTCTCTTTGTACTTTCTATTTTCATAGTGAATATTTGTCGCTTTGTGCGTGATTTTTTCCTACAAGGATTTTTTTACGTTAAATCTTTATATTCTCTTGTGATTGCTTAGTACGCTTGAATTGTTATCCTAGATCTATATCTGTGTGATTCTGCAGACCAAATCCTAACAAGTGGTATCAGAGCTATCGTTGGAGCATATATCTGAATCTGAGGGATAAACAATAATGATAAACACTAGGTATAAGATTGAGAAGTACTTAAGAAAAAATAATTTTGAGTTATGAAAGATCAAGATGATCAGTTCCTTAATCAAGAAAGGCGAAGATGATGCTCTTGAGGAGCGAAAGTGTACTATGACTGATGATGATTGAAATACTTTTGATAAGAAAGCCTTACCATCGATCCGTTTATATCTTACGAATGAGGTTCTCTACAATGTCATGAGGGTGAAAACTGTGGCTAAGTTGTGGGCGAAGTTAAATGATGTCTATGCCAAAAAATTCTTTAAAAATCACCTACACTTGAAGCGGCGGTGGTATAGCTTCAAAATGGTAGAGGGTAGAGATCCGGAGGCTCACATCAGCAACTTTAAATAATTGGTATACAAATTACTAGATATGGAGGAAGTGATGAAAGATGAAGAATAAGCATGTATGTTGCTAAATTCTCTTCCGACGTTGTATGAGTCATCTAAGGATACAATGTGTACTACTAATAAAATCCTGAGTGTCGACACCGTTATCTCAGTTCTTCAAGGGATAGCCATGAGAAAGCTTAACGACGACATGGGGACATTGTCTGATGCACTGTCTACGAGGGGTAGGAATTCTGAGTAAGATACGGAGGCTTTGAGATCAAGATCCAAATCCAAGGGAAAGGGCAAAGGAAAGTTAAAGTGCTGGAATTGTGGGATGAAGGACATATGAAGAAGGATTGTACAAATCCTAAATCTAAGAGAGAAGAATCTAAGGCTTCATACAGGGAGGCTAATGCTGTCACGTCAGATGGATTGAGTGGATGTGATAGTGATGTTTTGTTTGTGTCTACGATCAGACACTTTTATGATAATCGTAAGGACGAGTGGATTATAGACACATGGACATCTTTTCACATGACTCCTCATCGGAGTGGGTTCGCCAGCTATAGGAAGTGTGATGATGGATAGGTGTTTATGGGCAATGACATTGCCTGTAATATTGTGGTTGTTGGTATAGTACGCATCAAGATATTTGATGGGATATAGCGTACCCTGACAGATGTGAGGCACATTCCTGACATGAAGAAGAATCTTATTTCTCTTGGTGTACTGGAGGTAATGGGCTGCAAGTTCATAAGTATTAATGGTACTCTTAAAGTATCTAAGGGGGTACAGGTAATCATGAAAGCGCAATGACTCGACAATATGTACAGGTTGATCGGGAGAACTTTAACAGGTGGAGTTGTAGTGGATGTAACAGGTTCCACCTCTGTACGTGTGTGACATGCTGGGCATAACTATATGGGCGGGCAGGGCATGAAGGTTGTGACGCGCAGACAGAGATACGGAGCAGGTGAAGCAGTCACTGTGAGGAGAATCACATAACATAATCGCATGATATCGGCGAGGTACATGGACAACTCCAATATCGCAGGGGATCCATCTTCTATTCAGATGGCTCTAAGCAAGCCTGGTGCTGAGAAGTGAAAGGTAACTATGGGCGATGTGATGGACTTGTTGTACCAGATCGACACATAGGAGCTGGTGGAGCTTCCAGTGGGCCGAGAAGTGGTTGGATGCAGGTGGATCATCAGGAGAATATAACATAGATACAGAGTGAAGTTGGTAGTGAAGGGTTATGCTCAGAGAGAAGGGATCGGTTTCTTAGAGATATTCGCGCCGACGGTATAGCAGACGTCTATTAGATTTGTGATTGGAGCTAGTTGGCCAATGCGATCTTGAGCTGGAAAGAATGGATGTGAAGTCTGCACTTCTGTAAGGAAAATTGGAAGAACAGATCCACATGAAGCAACCAGAGCGGTTCAAAGTTAAAGAGGTTGAGAAAAAAGTTTATAGGAGGTCGTGGTACGACCTGTTGCCTAGGCAGTGGTTTGATTCCTTAATGGTGAGTCAGGAATTGTATGCCGATGACATGTAGATTGCCAATTATGACATGTCTGAAATCAATGTACTGAAGACTCGGTTAAGTTTGATATTCAGGTTAAAGAATGGGACAACAAAGATGATTCTCGGCATTGAGACTGAAAGAGAAGTGAGTTTTGGTAATCACAGGTAGAACACCTTATGTAGGTATTGATCAAGGATGTGATGTACCAGACAAAACTGGTGAGTGTTCCCTACGCGTCTTTCATCAAGTTTTCCTCAGGATATGTCGTAAAACAGATGAGGAAAAGTAGGATATGTTTCATGGGCCTTATTCGAATGCGGTTGGCAGTGCATGCCATGGTTTGTATTAGACCGGTTGTTTCATAGGTTATCGATATTGTGAGCAAATACCCCGACAAACAATATTGGGTAGCGGTGAGGTGGTACGAAGGACTACATCTTATCTTTTGAGAAGACATGAACAAAGTTAGTTAGATATGTGGATTCATAGTACGTAGACGATGTTATAGAAAGTTAACTTCAGGTTACTTGTTTGCACTAGCGGGTGCAGTAATTAGTTGGATGTCTATGTCATCCGACAGGTGCTTGAGGAAGGAGGTGTAACTCTGAAGAAGAGTCACACCAACATGAATCCGGAAGACATGATCATCAAGGTCGTTCCTATAGAGAAGTTCAAGTTCTGTGCAACTTCTTTGGACTTGACGATGACATAAAAGAATGACAGAGTGTGTACGAGAAGTTATAATGTGATACAAAGATAAGATAAGAGGTCAAGAAGTTACGCGGTTAAAGATTGAAGACATGGTGGAGATTGTTGTAAAATAGATGTCTTAAATCTTGTTTACCGCGCTGCTCGACCAGTCGAGGGACTGACTCAACTAGTCGAAGGTCACTTCGACTGGTCGAAGCCCGTTCGATTCAAAGTCCAGTAACGATGTATTTAGAAATTTCGGGATGCTCGACCATTCGAGGGATAGGCTCGACTAGTTGAGGGTTATGCAGATGGTGCACAATTTATGTGTGGGCTGCATAAATTTGAGGCGATTTCTAGGGAGGTATGTAAGTGGGGTTTCCCCATCTATAAATAGGAGTCCCTAGGGCCATTCTCAGGCATGCTAAGGCTTTTTAAAGGAACTTCAAGGGTTCCTAAAAGGGTTTTAGGGTTTCTAAAGGGTGTATCAAGGGTAAGATTCGAGGTTGTTCGAATCGGGTAAGTCCTTTTTCTTTGTAATTTCTATTTTCATAGTAAAGATTTGTCGCTTTGTGTCATGGTTTTTTCCTATAAGAATTTTTTCACGTTAAATCTTTGTGTTCTCTTGTGATTGCTTGGTGCTCTTGGCTTGCTATCTTAGATCCATATCTATGTATTTTGGCAGACCAAATCCCAACAAAAATTCACAGCAAAGGTTTAAAGCATGGTCTAGTAGGGCAAAAGTTAGTGGTCCAAAATGTGGGTTATGCATTCCATCGCTTTTCTTGCTCATCTAGTAGCACAATTTTAGTCACTGTTAAAGCATTAAAACATTATATAGTGATTGTAAATATCAATCTCCAAAAGAATTACATTAACTTTTCAGTCTTTCAAAGGGACATAAATTGTGAATATAAACATTTAAGCAAAGATGTCACAACCCTAAATCTAGTGTTGGTAATTCATGATTACTATACATCAAATTTTGGTTGACAGCCTGCGTAGAAGTCTGATTTTGGGACTTCCAACTATCACATACTAAGTCCCATAAGCGGTGCTCTACAAGGAGGATTTCTGAAAGTAAAGCCTACAAACACGTATCATTTCTCAAAATTTCATCATATTCAACATATATTACTGAGCACATCAGGGCAAAACCGAATCATAAACAATGTCATATTTACTACACCTGATGTACATATTTAGGGTATTACTAAAAAATATATACATCGATATGTACAAAATAAAAAGGACAACTGAAGTCTGTAGCCTTTACTCCTGCAGCTCCCTACTCTCACCTGTAAAAAAAATAGAAAGGAAAGCTTGAGCTACTAAGCCCAGTGAGTGCGTGTATGTAGTGAAAATGCATGTTTCATGTCATGCTCAGGAATGCACAAGCTTTCTGGATCAATAACAATAAAATAAAGATACATGCATTATGCCACTTTTTATGTTCTAAATCATTTTTATATATAGAGGTGAGACTTCTACCCACTTGTAACATACATACTCTTTTAACATTTTTACAACTTTTCATATTTTCTAATTGGATCACCAAAGTTTGAAATAGAGGTGAGAATCGCATATGATTGCTACCTACTTGTATAGACTTTTCCACCATGGTCAACTACAGAGGTGGGACTACATAGTTCACTGGCTGAACTAGTCTAACCTACTTGTGTTGAACCTCACTATCTTCCTAACAGCGAGAAGTCATAAGTCGCCTGACAAAATGATAGCGGAAAATTTACGAGCTCGTCACACACAACCTATCTTTGCTTTTCCATAAGGAGGTTAGGTCAAACATCTCAACTAATCGACATGCGTCGGTGGGAGTCAGTGCCTACTTTGGTATTTCAGCATTCCAGTGCTCTGCTCTTTCATGTCACGCCCTAAACTCAAAAATTGAATTCATAGGAATTTCGATCGTCGAATCCGGTGCCGACAGCCTCCGTAGTACCCCATTCTCGACTCCTAGCATTCATATACCAGATTTCGATCCTACGATCCTACAAGGAGGATTTTTTTTATTATACATTTAAATCACAATAAGCATAACCACAAGATTACCCAATTTATAAAGACGACATTATCATCACATATCTACTAATATAATCAGTTGAGTACAATGCTGGAAGGGAATACATAAATAAAAATCAAGCTCCAAAAGATCGCTGTACACTCCAAGCTCAACACTACTTCAACTTAACATCACCTACACGCATTTATCATGCATAAGCTTATAAAAAGCTTAGAGGGTGGTGTAAGTGTGTGCACAAGATAACTGCCAAGTATTCAATACAATGCCATAATCGTACAATACTAAAAATATTGGTAATCCATAAGTCATACAATGTCTGAATAACAAAGTCATAAATCACACGATAACAGAGTAAGTAAAAATATTGACAAGTGCATGAGTTATATAATATTAGAATACTTAATAGAAATTAACTATGCAAATGAGGAGTCATAGAGAGCTAAATATCAGATGCAATGCAATATACATTCCTGCTGAGTAACACAAATAGCGTTAGTCGTACCATATGTCGTGAATGTAATGCAACATGCAGTGCGAATGGAATGACCATGCTGGAGTGTGAAGTCGGGATGAATGAATGAATGAATGAGTATGAAACTCCTGCTCAATAAGATCACATATCAGTATGGTTCATCTCTGGGATCATCACTAGAGTTTAATACACTCTAAATGGCACTGCCCCTCTCCTAACAGCACAGTCCAAGTGAGCATAAAAAACCTAACTATCCACTGCCCAATAGTCTGCCAATACCTATCCCGCATGTGGTCAAACTCAGCCTAGCTATGCCACCTACGATATGATCCATATATCGCAATTCGGGGCCAATATATACCATAGGATCAGAGGTGTGAATAGTTCAATCTGCTCTAGTAGCATATAGGAGGGTTTAGGGTTTAGGGTTTAGGGTTTTAGGGTTTAGGGTTTAGGGTTTAGGGTTTAAGGTTTAGGGTTTTAGGGTTTTAGAGTTTAGGGTTTTAGGGTTTAAGGGTTTAGGATTTAGGGTTTGGTGTTTAGGGTTTGGGGTTTTAGGGGTTTGCGGTTTTAGGGTTTTTAGGGTTTTTAGGGTTTTAGGGTTTAGGGTTTATGGTTTAGGGTTTAGGGTTTAGGGTTTTAGGGTTTAGGGTTTAGGGTTTAGGGTTTGGGGTTTAGGGTTTAGGGTTTAGGGTTTAGGGTTTATCTAGGGTTTAGGGTTTATCTAGGGTTTAGGGTTTATGGTTTAGGGTTTAGGGTTTATCTAGGGTTTAAGGTTTAGGGTTTAGGGGTTTAGGGTTTAGGGTTTAGGGTTTAGGGTTTAGGGTTTAGGGTTTTAGGGTTTAGGGTTTAGGGTTTAGTGTTTAGGGTTTAGGGTTTTAGGGTTTAGGGTTTAGGCTTTAGGGTTTTAGGGTTTAGGGTTTAGGGTTTAGGGTTTAGGGTTTAGGGTTTAGGGTTTAGGGTTTTAGGGTTTAGGGTTTAGGGTTTAGGGTTTAGGGTGTAGGGTTTAGGGTTTTTAGGTTTTTTAGGGTTTTTAGGGTTTAGGGTTTAGGGTTTAGGGTTTTGGGTTTAGGGTTTAGGTTTAGGGTTTAGGGTTTAGGGTTTAGGGTTTAGGGTTTAGGGTTTAGGGTTTAGGGTTTAGGGTTTTAGGGTTTTAGGGTTTTAGGGTTTAGGGTTTAGGGTATAGGGTATAGGGTTTAGGGTTTAGGGTATAGGGTTTAGGGTTTAGGGTTTAGGGTATAGGGTTTAGGGTTTAGGGTTTAGGGTTTAGGGTTTAGGGTTTATAGGGTTTAGGGTTTAGGGTTTAGGGTATAGGGTTTAGGGTTTAGGGTATAGGGTTTAGGGTATAGGGTTTAGGGTATAGGGTTTAGGGCTTAGGGTTTAGGGTATAGGGTATAGGGTTTAGGGTATAGGGTTTAGGGTTTAGGGTATAGGGTATAGGGTTTAGGGTATAGGGTATAGGGTTTAGGGTTTAGGGTTTAGGGTTTAGGGTTTAGGGTTTAGGGTTTAGGGTTTTAGGGTTTTAGGGTTTTAGGGTTTTAGGGTTTAGGGTTTAGGGTTTAGGGTTTTAGGGTTT
>JAYEFE010000151.1:100000-102500 GCA_037074715.1 Magnolia kwangsiensis | reverse complement strand
CCCGCCGCCTACTTCGCCCCGACGATGCCTTGCCCGGCGTGGCACTCGCCCCGCCCGCTTAGCACGGCGTCCCTGCCCGCCGCCTAATTCGCCCCGACGACGCCTTGCCCGCCGTGGCACTAGCCCCGCCAGCTTGGCACGACGCCCTGGCCCGGCCGCCTAATTCGCCCCGATGATGCCTTGCCCGCTGTGGCACTAGCCCCGCCCGCTTAGCGCGGCGTCCCTGCACGCCGCCTAATTTGCCCCGACGACGCCCCGCCGGCTTAGCACGGTGTCCCTGCCCGCCGTGGCACGAGCGCCGCCCGCTCTGCACGGCCTCCCGGTACGCCGCCTGATTCGCCCCGACGATGCCCTGCCGCTTAGCACGGCGTCCCTGCTCGGCGCCTTATTTGCCCCGACGGTCCCCTGCTCGCTTAGCACGGCGCCCCTGCACGGTGCCTTATTCGCCCCGACGGTGCCCTGCCCGCTTAGCACGGCGTCCCTGCACGGCGCCCTTCCCGCTTAGCACGTCGTCCCTGCCCGTCGCCTGATTCGCCCCTACGAAGCGTTGCCCGCTCAGCACGGCGTGTCCCCGCACGCTGCCTTATTTGCCCCAACGGTGCCCTGCCAGCTTAGCACGGCGCCCCTGCACGCCGCCTTATTCGCCCCGACGGTGGCCTGCCCGCTTAGCACGGCGCCCCTGCACGCCGCCTTATTCGCCCCGACGGTGCCCTGCCCGCTTAGCACGGCGTCCCTGTCCGCCGCCTAATTCGCCCCGACGATGCGTTGCCCGCTTAGCATGGCGTCCCTGCACGCCGCCTAATTCGCCCCGGCGATGCCTTGCCCGCCGTGGCACTAGCCCCGCCCGCTTAGCACGCCGCCCCTGCCGTCGTGGTGGTGTGCTGCTACCGTCGTGCTGCCGTGCTATGTGGGCGTGCAAGCGTGCTGCTGCCGTCGTGCTGCTGTGGGCGTGCCAGCGTGCTGTTGTGGGCGTGCTGTCGTGCTGCTACCGTGCTGCTGTGGGCGTGCTGGCGTGCTGTCGTGCTGCTACCGTGGTGCTGTGGGCGTGCTGGCGTGCTGCCGTGCTGCTACCGTGCTGCTATGGGCGTGCCAGCGTGCTGCCGTGGTGCTGTGGGCGTGCTGCCGTGCTGCTACCGTGCTGCTATGGGCGTGCCAGCGTGCTGCCGTGGTGCTGTGGGCGTGCTGCCGTGCTGCCGTGCTGCTACCGTGCTGCTATGGGCGTGCCAGCGTGCTGCCGTGCTGCTGTGGGCGTGCTGCCGTGCTGGCGTGCTGCTACCGTGCTGCTGTGGGCGTGCCAGCGTGCTGCCGTGGTGCTGTGGGCGTGCTGCCGTGCTGCCGTGCTGCTACCGTGCTGCTATGGGCGTGCCAGCGTGCTGCCGTGGTGCTGTGGGCGTGCTGCCGTGCTGCCGTGCTGCTACCGTGCTGCTATGGGCGTGCCAGCGTGCTGCCGTGCTGCTGTGGGCGTGCTGCCGTGCTGGCGTGCTGCTACCGTGCTGCTGTGGGCGTGCCAGCGTGCTGCCGTGCTGCTGTGGGCGTGCTGGCGTGCTGCTACCGTGCTGCTGTGGGCGTGCCAGCGTGCTGCCGTGCTGCTGTGGGCGTGCCAGCGTGCTGCTGTGCCGCTGCCGTGCTGCTCTGGGCGTTCCAGCGTGCTGCCGTGCTGTTCTGGGCGTGCCAGCGTGCTGCCGTGCTGCTCTGGGCGCGCCAGCGTGCTGCTGTGCTGCTGCCGTGCTGCTCTGGGCGCGCCAGCGTGCTACCGTGCTGCTGCTGCGCGCGCCAGCGTGCTACCGTGCTGCTGCTGCGCGCGCGGAGGCTGCCGACGCTGCAGCGCTGCGGCCGCATTGCGCCCGCGTACGGGCCGCGTACGGGCCGAGGACCAGAATATATAACTGCAGAGACACTTTGGGCGCTCCTTACCGCTGACTGGGGTTTTCAACCCCAACTACCTTAGGGAGAGGGTAGTCGCTAGGCCGCTGCCACGCTGCTGCCACGCCGCTGCCACGCCTCCGTCACGTCCCGCCTGCCCCGCGTGCACGCATGGCCAAGCAAGGCATCGTGCCACGCGTGCGGCACCGAGTTGCACTGAGTTGCCCCGAGTTGCTCCGGCTAGCACCGAGTTGCCCCGAGTTGCCTCGTGTGGCCACGTTTGTGGCCCCGAGTCGACCCGAGTTACCTCGTGTGGCCACGTGTGTGGCACCGAGTCGACCCGAGTTGCCCCGAGTTACCTCGTGTGGCCACGCGTGTGGCCCCGAGTTACCTCGTGTGGCCACGCGTGTGGCACCGAGTTGCCCCGAGTTGCCCCGAGTTGCCTCGTGTGCCTCGTGTGGCCACGTGTGTGGCACCGAGTTGCTCCGATTTGCCCCGAGTTGCCTTGTGTGCCCCGTGTGGCATCGTGTGGGCCACGCGTGCGGCCCCGGCTAGCACCGAGTTGCCCCGATTTGCCCCGTCTAGCACTGAGTTGCCTCGAGTTACATCGTGTGGGCCACGCGTGTGTCCCCGAGTT
>JAYEFE010000151.1:77500-80000 GCA_037074715.1 Magnolia kwangsiensis | reverse complement strand
CTCGACGATGCCTTGCCCGCCGTGGCACTAGCCCCGCCCGCTCGGCACGGCGTCCCTGCCCGCCGTGGCACTAGCCTCGCCCGCTCGGCACGGCGTCCCTGCACGCCGCCTTATTCGCCCCGACGGTGCCCTGCCCGCTTAGCATGGAGTCCCTGCACGCCGCCTAATTCGCCCCGACGATGCCTTGCCCGCCGTGGCACTCGCCCCGCCCGCTTGGCACGTCGTCCCTGCCCGCCGCCTAATTCGCCCCGACGACGCCTTGCCCGCCGTGGCACTAGCCCCGCCAGCTTAGCACGGCGCCCTGGCCCGGCCGCCTAATTCGCCCCGACGACGCCTTGCCCGCCGTGGCACTAGCCACGCACGCTTAGCGCGGCGTCCCTGCACGCCGCCTAATTTGCCCCGACGACGCCCCGCCGGCTTAGCACGGTGTCCCTGCCCGCCGTGGCACGAGAGCCGCCCGCTCTGCACGGCCTCCCGGTACGCCGCCTGATTCCCCCCGACGATGCCCTGCTCGCTCAGCACGGCGTCCCTGCTCGGCGCCTTATTTGCCCCGACGGTCCCCTGCTCGCTTAGCACGGCGTGACTGCACGGTGCCTTATTCGCCCCGACGGCGCCCTGCCCGCTTAGCACGGCGCCCTGCCCGCCTAGCACGTCGTCCCTGCCCGCCGCCTACTTCGCCCCGACGATGCCTTGCCCGGCGTGGCACTCGCCCCGCCCGCTTAGCACGGCGTCCCTGCCCGCCGCCTAATTCGCCCCGACGACGCCTTGCCCGCCGTGGCACTAGCCCCGCCAGCTTGGCACGACGCCCTGGCCCGGCCGCCTAATTCGCCCCGATGATGCCTTGCCCGCTGTGGCACTAGCCCCGCCCGCTTAGCGCGGCGTCCCTGCACGCCGCCTAATTTGCCCCGACGATGCCCTGCCGCTTAGCACGGCGTCCCTGCTCGGCGCCTTATTTGCCCCGACGGTCCCCTGCTCGCTTAGCACGGCGCCCCTGCACGGTGCCTTATTCGCCCCGACGGTGCCCTGCCCGCTTAGCACGGCGTCCCTGCACGGCGCCCTTCCCGCTTAGCACGTCGTCCCTGCCCGTCGCCTGATTCGCCCCTACGAAGCGTTGCCCGCTCAGCACGGCGTGTCCCCGCACGCTGCCTTATTTGCCCCAACGGTGCCCTGCCAGCTTAGCACGGCGCCCCTGCACGCCGCCTTATTCGCCCCGACGGTGGCCTGCCCGCTTAGCACGGCGCCCCTGCACGCCGCCTTATTCGCCCCGACGGTGCCCTGCCCGCTTAGCACGGCGTCCCTGTCCGCCGCCTAATTCGCCCCGACGATGCGTTGCCCGCTTAGCATGGCGTCCCTGCACGCCGCCTAATTCGCCCCGGCGATGCCTTGCCCGCCGTGGCACTAGCCCCGCCCGCTTAGCACGCCGCCCCTGCCGTCGTGGTGGTGTGCTGCTACCGTCGTGCTGCCGTGCTATGTGGGCGTGCAAGCGTGCTGCTGCCGTCGTGCTGCTGTGGGCGTGCCAGCGTGCCGTTGTGGGCGTGCTGTCGTGCTGCTACCGTGCTGCTGTGGGCGTGCTGGCGTGCTGTCGTGCTGCTACCGTGGTGCTGTGGGCGTGCTGGCGTGCTGCCGTGCTGCTACCGTGCTGCTATGGGCGTGCCAGCGTGCTGCCGTGGTGCTGTGGGCGTGCTGCCGTGCTGCTACCGTGCTGCTATGGGCGTGCCAGCGTGCTGCCGTGGTGCTGTGGGCGTGCTGCCGTGCTGCCGTGCTGCTACCGTGCTGCTATGGGCGTGCCAGCGTGCTGCCGTGCTGCTGTGGGCGTGCTGCCGTGCTGGCGTGCTGCTACCGTGCTGCTGTGGGCGTGCCAGCGTGCTGCCGTGGTGCTGTGGGCGTGCTGCCGTGCTGCCGTGCTGCTACCGTGCTGCTATGGGCGTGCCAGCGTGCTGCCGTGGTGCTGTGGGCGTGCTGCCGTGCTGCCGTGCTGCTACCGTGCTGCTATGGGCGTGCCAGCGTGCTGCCGTGCTGCTGTGGGCGTGCTGCCGTGCTGGCGTGCTGCTACCGTGCTGCTGTGGGCGTGCCAGCGTGCTGCCGTGCTGCTGTGGGCGTGCTGGCGTGCTGCTACCGTGCTGCTGTGGGCGTGCCAGCGTGCTGCCGTGCTGCTGTGGGCGTGCCAGCGTGCTGCTGTGCCGCTGCCGTGCTGCTCTGGGCGTTCCAGCGTGCTGCCGTGCTGTTCTGGGCGTGCCAGCGTGCTGCCGTGCTGCTCTGGGCGCGCCAGCGTGCTGCTGTGCTGCTGCCGTGCTGCTCTGGGCGCGCCAGCGTGCTACCGTGCTGCTGCTGCGCGCGCCAGCGTGCTACCGTGCTGCTGCTGCGCGCGCGGAGGCTGCCGACGCTGCAGCGCTGCGGCCGCATTGCGCCCGCGTACGGGCCGCGTACGGGCCGAGGACCAGAATATATAACTGCAGAGACACTTTGGGCGCTCCTTACCGCTGACTGGGGTTTTCAACCC
>JAYEFE010000151.1:65000-67500 GCA_037074715.1 Magnolia kwangsiensis | reverse complement strand
CGACGATGCCCTGCCGCTTAGCACGGCGTCCCTGCTCGGCGCCTTATTTGCCCCGACGGTCCCCTGCTCGCTTAGCACGGCGCCCCTGCACGGTGCCTTATTCGCCCCGACGGTGCCCTGCCCGCTTAGCACGGCGTCCCTGCACGGCGCCCTTCCCGCTTAGCACGTCGTCCCTGCCCGTCGCCTGATTCGCCCCTACGAAGCGTTGCCCGCTCAGCACGGCGTGTCCCCGCACGCTGCCTTATTTGCCCCAACGGTGCCCTGCCAGCTTAGCACGGCGCCCCTGCACGCCGCCTTATTCGCCCCGACGGTGGCCTGCCCGCTTAGCACGGCGCCCCTGCACGCCGCCTTATTCGCCCCGACGGTGCCCTGCCCGCTTAGCACGGCGTCCCTGTCCGCCGCCTAATTCGCCCCGACGATGCGTTGCCCGCTTAGCATGGCGTCCCTGCACGCCGCCTAATTCGCCCCGGCGATGCCTTGCCCGCCGTGGCACTAGCCCCGCCCGCTTAGCACGCCGCCCCTGCCGTCGTGGTGGTGTGCTGCTACCGTCGTGCTGCCGTGCTATGTGGGCGTGCAAGCGTGCTGCTGCCGTCGTGCTGCTGTGGGCGTGCCAGCGTGCTGTTGTGGGCGTGCTGTCGTGCTGCTACCGTGCTGCTGTGGGCGTGCTGGCGTGCTGTCGTGCTGCTACCGTGGTGCTGTGGGCGTGCTGGCGTGCTGCCGTGCTGCTACCGTGCTGCTATGGGCGTGCCAGCGTGCTGCCGTGGTGCTGTGGGCGTGCTGCCGTGCTGCTACCGTGCTGCTATGGGCGTGCCAGCGTGCTGCCGTGGTGCTGTGGGCGTGCTGCCGTGCTGCCGTGCTGCTACCGTGCTGCTATGGGCGTGCCAGCGTGCTGCCGTGCTGCTGTGGGCGTGCTGCCGTGCTGGCGTGCTGCTACCGTGCTGCTGTGGGCGTGCCAGCGTGCTGCCGTGGTGCTGTGGGCGTGCTGCCGTGCTGCCGTGCTGCTACCGTGCTGCTATGGGCGTGCCAGCGTGCTGCCGTGGTGCTGTGGGCGTGCTGCCGTGCTGCCGTGCTGCTACCGTGCTGCTATGGGCGTGCCAGCGTGCTGCCGTGCTGCTGTGGGCGTGCTGCCGTGCTGGCGTGCTGCTACCGTGCTGCTGTGGGCGTGCCAGCGTGCTGCCGTGCTGCTGTGGGCGTGCTGGCGTGCTGCTACCGTGCTGCTGTGGGCGTGCCAGCGTGCTGCCGTGCTGCTGTGGGCGTGCCAGCGTGCTGCTGTGCCGCTGCCGTGCTGCTCTGGGCGTTCCAGCGTGCTGCCGTGCTGTTCTGGGCGTGCCAGCGTGCTGCCGTGCTGCTCTGGGCGCGCCAGCGTGCTGCTGTGCTGCTGCCGTGCTGCTCTGGGCGCGCCAGCGTGCTACCGTGCTGCTGCTGCGCGCGCCAGCGTGCTACCGTGCTGCTGCTGCGCGCGCGGAGGCTGCCGACGCTGCAGCGCTGCGGCCGCATTGCGCCCGCGTACGGGCCGCGTACGGGCCGAGGACCAGAATATATAACTGCAGAGACACTTTGGGCGCTCCTTACCGCTGACTGGGGTTTTCAACCCCAACTACCTTAGGGAGAGGGTAGTCGCTAGGCCGCTGCCACGCTGCTGCCACGCCGCTGCCACGCCTCCGTCACGTCCCGCCTGCCCCGCGTGCACGCATGGCCAAGCAAGGCATCGTGCCACGCGTGCGGCACCGAGTTGCACTGAGTTGCCCCGAGTTGCTCCGGCTAGCACCGAGTTGCCCCGAGTTGCCTCGTGTGGCCACGTTTGTGGCCCCGAGTCGACCCGAGTTACCTCGTGTGGCCACGTGTGTGGCACCGAGTCGACCCGAGTTGCCCCGAGTTACCTCGTGTGGCCACGCGTGTGGCCCCGAGTTACCTCGTGTGGCCACGCGTGTGGCACCGAGTTGCCCCGAGTTGCCCCGAGTTGCCTCGTGTGCCTCGTGTGGCCACGTGTGTGGCACCGAGTTGCTCCGATTTGCCCCGAGTTGCCTTGTGTGCCCCGTGTGGCATCGTGTGGGCCACGCGTGCGGCCCCGGCTAGCACCGAGTTGCCCCGATTTGCCCCGTCTAGCACTGAGTTGCCTCGAGTTACATCGTGTGGGCCACGCGTGTGTCCCCGAGTTGCCTCGACTAGCACCGAGTTGCCCCGAGTTACATCGTGTGGCATCATGTGGGCCACGCGTGTGGCCCCGAGTTGCCTCGACTAGCACCGAGTTGCCCCGAGTTACATCTCGTGGCATCATGTGGTCCACGCGTGTGGCCCCGAGTTGCCCTGACTAGCGCCGAGCTTCCCCGAGCTGCCTCGTGTGCCCCTTGTGGCCGCGCATGGCATCGTGTGGGCCATGCATGGCTACGCGTGTGGCCTCGACTAGCACCGAGTTGCCCCATGTGTCATCGTGTGGCCCATGCATGGCCACGCGTGTGGCCCAGACTAGCACTGAGTTGCCTCGAGTTGCCCCGTGTGG
>JAYEFE010000151.1:42500-45000 GCA_037074715.1 Magnolia kwangsiensis | reverse complement strand
CGCCCCGACGACGCCTTGCCCGCCGTGGCACTAGCCACGCACGCTTAGCGCGGCGTCCCTGCACGCCGCCTAATTTGCCCCGACGACGCCCCGCCGGCTTAGCACGGTGTCCCTGCCCGCCGTGGCACGAGAGCCGCCCGCTCTGCACGGCCTCCCGGTACGCCGCCTGATTCCCCCCGACGATGCCCTGCTCGCTCAGCACGGCGTCCCTGCTCGGCGCCTTATTTGCCCCGACGGTCCCCTGCTCGCTTAGCACGGCGTGACTGCACGGTGCCTTATTCGCCCCGACGGCGCCCTGCCCGCTTAGCACGGCGCCCTGCCCGCCTAGCACGTCGTCCCTGCCCGCCGCCTACTTCGCCCCGACGATGCCTTGCCCGGCGTGGCACTCGCCCCGCCCGCTTAGCACGGCGTCCCTGCCCGCCGCCTAATTCGCCCCGACGACGCCTTGCCCGCCGTGGCACTAGCCCCGCCAGCTTGGCACGACGCCCTGGCCCGGCCGCCTAATTCGCCCCGATGATGCCTTGCCCGCTGTGGCACTAGCCCCGCCCGCTTAGCGCGGCGTCCCTGCACGCCGCCTAATTTGCCCCGACGACGCCCCGCCGGCTTAGCACGGTGTCCCTGCCCGCCGTGGCACGAGCGCCGCCCGCTCTGCACGGCCTCCCGGTACGCCGCCTGATTCGCCCCGACGATGCCCTGCCGCTTAGCACGGCGTCCCTGCTCGGCGCCTTATTTGCCCCGACGGTCCCCTGCTCGCTTAGCACGGCGCCCCTGCACGGTGCCTTATTCGCCCCGACGGTGCCCTGCCCGCTTAGCACGGCGTCCCTGCACGGCGCCCTTCCCGCTTAGCACGTCGTCCCTGCCCGTCGCCTGATTCGCCCCTACGAAGCGTTGCCCGCTCAGCACGGCGTGTCCCCGCACGCTGCCTTATTTGCCCCAACGGTGCCCTGCCAGCTTAGCACGGCGCCCCTGCACGCCGCCTTATTCGCCCCGACGGTGGCCTGCCCGCTTAGCACGGCGCCCCTGCACGCCGCCTTATTCGCCCCGACGGTGCCCTGCCCGCTTAGCACGGCGTCCCTGTCCGCCGCCTAATTCGCCCCGACGATGCGTTGCCCGCTTAGCATGGCGTCCCTGCACGCCGCCTAATTCGCCCCGGCGATGCCTTGCCCGCCGTGGCACTAGCCCCGCCCGCTTAGCACGCCGCCCCTGCCGTCGTGGTGGTGTGCTGCTACCGTCGTGCTGCCGTGCTATGTGGGCGTGCAAGCGTGCTGCTGCCGTCGTGCTGCTGTGGGCGTGCCAGCGTGCTGTTGTGGGCGTGCTGTCGTGCTGCTACCGTGCTGCTGTGGGCGTGCTGGCGTGCTGTCGTGCTGCTACCGTGGTGCTGTGGGCGTGCTGGCGTGCTGCCGTGCTGCTACCGTGCTGCTATGGGCGTGCCAGCGTGCTGCCGTGGTGCTGTGGGCGTGCTGCCGTGCTGCTACCGTGCTGCTATGGGCGTGCCAGCGTGCTGCCGTGGTGCTGTGGGCGTGCTGCCGTGCTGCCGTGCTGCTACCGTGCTGCTATGGGCGTGCCAGCGTGCTGCCGTGCTGCTGTGGGCGTGCTGCCGTGCTGGCGTGCTGCTACCGTGCTGCTGTGGGCGTGCCAGCGTGCTGCCGTGGTGCTGTGGGCGTGCTGCCGTGCTGCCGTGCTGCTACCGTGCTGCTATGGGCGTGCCAGCGTGCTGCCGTGGTGCTGTGGGCGTGCTGCCGTGCTGCCGTGCTGCTACCGTGCTGCTATGGGCGTGCCAGCGTGCTGCCGTGCTGCTGTGGGCGTGCTGCCGTGCTGGCGTGCTGCTACCGTGCTGCTGTGGGCGTGCCAGCGTGCTGCCGTGCTGCTGTGGGCGTGCTGGCGTGCTGCTACCGTGCTGCTGTGGGCGTGCCAGCGTGCTGCCGTGCTGCTGTGGGCGTGCCAGCGTGCTGCTGTGCCGCTGCCGTGCTGCTCTGGGCGTTCCAGCGTGCTGCCGTGCTGTTCTGGGCGTGCCAGCGTGCTGCCGTGCTGCTCTGGGCGCGCCAGCGTGCTGCTGTGCTGCTGCCGTGCTGCTCTGGGCGCGCCAGCGTGCTACCGTGCTGCTGCTGCGCGCGCCAGCGTGCTACCGTGCTGCTGCTGCGCGCGCGGAGGCTGCCGACGCTGCAGCGCTGCGGCCGCATTGCGCCCGCGTACGGGCCGCGTACGGGCCGAGGACCAGAATATATAACTGCAGAGACACTTTGGGCGCTCCTTACCGCTGACTGGGGTTTTCAACCCCAACTACCTTAGGGAGAGGGTAGTCGCTAGGCCGCTGCCACGCTGCTGCCACGCCGCTGCCACGCCTCCGTCACGTCCCGCCTGCCCCGCGTGCACGCATGGCCAAGCAAGGCATCGTGCCACGCGTGCGGCACCGAGTTGCACTGAGTTGCCCCGAGTTGCTCCGGCTAGCACCGAGTTGCCCCGAGTTGCCTCGTGTGGCCACGTTTGTGGCCCCGAGTCG
>JAYEFE010000151.1:20000-22500 GCA_037074715.1 Magnolia kwangsiensis | reverse complement strand
CGCCCCGACGAAGCCCTGCCCGCCGCCAAAATCGCGGTCGACCCTCGGAAACATATACTATTTCAGTTGCGCAGCTTTGCCAGCGCAATCGCCGCCCCCTGCAAAAAAGCGCGCGCGCGGTTTCGGGCGGGCGGCGCGCGCGCTGGCGAATGGCACACTTCGCCACTCGCGTACTTACGTAGTAAGTAATGCAGGGGACTCTCCTCGACGATGCCTTGCCCGCCGTGGCACTAGCCCCGCCCGCTCGGCACGGCGTCCCTGCCCGCCGTGGCACTAGCCTCGCCCGCTCGGCACGGCGTCCCTGCACGCCGCCTTATTCGCCCCGACGGTGCCCTGCCCGCTTAGCATGGAGTCCCTGCACGCCGCCTAATTCGCCCCGACGATGCCTTGCCCGCCGTGGCACTCGCCCCGCCCGCTTGGCACGTCGTCCCTGCCCGCCGCCTAATTCGCCCCGACGACGCCTTGCCCGCCGTGGCACTAGCCCCGCCAGCTTAGCACGGCGCCCTGGCCCGGCCGCCTAATTCGCCCCGACGACGCCTTGCCCGCCGTGGCACTAGCCACGCACGCTTAGCGCGGCGTCCCTGCACGCCGCCTAATTTGCCCCGACGACGCCCCGCCGGCTTAGCACGGTGTCCCTGCCCGCCGTGGCACGAGAGCCGCCCGCTCTGCACGGCCTCCCGGTACGCCGCCTGATTCCCCCCGACGATGCCCTGCTCGCTCAGCACGGCGTCCCTGCTCGGCGCCTTATTTGCCCCGACGGTCCCCTGCTCGCTTAGCACGGCGTGACTGCACGGTGCCTTATTCGCCCCGACGGCGCCCTGCCCGCTTAGCACGGCGCCCTGCCCGCCTAGCACGTCGTCCCTGCCCGCCGCCTACTTCGCCCCGACGATGCCTTGCCCGGCGTGGCACTCGCCCCGCCCGCTTAGCACGGCGTCCCTGCCCGCCGCCTAATTCGCCCCGACGACGCCTTGCCCGCCGTGGCACTAGCCCCGCCAGCTTGGCACGACGCCCTGGCCCGGCCGCCTAATTCGCCCCGATGATGCCTTGCCCGCTGTGGCACTAGCCCCGCCCGCTTAGCGCGGCGTCCCTGCACGCCGCCTAATTTGCCCCGACGACGCCCCGCCGGCTTAGCACGGTGTCCCTGCCCGCCGTGGCACGAGCGCCGCCCGCTCTGCACGGCCTCCCGGTACGCCGCCTGATTCGCCCCGACGATGCCCTGCCGCTTAGCACGGCGTCCCTGCTCGGCGCCTTATTTGCCCCGACGGTCCCCTGCTCGCTTAGCACGGCGCCCCTGCACGGTGCCTTATTCGCCCCGACGGTGCCCTGCCCGCTTAGCACGGCGTCCCTGCACGGCGCCCTTCCCGCTTAGCACGTCGTCCCTGCCCGTCGCCTGATTCGCCCCTACGAAGCGTTGCCCGCTCAGCACGGCGTGTCCCCGCACGCTGCCTTATTTGCCCCAACGGTGCCCTGCCAGCTTAGCACGGCGCCCCTGCACGCCGCCTTATTCGCCCCGACGGTGGCCTGCCCGCTTAGCACGGCGCCCCTGCACGCCGCCTTATTCGCCCCGACGGTGCCCTGCCCGCTTAGCACGGCGTCCCTGTCCGCCGCCTAATTCGCCCCGACGATGCGTTGCCCGCTTAGCATGGCGTCCCTGCACGCCGCCTAATTCGCCCCGGCGATGCCTTGCCCGCCGTGGCACTAGCCCCGCCCGCTTAGCACGCCGCCCCTGCCGTCGTGGTGGTGTGCTGCTACCGTCGTGCTGCCGTGCTATGTGGGCGTGCAAGCGTGCTGCTGCCGTCGTGCTGCTGTGGGCGTGCCAGCGTGCTGTTGTGGGCGTGCTGTCGTGCTGCTACCGTGCTGCTGTGGGCGTGCTGGCGTGCTGTCGTGCTGCTACCGTGGTGCTGTGGGCGTGCTGGCGTGCTGCCGTGCTGCTACCGTGCTGCTATGGGCGTGCCAGCGTGCTGCCGTGGTGCTGTGGGCGTGCTGCCGTGCTGCTACCGTGCTGCTATGGGCGTGCCAGCGTGCTGCCGTGGTGCTGTGGGCGTGCTGCCGTGCTGCCGTGCTGCTACCGTGCTGCTATGGGCGTGCCAGCGTGCTGCCGTGCTGCTGTGGGCGTGCTGCCGTGCTGGCGTGCTGCTACCGTGCTGCTGTGGGCGTGCCAGCGTGCTGCCGTGGTGCTGTGGGCGTGCTGCCGTGCTGCCGTGCTGCTACCGTGCTGCTATGGGCGTGCCAGCGTGCTGCCGTGGTGCTGTGGGCGTGCTGCCGTGCTGCCGTGCTGCTACCGTGCTGCTATGGGCGTGCCAGCGTGCTGCCGTGCTGCTGTGGGCGTGCTGCCGTGCTGGCGTGCTGCTACCGTGCTGCTGTGGGCGTGCCAGCGTGCTGCCGTGCTGCTGTGGGCGTGCTGGCGTGCTGCTACCGTGCTGCTGTGGGCGTGCCAGCGTGCTGCCGTGCTGCTGTGGGCGTGCCAGCGTGCTGCTGTGCCGCTGCCGTGCTGCTCTGG
>JAYEFE010000151.1:7500-10000 GCA_037074715.1 Magnolia kwangsiensis | reverse complement strand
TCGCCCCGCCCGCTTAGCACGGCGTCCCTGCCCGCCGCCTAATTCGCCCCGACGACGCCTTGCCCGCCGTGGCACTAGCCCCGCCAGCTTGGCACGACGCCCTGGCCCGGCCGCCTAATTCGCCCCGATGATGCCTTGCCCGCTGTGGCACTAGCCCCGCCCGCTTAGCGCGGCGTCCCTGCACGCCGCCTAATTTGCCCCGACGACGCCCCGCCGGCTTAGCACGGTGTCCCTGCCCGCCGTGGCACGAGCGCCGCCCGCTCTGCACGGCCTCCCGGTACGCCGCCTGATTCGCCCCGACGATGCCCTGCCGCTTAGCACGGCGTCCCTGCTCGGCGCCTTATTTGCCCCGACGGTCCCCTGCTCGCTTAGCACGGCGCCCCTGCACGGTGCCTTATTCGCCCCGACGGTGCCCTGCCCGCTTAGCACGGCGTCCCTGCACGGCGCCCTTCCCGCTTAGCACGTCGTCCCTGCCCGTCGCCTGATTCGCCCCTACGAAGCGTTGCCCGCTCAGCACGGCGTGTCCCCGCACGCTGCCTTATTTGCCCCAACGGTGCCCTGCCAGCTTAGCACGGCGCCCCTGCACGCCGCCTTATTCGCCCCGACGGTGGCCTGCCCGCTTAGCACGGCGCCCCTGCACGCCGCCTTATTCGCCCCGACGGTGCCCTGCCCGCTTAGCACGGCGTCCCTGTCCGCCGCCTAATTCGCCCCGACGATGCGTTGCCCGCTTAGCATGGCGTCCCTGCACGCCGCCTAATTCGCCCCGGCGATGCCTTGCCCGCCGTGGCACTAGCCCCGCCCGCTTAGCACGCCGCCCCTGCCGTCGTGGTGGTGTGCTGCTACCGTCGTGCTGCCGTGCTATGTGGGCGTGCAAGCGTGCTGCTGCCGTCGTGCTGCTGTGGGCGTGCCAGCGTGCTGTTGTGGGCGTGCTGTCGTGCTGCTACCGTGCTGCTGTGGGCGTGCTGGCGTGCTGTCGTGCTGCTACCGTGGTGCTGTGGGCGTGCTGGCGTGCTGCCGTGCTGCTACCGTGCTGCTATGGGCGTGCCAGCGTGCTGCCGTGGTGCTGTGGGCGTGCTGCCGTGCTGCTACCGTGCTGCTATGGGCGTGCCAGCGTGCTGCCGTGGTGCTGTGGGCGTGCTGCCGTGCTGCCGTGCTGCTACCGTGCTGCTATGGGCGTGCCAGCGTGCTGCCGTGCTGCTGTGGGCGTGCTGCCGTGCTGGCGTGCTGCTACCGTGCTGCTGTGGGCGTGCCAGCGTGCTGCCGTGGTGCTGTGGGCGTGCTGCCGTGCTGCCGTGCTGCTACCGTGCTGCTATGGGCGTGCCAGCGTGCTGCCGTGGTGCTGTGGGCGTGCTGCCGTGCTGCCGTGCTGCTACCGTGCTGCTATGGGCGTGCCAGCGTGCTGCCGTGCTGCTGTGGGCGTGCTGCCGTGCTGGCGTGCTGCTACCGTGCTGCTGTGGGCGTGCCAGCGTGCTGCCGTGCTGCTGTGGGCGTGCTGGCGTGCTGCTACCGTGCTGCTGTGGGCGTGCCAGCGTGCTGCCGTGCTGCTGTGGGCGTGCCAGCGTGCTGCTGTGCCGCTGCCGTGCTGCTCTGGGCGTTCCAGCGTGCTGCCGTGCTGTTCTGGGCGTGCCAGCGTGCTGCCGTGCTGCTCTGGGCGCGCCAGCGTGCTGCTGTGCTGCTGCCGTGCTGCTCTGGGCGCGCCAGCGTGCTACCGTGCTGCTGCTGCGCGCGCCAGCGTGCTACCGTGCTGCTGCTGCGCGCGCGGAGGCTGCCGACGCTGCAGCGCTGCGGCCGCATTGCGCCCGCGTACGGGCCGCGTACGGGCCGAGGACCAGAATATATAACTGCAGAGACACTTTGGGCGCTCCTTACCGCTGACTGGGGTTTTCAACCCCAACTACCTTAGGGAGAGGGTAGTCGCTAGGCCGCTGCCACGCTGCTGCCACGCCGCTGCCACGCCTCCGTCACGTCCCGCCTGCCCCGCGTGCACGCATGGCCAAGCAAGGCATCGTGCCACGCGTGCGGCACCGAGTTGCACTGAGTTGCCCCGAGTTGCTCCGGCTAGCACCGAGTTGCCCCGAGTTGCCTCGTGTGGCCACGTTTGTGGCCCCGAGTCGACCCGAGTTACCTCGTGTGGCCACGTGTGTGGCACCGAGTCGACCCGAGTTGCCCCGAGTTACCTCGTGTGGCCACGCGTGTGGCCCCGAGTTACCTCGTGTGGCCACGCGTGTGGCACCGAGTTGCCCCGAGTTGCCCCGAGTTGCCTCGTGTGCCTCGTGTGGCCACGTGTGTGGCACCGAGTTGCTCCGATTTGCCCCGAGTTGCCTTGTGTGCCCCGTGTGGCATCGTGTGGGCCACGCGTGCGGCCCCGGCTAGCACCGAGTTGCCCCGATTTGCCCCGTCTAGCACTGAGTTGCCTCGAGTTACATCGTGTGGGCCACGCGTGTGTCCCCGAGTTGCCTCGACTAGCACCGAGTTGCCCCGAGTTACATCGTGTGGCATC
>JAYEFE010000150.1:77500-80000 GCA_037074715.1 Magnolia kwangsiensis | reverse complement strand
TCGGTCGACGGAGCCGTGGACGCGCAGCCACCGCTTAGAGGCCCGCCTCGCGACGCCCCGCGACGGCGGGAGCGAGAGGCGGGAGGAGCGCTCGCCGACGGGTTCCCTCGAACCGGGTAACGACGCACGGGCAGCCGAGTCGGCGCCGAGGCACGCGCGAGCGACGCCGTCGGGCCGAGAGTGGAACGGGGCATGTGCTCGGGCGGTTGGCTGCGGAGAATAGCAGGGAGCCCACCGAGACATGCTCAACGAGCACCGCTCACATGCCGTCACAATCATGCCCCGCGCTGCGCTGGAGCCCCGACCGTTGCTCATCGCCTCCGAGACGGAGAGTTTCGCAACCGGCCACGATCTCTTCGCACAGTACTGGGCAAGCTCGCTCGGCACGAATAATAACTCAGGCAGCGCCATCGGGCGAGGCCGTAGCCAGCGCCCCTCTCGAAAGCATTCAACGTGGAACGAAGACAGAGGCTTGTCCCGGAGCAACACTCGTGCACCGTCGCAATCATGCCCGGCATCGCGCTCCGGCCCAAACCGATGCGATCATCCCGAGCGAAACAAACGCACACGGCCATGGTCCCAGCACGCGACGTCGAGCGAGCTCGCTGGGCACGTAAAGGGCAGCAACAAAGTCCCGCCGAAGCGAACGCTACGCAGTGGCGTTGAAGGGGAAAACGAGGTCATACGACGAGACGCGGGGGCAAGCGAGGGGCACAAGGGGCATGCGAGGCCACATAGGGCTGTGAGATGGGCACGCAAGGGGCAAAAATTAGCGCACAAGGCCAGACAATGCCCGTGCGTGGCCACACGAGGCAACTCGGGGCCACTCAAGGCCACACGCGGCCATACATGGCCCACACGATGCCATGCGTGGCCACACGGGGCAACTCGAGGCAACTCAGTGCTAGTCTGGGCCACACGCGTGGCCATGCATGGCCCACACGATGACACATGGGGCAACTCGGTGCTAGTCGAGGCCACACGCGTAGCCATGCATGGCCCACACGATGCCATGCGCGGCCACAAGGGGCACACGAGGCAACTCGGGGAAGCTCGGCGCTAGTCAGGGCAACTCGGGGCCACACGCGTGGACCACATGATGCCACGAGATGTAACTCGGGGCAACTCGGTGCTAGTCGAGGCAACTCGGGGCCAGTCGGAGCCACACGCGTGGCCCACATGATGGCACACGATGCAACTCGGGGCAACTCGGTGCTAGTCGAGGCAACTCGGGGCCACACGCGTGGCCCACATGATGCCACACGATGTAACTCGGGGCAACTCGGTGCTAGTCGAGGCAACTCGGGGACACACGCGTGGCCCACACGATGTAACTCGAGGCAACTCAGTGCTAGACGGGGCAAATCGGGGCAACTCGGTGCTAGCCGGGGCCGCACGCGTGGCCCACACGATGCCACACGGGGCAAATCGGAGCAACTCGGTGCCACACACGTGGCCACACGAGGCACACGAGGCAACTCGGGGCAACTCGGTGCCACACGCGTGGCCACACGAGGTAACTCGGGGCCACACGCGTGGCCACACGAGGTAACTCGGGGCAACTCGGGTCGACTCGGTGCCACACACGTGGCCACACGAGGTAACTCGGGGCAACTCGGGTCGACTCGGTGCCACACACGTGGCCACACGAGGTAACTCGGGTCGACTCGGGGCCACAAACGTGGCCACACGAGGCAACTCGGGGCAACTCGGTGCTAGTCGGAGCAACTCGGGGCAACTCGGGGCAACTCGGTGCCGCACGCGTGGCACGATGCCTTGCTTGGCCATGCGTGCACGCGGGGCAGGCGGGACGTGACGGAGGCGTGGCAGCGGCGTGGCAGCAGCGTGGCAGCGGCCTAGCGACTACCCTCTCCCTAAGGTAGTTGGGGTTGAAAACCCCAGTCAGCGGTAAGGAGCGCCCAAAGTGTCTCTGCAGTTATATATTCTGGTCCTCGGCCCGTACGCGGCCCGTACGCGGGCGCAGTGCGGCCGCAGCGCTGCAGCGTCGGCAGCCTCCGCGCGCGCAGCAGCAGCACGGTAGCACGCTGGCGCGCGCAGCAGCAGCACGGTAGCACGCTGGCGCGCCCAGAGCAGCACGGCAGCAGCACAGCAGCACGCTGGCGCGCCCAGAGCAGCACGGCAGCACGCTGGCACGCCCAGAGCAGCACGGCAGCACGCTGGAACGCCCAGAGCAGCACGGCAGCGGCACAGCAGCACGCTGGCACGCCCACAGCAGCACGGTAGCAGCACGCCAGCACGCCCACAGCAGCACGGCAGCACGCTGGCACGCCCACAGCAGCACGGTAGCAGCACGCCAGCACGGCAGCACGCCCACAGCAGCACGGCAGCAGCACGGCAGCACGCCCACAGCACCACGGCAGCACGCTGGCACGCCCATAGCAGCACGGTAGCAGCACGGCAGCACGGCAGCACGCCCACAGCACCACGGCAGCACGCTGGCACGCCCATAGCAGCACGGTAGCAGCACGGCAGCACGCCA
>JAYEFE010000150.1:65000-67500 GCA_037074715.1 Magnolia kwangsiensis | reverse complement strand
CGCTAGTCAGGGCAACTCGGGGCCACACGCGTGGACCACATGATGCCACGAGATGTAACTCGGGGCAACTCGGTGCTAGTCGAGGCAACTCGGGGCCAGTCGGAGCCACACGCGTGGCCCACATGATGGCACACGATGCAACTCGGGGCAACTCGGTGCTAGTCGAGGCAACTCGGGGCCACACGCGTGGCCCACATGATGCCACACGATGTAACTCGGGGCAACTCGGTGCTAGTCGAGGCAACTCGGGGACACACGCGTGGCCCACACGATGTAACTCGAGGCAACTCAGTGCTAGACGGGGCAAATCGGGGCAACTCGGTGCTAGCCGGGGCCGCACGCGTGGCCCACACGATGCCACACGGGGCAAATCGGAGCAACTCGGTGCCACACACGTGGCCACACGAGGCACACGAGGCAACTCGGGGCAACTCGGTGCCACACGCGTGGCCACACGAGGTAACTCGGGGCCACACGCGTGGCCACACGAGGTAACTCGGGGCAACTCGGGTCGACTCGGTGCCACACACGTGGCCACACGAGGTAACTCGGGGCAACTCGGGTCGACTCGGTGCCACACACGTGGCCACACGAGGTAACTCGGGTCGACTCGGGGCCACAAACGTGGCCACACGAGGCAACTCGGGGCAACTCGGTGCTAGTCGGAGCAACTCGGGGCAACTCGGGGCAACTCGGTGCCGCACGCGTGGCACGATGCCTTGCTTGGCCATGCGTGCACGCGGGGCAGGCGGGACGTGACGGAGGCGTGGCAGCGGCGTGGCAGCAGCGTGGCAGCGGCCTAGCGACTACCCTCTCCCTAAGGTAGTTGGGGTTGAAAACCCCAGTCAGCGGTAAGGAGCGCCCAAAGTGTCTCTGCAGTTATATATTCTGGTCCTCGGCCCGTACGCGGCCCGTACGCGGGCGCAGTGCGGCCGCAGCGCTGCAGCGTCGGCAGCCTCCGCGCGCGCAGCAGCAGCACGGTAGCACGCTGGCGCGCGCAGCAGCAGCACGGTAGCACGCTGGCGCGCCCAGAGCAGCACGGCAGCAGCACAGCAGCACGCTGGCGCGCCCAGAGCAGCACGGCAGCACGCTGGCACGCCCAGAGCAGCACGGCAGCACGCTGGAACGCCCAGAGCAGCACGGCAGCGGCACAGCAGCACGCTGGCACGCCCACAGCAGCACGGTAGCAGCACGCCAGCACGCCCACAGCAGCACGGCAGCACGCTGGCACGCCCACAGCAGCACGGTAGCAGCACGCCAGCACGGCAGCACGCCCACAGCAGCACGGCAGCAGCACGGCAGCACGCCCACAGCACCACGGCAGCACGCTGGCACGCCCATAGCAGCACGGTAGCAGCACGGCAGCACGGCAGCACGCCCACAGCACCACGGCAGCACGCTGGCACGCCCATAGCAGCACGGTAGCAGCACGGCAGCACGCCAGCACGCCCACAGCACCACGGTAGCAGCACGACAGCACGCCAGCACGCCCACAGCAGCACGGTAGCAGCACGACAGCACGCCCACAACAGCACGCTGGCACGCCCACAGCAGCACGACGGCAGCAGCACGCTTGCACGCCCACATAGCACGGCAGCACGACGGTAGCAGCACACCACCACGACGGCAGGGGCGGCGTGCTAAGCGGGCGGGGCTAGTGCCACGGCGGGCAAGGCATCGCCGGGGCGAATTAGGCGGCGTGCAGGGACGCCATGCTAAGCGGGCAACGCATCGTCGGGGCGAATTAGGCGGCGGACAGGGACGCCGTGCTAAGCGGGCAGGGCACCGTCGGGGCGAATAAGGCGGCGTGCAGGGGCGCCGTGCTAAGCGGGCAGGCCACCGTCGGGGCGAATAAGGCGGCGTGCAGGGGCGCCGTGCTAAGCTGGCAGGGCACCGTTGGGGCAAATAAGGCAGCGTGCGGGGACACGCCGTGCTGAGCGGGCAACGCTTCGTAGGGGCGAATCAGGCGACGGGCAGGGACGACGTGCTAAGCGGGAAGGGCGCCGTGCAGGGACGCCGTGCTAAGCGGGCAGGGCACCGTCGGGGCGAATAAGGCACCGTGCAGGGGCGCCGTGCTAAGCGAGCAGGGGACCGTCGGGGCAAATAAGGCGCCGAGCAGGGACGCCGTGCTAAGCGGCAGGGCATCGTCGGGGCGAATCAGGCGGCGTACCGGGAGGCCGTGCAGAGCGGGCGGCGCTCGTGCCACGGCGGGCAGGGACACCGTGCTAAGCCGGCGGGGCGTCGTCGGGGCAAATTAGGCGGCGTGCAGGGACGCCGCGCTAAGCGGGCGGGGCTAGTGCCACAGCGGGCAAGGCATCATCGGGGCGAATTAGGCGGCCGGGAGGGCATCGTCCTGGCGAATTAGGCGGCCGGGCCAGGGCGTCGTGCCAAGCTGGCGGGGCTAGTGCCACGGCGGGCAAGGCGTCGTCGGGGCGAATTAGGCGGCGGGCAGGGACGCCGTGCTAAGCGGGCGGGGCGAGTGCCACGCCGGGCAAGGCAT
>JAYEFE010000150.1:42500-45000 GCA_037074715.1 Magnolia kwangsiensis | reverse complement strand
GGCATGCGAGGCCACATAGGGCTGTGAGATGGGCACGCAAGGGGCAAAAATTAGCGCACAAGGCCAGACAATGCCCGTGCGTGGCCACACGAGGCAACTCGGGGCCACTCAAGGCCACACGCGGCCATACATGGCCCACACGATGCCATGTGTGGGCACACGGGGCAACTCGAGGCAACTCAGTGCTAGTCTGGGCCACACGCGTGGCCATGCATGGCCCACACGATGACACATGGGGCAACTCGGGGCAACTCGGTGCCACACGCGTAGCCATGCATGGCCCACACGATGCCATGCGCGGCCACAAGGGGCACACGAGGCAACTCGGGGAAGCTCGGCGCTAGTCAGGGCAACTCGGGGCCACACGCGTGGACCACATGATGCCACAAGATGTAACTCGGGGCAACTCGGTGCTAGTCGAGGCAACTCGGGGCCAGTCGGAGCCACACGCGTGGCCCACATGATGCCACACGATGCAACTCGGGGCAACTCGGTGCTAGTCGAGGCAACTCGAGGCCACACGCGTGGCCCACATGATGCCACACGATGTAACTCGGGGCAACTCGGTGCTAGTCGAGGCAACTCGGGGCAACTCGAAGACACACGCGTGGCCCACACGATGTAACTCGAGGCAACTCAGTGCTAGACGGGGCAAATCGGGGCAACTCGGTGCTAGCCGGGGCCACACGCGTGGCCCACACGATGCCACACGGGGCACACAAGGCAACTCGGGGCAAATCGGAGCAACTCGGTGCCACACACGTGGCCACACGAGGCAACTCGGGGCAACTCGGGGCAACTCGGTGCCACACACGTGGCCACACGAGGTAACTCGGGGCAACTCGGGTCGACTCGGTGCCACACACGTGGCCACACGAGGTAACTCGGGGCAACTCGGGTCGACTCGGTGCCACACACGTGGCCACACGAGGTAACTCGGGGCAACTCGGGTCGACTCGGTGCCACACACGTGGCCACACGAGGTAACTCGGGGCAACTCGGGTCGACTCGGTGCCACACACGTGGCCACACGAGGTAACTCGGGTCGACTCGGGTCGACTCGGGGCCACAGACATGGCCACACGAGGCAACTCGGGGCAACTCGGGGCCACACGAGGTAACTCGGGGCAACTCGGTGCTAGTCGGAGCAACTCGGGGCAACTCGGTGCCACACGCGTGGCACGATGCCTTGCTTGGCCATGCGTGCACGCGGGGCAGGCGGGACGTGACGGAGGCGTGGCAGCGGCGTGGCAGCGGCGTGGCAGCGGCCTAGCGACTACCCTCTCCCTAAGGTAGTTGGGGTTGAAAACCCCAGTCAGCGGTAAGGAGCGCCCAAAGTGTCTCTGCAGTTATATATTCTGGTCCTCGGCCCGTACGCGGCCCGTACGCGGGCGCAGTGCGGCCGCAGCGCTGCAGCGTCGGCAGCCTCCGCGCGCGCAGCAGCAGCACGGTAGCACGCTGGCGCGCGCAGCAGCAGCACGGCAGCACGCTGGCGCGCCCAGAGCAGCACGGCAGCACGCTGGCGCGCCCAGAGCAGCACGGCAGCGGCACAGCAGCACGCTGGCACGCCCACAGCAGCACGGCAGCACGCTGGCACGCCCACAGCAGCAAGGCAGCACGCTGGCACGCCCACAGCAGCACGGTAGCAGCACGCCAGCACGGCAGCACGCCCACAGCACCGCGGCAGCAGCACGGCAGCACGGCAGCACGCCCACAGCACCACGGCAGCACGCTGGCACGCCCATAGCAGCACGGTAGCAGCACGGCAGCACGCCCACAGCACCACGGCAGCACGCTGGCACGCCCATAGCAGCACGGTAGCAGCACGCCAGCACGCCCACAGCACCACGGTAGCAGCACGACGGCACGCCAGCACGCCCACAGCAGCACGACAGCACGCCAGCACGCCCACAGCAGCACGGTAGCAGCACGACAGCACGCTGGCACGCCCACAGCAGCACGACGGCAGCAGCACGCTTGCACGCCCACAGAGCACGGCAGCACGACGGTAGCAGCACACCACCACGACGGCAGGGGCGGCGTGCTAAGCGGGCGGGGCTAGTGCCACGGCGGGCAAGGCATCGCCGGGGCGAATTAGGCGGCGTGCAGGGACGCCATGCTAAGCGGGCAACGCATCGTCGGGGCGAATTAGGCGGCGGACAGGGACGCCGTGCTAAGCGGGCAGGGCACCGTCGGGGCGAATAAGGCGGCGTGCAGGGGCGCCGTGCTAAGCGGGCAGGCCACCGTCGGGGCGAATAAGGCGGCTTGCAGGGGCGCCGTGCTAAGCTGGCAGGGCACCGTTGGCGCAAATAAGGCAGCGTGCGGGGACACGCCGTGCTGAGCGGGCAACGCTTCGTCGGGGCGAATCAGGCGACGGGCAGGGACGCCGTGCTAAGCGGGCAGGGCGCCGTCGGGGCGAATAAGGCGGCGCGCAGGGGCGCCGTGCTAAGCTGGCAGGGCACCGTTGGGGCAAATAAGGCAGCGTGCGGGGACACGCCGT
>JAYEFE010000150.1:30000-32500 GCA_037074715.1 Magnolia kwangsiensis | reverse complement strand
GCAACTCGGTGCCACACGCGTGGCCACACGAGGTAACTCGGGGCCACACGCGTGGCCACACGAGGTAACTCGGGGCAACTCGGGTCGACTCGGTGCCACACACGTGGCCACACGAGGTAACTCGGGGCAACTCGGGTCGACTCGGTGCCACACACGTGGCCACACGAGGTAACTCGGGTCGACTCGGGGCCACAAACGTGGCCACACGAGGCAACTCGGGGCAACTCGGTGCTAGTCGGAGCAACTCGGGGCAACTCGGGGCAACTCGGTGCCGCACGCGTGGCACGATGCCTTGCTTGGCCATGCGTGCACGCGGGGCAGGCGGGACGTGACGGAGGCGTGGCAGCGGCGTGGCAGCAGCGTGGCAGCGGCCTAGCGACTACCCTCTCCCTAAGGTAGTTGGGGTTGAAAACCCCAGTCAGCGGTAAGGAGCGCCCAAAGTGTCTCTGCAGTTATATATTCTGGTCCTCGGCCCGTACGCGGCCCGTACGCGGGCGCAGTGCGGCCGCAGCGCTGCAGCGTCGGCAGCCTCCGCGCGCGCAGCAGCAGCACGGTAGCACGCTGGCGCGCGCAGCAGCAGCACGGTAGCACGCTGGCGCGCCCAGAGCAGCACGGCAGCAGCACAGCAGCACGCTGGCGCGCCCAGAGCAGCACGGCAGCACGCTGGCACGCCCAGAGCAGCACGGCAGCACGCTGGAACGCCCAGAGCAGCACGGCAGCGGCACAGCAGCACGCTGGCACGCCCACAGCAGCACGGTAGCAGCACGCCAGCACGCCCACAGCAGCACGGCAGCACGCTGGCACGCCCACAGCAGCACGGTAGCAGCACGCCAGCACGGCAGCACGCCCACAGCAGCACGGCAGCAGCACGGCAGCACGCCCACAGCACCACGGCAGCACGCTGGCACGCCCATAGCAGCACGGTAGCAGCACGGCAGCACGGCAGCACGCCCACAGCACCACGGCAGCACGCTGGCACGCCCATAGCAGCACGGTAGCAGCACGGCAGCACGCCAGCACGCCCACAGCACCACGGTAGCAGCACGACAGCACGCCAGCACGCCCACAGCAGCACGGTAGCAGCACGACAGCACGCCCACAACAGCACGCTGGCACGCCCACAGCAGCACGACGGCAGCAGCACGCTTGCACGCCCACATAGCACGGCAGCACGACGGTAGCAGCACACCACCACGACGGCAGGGGCGGCGTGCTAAGCGGGCGGGGCTAGTGCCACGGCGGGCAAGGCATCGCCGGGGCGAATTAGGCGGCGTGCAGGGACGCCATGCTAAGCGGGCAACGCATCGTCGGGGCGAATTAGGCGGCGGACAGGGACGCCGTGCTAAGCGGGCAGGGCACCGTCGGGGCGAATAAGGCGGCGTGCAGGGGCGCCGTGCTAAGCGGGCAGGCCACCGTCGGGGCGAATAAGGCGGCGTGCAGGGGCGCCGTGCTAAGCTGGCAGGGCACCGTTGGGGCAAATAAGGCAGCGTGCGGGGACACGCCGTGCTGAGCGGGCAACGCTTCGTAGGGGCGAATCAGGCGACGGGCAGGGACGACGTGCTAAGCGGGAAGGGCGCCGTGCAGGGACGCCGTGCTAAGCGGGCAGGGCACCGTCGGGGCGAATAAGGCACCGTGCAGGGGCGCCGTGCTAAGCGAGCAGGGGACCGTCGGGGCAAATAAGGCGCCGAGCAGGGACGCCGTGCTAAGCGGCAGGGCATCGTCGGGGCGAATCAGGCGGCGTACCGGGAGGCCGTGCAGAGCGGGCGGCGCTCGTGCCACGGCGGGCAGGGACACCGTGCTAAGCCGGCGGGGCGTCGTCGGGGCAAATTAGGCGGCGTGCAGGGACGCCGCGCTAAGCGGGCGGGGCTAGTGCCACAGCGGGCAAGGCATCATCGGGGCGAATTAGGCGGCCGGGAGGGCATCGTCCTGGCGAATTAGGCGGCCGGGCCAGGGCGTCGTGCCAAGCTGGCGGGGCTAGTGCCACGGCGGGCAAGGCGTCGTCGGGGCGAATTAGGCGGCGGGCAGGGACGCCGTGCTAAGCGGGCGGGGCGAGTGCCACGCCGGGCAAGGCATCGTCGGGGCGAAGTAGGCGGCGGGCAGGGACGACGTGCTAGGCGGGCAGGGCGCCGTGCTAAGCGGGCAGGGCACCGTCGGGGCGAATAAGGCACCGTGCAGTCACGCCGTGCTAAGCGAGCAGGGGACCGTCGGGGCAAATAAGGCGCCGAGCAGGGACGCCGTGCTGAGCGAGCAGGGCATCGTCGGGGGGAATCAGGCGGCGTACCGGGAGGCCGTGCAGAGCGGGCGGCTCTCGTGCCACGGCGGGCAGGGACACCGTGCTAAGCCGGCGGGGCGTCGTCTGGGCAAATTAGGCGGCGTGCAGGGACGCCGCGCTAAGCGTGCGTGGCTAGTGCCACGGCGGGCAAGGCGTCGTCGGGGCGAATTAGGCGGCCGGGCCAGGGCGCCGTGCTAAGCTGGCGGGGCTAGTGCCACGGCGGGCAAG
>JAYEFE010000150.1:7500-10000 GCA_037074715.1 Magnolia kwangsiensis | reverse complement strand
GGGGCAACTCGGTGCTAGTCGAGGCAACTCGGGGCCAGTCGGAGCCACACGCGTGGCCCACATGATGGCACACGATGCAACTCGGGGCAACTCGGTGCTAGTCGAGGCAACTCGGGGCCACACGCGTGGCCCACATGATGCCACACGATGTAACTCGGGGCAACTCGGTGCTAGTCGAGGCAACTCGGGGACACACGCGTGGCCCACACGATGTAACTCGAGGCAACTCAGTGCTAGACGGGGCAAATCGGGGCAACTCGGTGCTAGCCGGGGCCGCACGCGTGGCCCACACGATGCCACACGGGGCAAATCGGAGCAACTCGGTGCCACACACGTGGCCACACGAGGCACACGAGGCAACTCGGGGCAACTCGGGGCAACTCGGTGCCACACGCGTGGCCACACGAGGTAACTCGGGGCCACACGCGTGGCCACACGAGGTAACTCGGGGCAACTCGGGTCGACTCGGTGCCACACACGTGGCCACACGAGGTAACTCGGGGCAACTCGGGTCGACTCGGTGCCACACACGTGGCCACACGAGGTAACTCGGGTCGACTCGGGGCCACAAACGTGGCCACACGAGGCAACTCGGGGCAACTCGGTGCTAGTCGGAGCAACTCGGGGCAACTCGGGGCAACTCGGTGCCGCACGCGTGGCACGATGCCTTGCTTGGCCATGCGTGCACGCGGGGCAGGCGGGACGTGACGGAGGCGTGGCAGCGGCGTGGCAGCAGCGTGGCAGCGGCCTAGCGACTACCCTCTCCCTAAGGTAGTTGGGGTTGAAAACCCCAGTCAGCGGTAAGGAGCGCCCAAAGTGTCTCTGCAGTTATATATTCTGGTCCTCGGCCCGTACGCGGCCCGTACGCGGGCGCAGTGCGGCCGCAGCGCTGCAGCGTCGGCAGCCTCCGCGCGCGCAGCAGCAGCACGGTAGCACGCTGGCGCGCGCAGCAGCAGCACGGTAGCACGCTGGCGCGCCCAGAGCAGCACGGCAGCAGCACAGCAGCACGCTGGCGCGCCCAGAGCAGCACGGCAGCACGCTGGCACGCCCAGAGCAGCACGGCAGCACGCTGGAACGCCCAGAGCAGCACGGCAGCGGCACAGCAGCACGCTGGCACGCCCACAGCAGCACGGTAGCAGCACGCCAGCACGCCCACAGCAGCACGGCAGCACGCTGGCACGCCCACAGCAGCACGGTAGCAGCACGCCAGCACGGCAGCACGCCCACAGCAGCACGGCAGCAGCACGGCAGCACGCCCACAGCACCACGGCAGCACGCTGGCACGCCCATAGCAGCACGGTAGCAGCACGGCAGCACGGCAGCACGCCCACAGCACCACGGCAGCACGCTGGCACGCCCATAGCAGCACGGTAGCAGCACGGCAGCACGCCAGCACGCCCACAGCACCACGGTAGCAGCACGACAGCACGCCAGCACGCCCACAGCAGCACGGTAGCAGCACGACAGCACGCCCACAACAGCACGCTGGCACGCCCACAGCAGCACGACGGCAGCAGCACGCTTGCACGCCCACATAGCACGGCAGCACGACGGTAGCAGCACACCACCACGACGGCAGGGGCGGCGTGCTAAGCGGGCGGGGCTAGTGCCACGGCGGGCAAGGCATCGCCGGGGCGAATTAGGCGGCGTGCAGGGACGCCATGCTAAGCGGGCAACGCATCGTCGGGGCGAATTAGGCGGCGGACAGGGACGCCGTGCTAAGCGGGCAGGGCACCGTCGGGGCGAATAAGGCGGCGTGCAGGGGCGCCGTGCTAAGCGGGCAGGCCACCGTCGGGGCGAATAAGGCGGCGTGCAGGGGCGCCGTGCTAAGCTGGCAGGGCACCGTTGGGGCAAATAAGGCAGCGTGCGGGGACACGCCGTGCTGAGCGGGCAACGCTTCGTAGGGGCGAATCAGGCGACGGGCAGGGACGACGTGCTAAGCGGGAAGGGCGCCGTGCAGGGACGCCGTGCTAAGCGGGCAGGGCACCGTCGGGGCGAATAAGGCACCGTGCAGGGGCGCCGTGCTAAGCGAGCAGGGGACCGTCGGGGCAAATAAGGCGCCGAGCAGGGACGCCGTGCTAAGCGGCAGGGCATCGTCGGGGCGAATCAGGCGGCGTACCGGGAGGCCGTGCAGAGCGGGCGGCGCTCGTGCCACGGCGGGCAGGGACACCGTGCTAAGCCGGCGGGGCGTCGTCGGGGCAAATTAGGCGGCGTGCAGGGACGCCGCGCTAAGCGGGCGGGGCTAGTGCCACAGCGGGCAAGGCATCATCGGGGCGAATTAGGCGGCCGGGAGGGCATCGTCCTGGCGAATTAGGCGGCCGGGCCAGGGCGTCGTGCCAAGCTGGCGGGGCTAGTGCCACGGCGGGCAAGGCGTCGTCGGGGCGAATTAGGCGGCGGGCAGGGACGCCGTGCTAAGCGGGCGGGGCGAGTGCCACGCCGGGCAAGGCATCGTCGGGGCGAAGTAGGCGGCGGGCAGGGACGACGTGCTAGGCGGGCAGGG
>JAYEFE010000149.1:15000-17500 GCA_037074715.1 Magnolia kwangsiensis | reverse complement strand
CTGCCCGCCGCCTACTTCGCCCCGACGATGCCTTGCCCGGCGTGGCACTCGCCCCGCCCGCTTAGCACGGCGTCCCTGCCCGCCGCCTAATTCGCCCCGACGACGCCTTGCCCGCCGTGGCACTAGCCCCGCCAGCTTGGCACGACGCCCTGGCCCGGCCGCCTAATTCGCCCCGATGATGCCTTGCCCGCTGTGGCACTAGCCCCGCCCGCTTAGCGCGGCGTCCCTGCACGCCGCCTAATTTGCCCCGACGACGCCCCGCCGGCTTAGCACGGTGTCCCTGCCCGCCGTGGCACGAGCGCCGCCCGCTCTGCACGGCCTCCCGGTACGCCGCCTGATTCGCCCCGACGATGCCCTGCCGCTTAGCACGGCGTCCCTGCTCGGCGCCTTATTTGCCCCGACGGTCCCCTGCTCGCTTAGCACGGCGCCCCTGCACGGTGCCTTATTCGCCCCGACGGTGCCCTGCCCGCTTAGCACGGCGTCCCTGCACGGCGCCCTTCCCGCTTAGCACGTCGTCCCTGCCCGTCGCCTGATTCGCCCCTACGAAGCGTTGCCCGCTCAGCACGGCGTGTCCCCGCACGCTGCCTTATTTGCCCCAACGGTGCCCTGCCAGCTTAGCACGGCGCCCCTGCACGCCGCCTTATTCGCCCCGACGGTGGCCTGCCCGCTTAGCACGGCGCCCCTGCACGCCGCCTTATTCGCCCCGACGGTGCCCTGCCCGCTTAGCACGGCGTCCCTGTCCGCCGCCTAATTCGCCCCGACGATGCGTTGCCCGCTTAGCATGGCGTCCCTGCACGCCGCCTAATTCGCCCCGGCGATGCCTTGCCCGCCGTGGCACTAGCCCCGCCCGCTTAGCACGCCGCCCCTGCCGTCGTGGTGGTGTGCTGCTACCGTCGTGCTGCCGTGCTATGTGGGCGTGCAAGCGTGCTGCTGCCGTCGTGCTGCTGTGGGCGTGCCAGCGTGCTGTTGTGGGCGTGCTGTCGTGCTGCTACCGTGCTGCTGTGGGCGTGCTGGCGTGCTGTCGTGCTGCTACCGTGGTGCTGTGGGCGTGCTGGCGTGCTGCCGTGCTGCTACCGTGCTGCTATGGGCGTGCCAGCGTGCTGCCGTGGTGCTGTGGGCGTGCTGCCGTGCTGCTACCGTGCTGCTATGGGCGTGCCAGCGTGCTGCCGTGGTGCTGTGGGCGTGCTGCCGTGCTGCCGTGCTGCTACCGTGCTGCTATGGGCGTGCCAGCGTGCTGCCGTGCTGCTGTGGGCGTGCTGCCGTGCTGGCGTGCTGCTACCGTGCTGCTGTGGGCGTGCCAGCGTGCTGCCGTGGTGCTGTGGGCGTGCTGCCGTGCTGCCGTGCTGCTACCGTGCTGCTATGGGCGTGCCAGCGTGCTGCCGTGGTGCTGTGGGCGTGCTGCCGTGCTGCCGTGCTGCTACCGTGCTGCTATGGGCGTGCCAGCGTGCTGCCGTGCTGCTGTGGGCGTGCTGCCGTGCTGGCGTGCTGCTACCGTGCTGCTGTGGGCGTGCCAGCGTGCTGCCGTGCTGCTGTGGGCGTGCTGGCGTGCTGCTACCGTGCTGCTGTGGGCGTGCCAGCGTGCTGCCGTGCTGCTGTGGGCGTGCCAGCGTGCTGCTGTGCCGCTGCCGTGCTGCTCTGGGCGTTCCAGCGTGCTGCCGTGCTGTTCTGGGCGTGCCAGCGTGCTGCCGTGCTGCTCTGGGCGCGCCAGCGTGCTGCTGTGCTGCTGCCGTGCTGCTCTGGGCGCGCCAGCGTGCTACCGTGCTGCTGCTGCGCGCGCCAGCGTGCTACCGTGCTGCTGCTGCGCGCGCGGAGGCTGCCGACGCTGCAGCGCTGCGGCCGCATTGCGCCCGCGTACGGGCCGCGTACGGGCCGAGGACCAGAATATATAACTGCAGAGACACTTTGGGCGCTCCTTACCGCTGACTGGGGTTTTCAACCCCAACTACCTTAGGGAGAGGGTAGTCGCTAGGCCGCTGCCACGCTGCTGCCACGCCGCTGCCACGCCTCCGTCACGTCCCGCCTGCCCCGCGTGCACGCATGGCCAAGCAAGGCATCGTGCCACGCGTGCGGCACCGAGTTGCACTGAGTTGCCCCGAGTTGCTCCGGCTAGCACCGAGTTGCCCCGAGTTGCCTCGTGTGGCCACGTTTGTGGCCCCGAGTCGACCCGAGTTACCTCGTGTGGCCACGTGTGTGGCACCGAGTCGACCCGAGTTGCCCCGAGTTACCTCGTGTGGCCACGCGTGTGGCCCCGAGTTACCTCGTGTGGCCACGCGTGTGGCACCGAGTTGCCCCGAGTTGCCCCGAGTTGCCTCGTGTGCCTCGTGTGGCCACGTGTGTGGCACCGAGTTGCTCCGATTTGCCCCGAGTTGCCTTGTGTGCCCCGTGTGGCATCGTGTGGGCCACGCGTGCGGCCCCGGCTAGCACCGAGTTGCCCCGATTTGCCCCGTCTAGCACTGAGTTGCCTCGAGTTACATCGTGTGGGCCACGCGTGTGTCCCCGA
>JAYEFE010000148.1:25000-27500 GCA_037074715.1 Magnolia kwangsiensis | reverse complement strand
GCCACAAGGGGCACACGAGGCAACTCGGGGAAGCTCGGCGCTAGTCAGGGCAACTCGGGGCCACACGCGTGGACCACATGATGCCACGAGATGTAACTCGGGGCAACTCGGTGCTAGTCGAGGCAACTCGGGGCCAGTCGGAGCCACACGCGTGGCCCACATGATGGCACACGATGCAACTCGGGGCAACTCGGTGCTAGTCGAGGCAACTCGGGGCCACACGCGTGGCCCACATGATGCCACACGATGTAACTCGGGGCAACTCGGTGCTAGTCGAGGCAACTCGGGGACACACGCGTGGCCCACACGATGTAACTCGAGGCAACTCAGTGCTAGACGGGGCAAATCGGGGCAACTCGGTGCTAGCCGGGGCCGCACGCGTGGCCCACACGATGCCACACGGGGCACACAAGGCAACTCGGGGCAAATCGGAGCAACTCGGTGCCACACACGTGGCCACACGAGGCACACGAGGCAACTCGGGGCAACTCGGGGCAACTCGGTGCCACACGCGTGGCCACACGAGGTAACTCGGGGCCACACGCGTGGCCACACGAGGTAACTCGGGGCAACTCGGGTCGACTCGGTGCCACACACGTGGCCACACGAGGTAACTCGGGGCAACTCGGGTCGACTCGGTGCCACACACGTGGCCACACGAGGTAACTCGGGTCGACTCGGGGCCACAAACGTGGCCACACGAGGCAACTCGGGGCAACTCGGTGCTAGTCGGAGCAACTCGGGGCAACTCGGGGCAACTCGGTGCCGCACGCGTGGCACGATGCCTTGCTTGGCCATGCGTGCACGCGGGGCAGGCGGGACGTGACGGAGGCGTGGCAGCGGCGTGGCAGCAGCGTGGCAGCGGCCTAGCGACTACCCTCTCCCTAAGGTAGTTGGGGTTGAAAACCCCAGTCAGCGGTAAGGAGCGCCCAAAGTGTCTCTGCAGTTATATATTCTGGTCCTCGGCCCGTACGCGGGCGCAGTGCGGCCGCAGCGCTGCAGCGTCGGCAGCCTCCGCGCGCGCAGCAGCAGCACGGTAGCACGCTGGCGCGCGCAGCAGCAGCACGGTAGCACGCTGGCGCGCCCAGAGCAGCACGGCAGCAGCACAGCAGCACGCTGGCGCGCCCAGAGCAGCACGGCAGCACGCTGGCACGCCCAGAGCAGCACGGCAGCACGCTGGAACGCCCAGAGCAGCACGGCAGCGGCACAGCAGCACGCTGGCACGCCCACAGCAGCACGGTAGCAGCACGCCAGCACGCCCACAGCAGCACGGCAGCACGCTGGCACGCCCACAGCAGCACGGTAGCAGCACGCCAGCACGGCAGCACGCCCACAGCAGCACGGCAGCAGCACGGCAGCACGCCCACAGCACCACGGCAGCACGCTGGCACGCCCATAGCAGCACGGTAGCAGCACGGCAGCACGGCAGCACGCCCACAGCACCACGGCAGCACGCTGGCACGCCCATAGCAGCACGGTAGCAGCACGGCAGCACGCCAGCACGCCCACAGCACCACGGTAGCAGCACGACAGCACGCCAGCACGCCCACAGCAGCACGGTAGCAGCACGACAGCACGCCCACAACAGCACGCTGGCACGCCCACAGCAGCACGACGGCAGCAGCACGCTTGCACGCCCACATAGCACGGCAGCACGACGGTAGCAGCACACCACCACGACGGCAGGGGCGGCGTGCTAAGCGGGCGGGGCTAGTGCCACGGCGGGCAAGGCATCGCCGGGGCGAATTAGGCGGCGTGCAGGGACGCCATGCTAAGCGGGCAACGCATCGTCGGGGCGAATTAGGCGGCGGACAGGGACGCCGTGCTAAGCGGGCAGGGCACCGTCGGGGCGAATAAGGCGGCGTGCAGGGGCGCCGTGCTAAGCGGGCAGGCCACCGTCGGGGCGAATAAGGCGGCGTGCAGGGGCGCCGTGCTAAGCTGCCAGGGCACCGTTGGGGCAAATAAGGCAGCGTGCGGGGACACGCCGTGCTGAGCGGGCAACGCTTCGTAGGGGCGAATCAGGCGACGGGCAGGGACGACGTGCTAAGCGGGAAGGGCGCCGTGCAGGGACGCCGTGCTAAGCGGGCAGGGCACCGTCGGGGCGAATAAGGCACCGTGCAGGGGCGCCGTGCTAAGCGAGCAGGGGACCGTCGGGGCAAATAAGGCGCCGAGCAGGGACGCCGTGCTAAGCGGCAGGGCATCGTCGGGGCGAATCAGGCGGCGTACCGGGAGGCCGTGCAGAGCGGGCGGCGCTCGTGCCACGGCGGGCAGGGACACCGTGCTAAGCCGGCGGGGCGTCGTCGGGGCAAATTAGGCGGCGTGCAGGGACGCCGCGCTAAGCGGGCGGGGCTAGTGCCACAGCGGGCAAGGCATCATCGGGGCGAATTAGGCGGCCGGGAGGGCATCGTCCTGGCGAATTAGGCGGCCGGGCCAGGGCGTCGTGCCAAGCTGGCGGGGCTAGTGCCACGGCGGGCAAGGCGTCGTCGGGGCGAATTAGGCG
>JAYEFE010000148.1:12500-15000 GCA_037074715.1 Magnolia kwangsiensis | reverse complement strand
GCGCGCAGCAGCAGCACGGTAGCACGCTGGCGCGCCCAGAGCAGCACGGCAGCAGCACAGCAGCACGCTGGCGCGCCCAGAGCAGCACGGCAGCACGCTGGCACGCCCAGAGCAGCACGGCAGCACGCTGGAACGCCCAGAGCAGCACGGCAGCGGCACAGCAGCACGCTGGCACGCCCACAGCAGCACGGTAGCAGCACGCCAGCACGCCCACAGCAGCACGGCAGCACGCTGGCACGCCCACAGCAGCACGGTAGCAGCACGCCAGCACGGCCGCACGCCCACAGCAGCACGGCAGCAGCACGGCAGCACGCCCACAGCACCACGGCAGCACGCTGGCACGCCCATAGCAGCACGGTAGCAGCACGGCAGCACGGCAGCACGCCCACAGCACCACGGCAGCACGCTGGCACGCCCATAGCAGCACGGTAGCAGCACGGCAGCACGCCAGCACGCCCACAGCACCACGGTAGCAGCACGACAGCACGCCAGCACGCCCACAGCAGCACGGTAGCAGCACGACAGCACGCCCACAACAGCACGCTGGCACGCCCACAGCAGCACGACGGCAGCAGCACGCTTGCACGCCCACATAGCACGGCAGCACGACGGTAGCAGCACACCACCACGACGGCAGGGGCGGCGTGCTAAGCGGGCGGGGCTAGTGCCACGGCGGGCAAGGCATCGCCGGGGCGAATTAGGCGGCGTGCAGGGACGCCATGCTAAGCGGGCAACGCATCGTCGGGGCGAATTAGGCGGCGGACAGGGACGCCGTGCTAAGCGGGCAGGGCACCGTCGGGGCGAATAAGGCGGCGTGCAGGGGCGCCGTGCTAAGCGGGCAGGCCACCGTCGGGGCGAATAAGGCGGCGTGCAGGGGCGCCGTGCTAAGCTGCCAGGGCACCGTTGGGGCAAATAAGGCAGCGTGCGGGGACACGCCGTGCTGAGCGGGCAACGCTTCGTAGGGGCGAATCAGGCGACGGGCAGGGACGACGTGCTAAGCGGGAAGGGCGCCGTGCAGGGACGCCGTGCTAAGCGGGCAGGGCACCGTCGGGGCGAATAAGGCACCGTGCAGGGGCGCCGTGCTAAGCGAGCAGGGGACCGTCGGGGCAAATAAGGCGCCGAGCAGGGACGCCGTGCTAAGCGGCAGGGCATCGTCGGGGCGAATCAGGCGGCGTACCGGGAGGCCGTGCAGAGCGGGCGGCGCTCGTGCCACGGCGGGCAGGGACACCGTGCTAAGCCGGCGGGGCGTCGTCGGGGCAAATTAGGCGGCGTGCAGGGACGCCGCGCTAAGCGGGCGGGGCTAGTGCCACAGCGGGCAAGGCATCATCGGGGCGAATTAGGCGGCCGGGAGGGCATCGTCCTGGCGAATTAGGCGGCCGGGCCAGGGCGTCGTGCCAAGCTGGCGGGGCTAGTGCCACGGCGGGCAAGGCGTCGTCGGGGCGAATTAGGCGGCGGGCAGGGACGCCGTGCTAAGCGGGCGGGGCGAGTGCCACGCCGGGCAAGGCATCGTCGGGGCGAAGTAGGCGGCGGGCAGGGACGACGTGCTAGGCGGGCAGGGCGCCGTGCTAAGCGGGCAGGGCACCGTCGGGGCGAATAAGGCACCGTGCAGTCACGCCGTGCTAAGCGAGCAGGGGACCGTCGGGGCAAATAAGGCGCCGAGCAGGGACGCCGTGCTGAGCGAGCAGGGCATCGTCGGGGGGAATCAGGCGGCGTACCGGGAGGCCGTGCAGAGCGGGCGGCTCTCGTGCCACGGCGGGCAGGGACACCGTGCTAAGCCGGCGGGGCGTCGTCTGGGCAAATTAGGCGGCGTGCAGGGACGCCGCGCTAAGCGTGCGTGGCTAGTGCCACGGCGGGCAAGGCGTCGTCGGGGCGAATTAGGCGGCCGGGCCAGGGCGCCGTGCTAAGCTGGCGGGGCTAGTGCCACGGCGGGCAAGGCGTCGTCGGGGCGAATTAGGCGGCGGGCAGGGACGACGTGCCAAGCGGGCGGGGCGAGTGCCACGGCGGGCAAGGCATCGTCGGGGCGAATTAGGCGGCGTGCAGGGACTCCATGCTAAGCGGGCAGGGCACCGTCGGGGCGAATAAGGCGGCGTGCAGGGACGCCGTGCCGAGCGGGCGAGGCTAGTGCCACGGCGGGCAGGGACGCCGTGCTAAGCGGGCGGGGCTAGTGCCACGGCGGGCAAGGCATCGTCGAGGAGAGTCCCCTGCATTACTTACTACGTAAGTACGCGAGTGCGCGAAGTGTGCCATTCGCCAGCGCGCGCGCGCTTTTTTGCAGGGGGCGGCGATTGCGCTGGCAAAGCTGCGCAACTGAAATAGTATATGTTTCCGAGGGTCGACCGCGATTTTGGCGGCGGGCAGGGCTTCGTCGGGGCGAATTAGGCGCCGTGCTAAGCTGGCGGGGCTAGTGCCACGGCGGGCAAGGCGTCGTCGGGGCGAATTAGGCTGCAAGCGGGGACGCCGTGCTAAGCCGGCAGGGCATCGTCGGGGCGAATCAGGCGGC
>JAYEFE010000148.1:0-2500 GCA_037074715.1 Magnolia kwangsiensis | reverse complement strand
GCTAAGCGGGCAGGGCACCGTCGGGGCGAATAAGGCACCGTGCAGGGGCGCCGTGCTAAGCGAGCAGGGGACCGTCGGGGCAAATAAGGCGCCGAGCAGGGACGCCGTGCTAAGCGGCAGGGCATCGTCGGGGCGAATCAGGCGGCGTACCGGGAGGCCGTGCAGAGCGGGCGGCGCTCGTGCCACGGCGGGCAGGGACACCGTGCTAAGCCGGCGGGGCGTCGTCGGGGCAAATTAGGCGGCGTGCAGGGACGCCGCGCTAAGCGGGCGGGGCTAGTGCCACAGCGGGCAAGGCATCATCGGGGCGAATTAGGCGGCCGGGAGGGCATCGTCCTGGCGAATTAGGCGGCCGGGCCAGGGCGTCGTGCCAAGCTGGCGGGGCTAGTGCCACGGCGGGCAAGGCGTCGTCGGGGCGAATTAGGCGGCGGGCAGGGACGCCGTGCTAAGCGGGCGGGGCGAGTGCCACGCCGGGCAAGGCATCGTCGGGGCGAAGTAGGCGGCGGGCAGGGACGACGTGCTAGGCGGGCAGGGCGCCGTGCTAAGCGGGCAGGGCACCGTCGGGGCGAATAAGGCACCGTGCAGTCACGCCGTGCTAAGCGAGCAGGGGACCGTCGGGGCAAATAAGGCGCCGAGCAGGGACGCCGTGCTGAGCGAGCAGGGCATCGTCGGGGGGAATCAGGCGGCGTACCGGGAGGCCGTGCAGAGCGGGCGGCTCTCGTGCCACGGCGGGCAGGGACACCGTGCTAAGCCGGCGGGGCGTCGTCTGGGCAAATTAGGCGGCGTGCAGGGACGCCGCGCTAAGCGTGCGTGGCTAGTGCCACGGCGGGCAAGGCGTCGTCGGGGCGAATTAGGCGGCCGGGCCAGGGCGCCGTGCTAAGCTGGCGGGGCTAGTGCCACGGCGGGCAAGGCGTCGTCGGGGCGAATTAGGCGGCGGGCAGGGACGACGTGCCAAGCGGGCGGGGCGAGTGCCACGGCGGGCAAGGCATCGTCGGGGCGAATTAGGCGGCGTGCAGGGACTCCATGCTAAGCGGGCAGGGCACCGTCGGGGCGAATAAGGCGGCGTGCAGGGACGCCGTGCCGAGCGGGCGAGGCTAGTGCCACGGCGGGCAGGGACGCCGTGCTAAGCGGGCGGGGCTAGTGCCACGGCGGGCAAGGCATCGTCGAGGAGAGTCCCCTGCATTACTTACTACGTAAGTACGCGAGTGCGCGAAGTGTGCCATTCGCCAGCGCGCGCGCGCTTTTTTGCAGGGGGCGGCGATTGCGCTGGCAAAGCTGCGCAACTGAAATAGTATATGTTTCCGAGGGTCGACCGCGATTTTGGCGGCGGGCAGGGCTTCGTCGGGGCGAATTAGGCGCCGTGCTAAGCTGGCGGGGCTAGTGCCACGGCGGGCAAGGCGTCGTCGGGGCGAATTAGGCTGCAAGCGGGGACGCCGTGCTAAGCCGGCAGGGCATCGTCGGGGCGAATCAGGCGGCGTGCAGGGACGCCGTGCTAAGCGGGCAGGGCATCGTCGGGACGGCATGTAGGGACGCCGTGCTAAGCTGGCGGGGCTAGTGCCACGGCGGGCAAGGCATCGTCGAGGAGAGTCCCCTGCATTACTCACTACGCAAGTGCGCGAGTGCGCGAAGTGCGCCAAGTGCGCCAGTCGCCAGCGCCTGCGCCGCCCGCCCGCCGACGCGCGCGCGCGCGTTTTTTGGCGGGGGGCGGCGATGGCGCTGGCAGAGCTGCGCAACTGAAATAGTATATGGATCCCAGGGTCGGCCGCGAATTAGGCGGCGGGAAGGGCTTCGTCGGGGCGAACTATGCGGCCGCCCAGGGCGCCGTGCTAAGCAGGCGGGGCCAGTTGCCACCGCCTGCGCGCATTTTTTGGCGGGGCGCCGTGCTAAGCGGGCGGGGCCAGTGCCACGGCGAGCAAGGCATCGTCGGGGCTAACTAGGCGACGGACAGGGACGCCGCGCTAAGCTGGCGGGGCTAGCACCACGGCCGGTAAGGCGTCATCGGGGCGAATTAGCAGTGCTAAGAGGGCGGGGCCAGTGCAGCCGCGAGCAAGGCATCTTCGAGGAAAGTCCCCAACGTTACTCGCCACGCGAGTGCGCGAGCGGGCTGGGCGGGGCCTGACAGCGGCGCTTCTCCTCGAGGAATACGGGAGCCGAAATCCCCACACAGCGGCAACGAGCGCCCAGAGCGTCTCTGCAGTGGTACCGTTCTGTAATCTCGGCGCGCGCCGGCCCCGAGCGACCTCTCCTCTCGTCTCATTAGCTCGTTCAGACTCTTTCTAAGGCCGACGGGAGTCCGTGGATCGGAAGCGGAGCCCCTTGGCGTCCTCGCGAGCGCCTCCAACCTCCGGCACCGGCGCCCTTCGGTAAAGGGGGGGGGGGGGAGGGACGAATCGATGCGACGCGGGGCTGAATCTCAGTGGATCGTGGCAGCAAGGCCACTCTGCCACTTACAATACCCCGTCGCGTATTTAAGTCGTCTGCAAAGGATTCGGCCCGCCGTCCG
>JAYEFE010000147.1:207500-210000 GCA_037074715.1 Magnolia kwangsiensis | reverse complement strand
TAAGTAATGCAGGGGACTCTCCTCGACGATGCCTTGCCCGCCGTGGCACTAGCCCCGCCCGCTTAGCACGGCGTCCCTGCCCGCCGTGGCACTAGCCTCGCCCGCTCGGCACGGCGTCCCTGCACGCCGCCTTATTCGCCCCGACGGTGCCCTGCCCGCTTAGCATGGAGTCCCTGCACGCCGCCTAATTCGCCCCGACGATGCCTTGCCCGCCGTGGCACTCGCCCCGCCCGCTTGGCACGTCGTCCCTGCCCGCCGCCTAATTCGCCCCGACGACGCCTTGCCCGCCGTGGCACTAGCCCCGCCAGCTTAGCACGGCGCCCTGGCCCGGCCGCCTAATTCGCCCCGACGACGCCTTGCCCGCCGTGGCACTAGCCACGCACGCTTAGCGCGGCGTCCCTGCACGCCGCCTAATTTGCCCAGACGACGCCCCGCCGGCTTAGCACGGTGTCCCTGCCCGCCGTGGCACGAGAGCCGCCCGCTCTGCACGGCCTCCCGGTACGCCGCCTGATTCCCCCCGACGATGCCCTGCTCGCTCAGCACGGCGTCCCTGCTCGGCGCCTTATTTGCCCCGACGGTCCCCTGCTCGCTTAGCACGGCGTGACTGCACGGTGCCTTATTCGCCCCGACGGTGCCCTGCCCGCTTAGCACGGCGCCCTGCCCGCCTAGCACGTCGTCCCTGCCCGCCGCCTACTTCGCCCCGACGATGCCTTGCCCGGCGTGGCACTCGCCCCGCCCGCTTAGCACGGCGTCCCTGCCCGCCGCCTAATTCGCCCCGACGACGCCTTGCCCGCCGTGGCACTAGCCCCGCCAGCTTGGCACGACGCCCTGGCCCGGCCGCCTAATTCGCCAGGACGATGCCCTCCCGGCCGCCTAATTCGCCCCGATGATGCCTTGCCCGCTGTGGCACTAGCCCCGCCCGCTTAGCGCGGCGTCCCTGCACGCCGCCTAATTTGCCCCGACGACGCCCCGCCGGCTTAGCACGGTGTCCCTGCCCGCCGTGGCACGAGCGCCGCCCGCTCTGCACGGCCTCCCGGTACGCCGCCTGATTCGCCCCGACGATGCCCTGCCGCTTAGCACGGCGTCCCTGCTCGGCGCCTTATTTGCCCCGACGGTCCCCTGCTCGCTTAGCACGGCGCCCCTGCACGGTGCCTTATTCGCCCCGACGGTGCCCTGCCCGCTTAGCACGGCGTCCCTGCACGGCGCCCTTCCCGCTTAGCACGTCGTCCCTGCCCGTCGCCTGATTCGCCCCTACGAAGCGTTGCCCGCTCAGCACGGCGTGTCCCCGCACGCTGCCTTATTTGCCCCAACGGTGCCCTGCCAGCTTAGCACGGCGCCCCTGCACGCCGCCTTATTCGCCCCGACGGTGGCCTGCCCGCTTAGCACGGCGCCCCTGCACGCCGCCTTATTCGCCCCGACGGTGCCCTGCCCGCTTAGCACGGCGTCCCTGTCCGCCGCCTAATTCGCCCCGACGATGCGTTGCCCGCTTAGCATGGCGTCCCTGCACGCCGCCTAATTCGCCCCGGCGATGCCTTGCCCGCCGTGGCACTAGCCCCGCCCGCTTAGCACGCCGCCCCTGCCGTCGTGGTGGTGTGCTGCTACCGTCGTGCTGCCGTGCTATGTGGGCGTGCAAGCGTGCTGCTGCCGTCGTGCTGCTGTGGGCGTGCCAGCGTGCTGTTGTGGGCGTGCTGTCGTGCTGCTACCGTGCTGCTGTGGGCGTGCTGGCGTGCTGTCGTGCTGCTACCGTGGTGCTGTGGGCGTGCTGGCGTGCTGCCGTGCTGCTACCGTGCTGCTATGGGCGTGCCAGCGTGCTGCCGTGGTGCTGTGGGCGTGCTGCCGTGCTGCCGTGCTGCTACCGTGCTGCTATGGGCGTGCCAGCGTGCTGCCGTGGTGCTGTGGGCGTGCTGCCGTGCTGCTGCCGTGCTGCTGTGGGCGTGCTGCCGTGCTGGCGTGCTGCTACCGTGCTGCTGTGGGCGTGCCAGCGTGCTGCCGTGCTGCTGTGGGCGTGCTGGCGTGCTGCTACCGTGCTGCTGTGGGCGTGCCAGCGTGCTGCTGTGCCGCTGCCGTGCTGCTCTGGGCGTTCCAGCGTGCTGCCGTGCTGCTCTGGGCGTGCCAGCGTGCTGCCGTGCTGCTCTGGGCGCGCCAGCGTGCTGCTGTGCTGCTGCCGTGCTGCTCTGGGCGCGCCAGCGTGCTACCGTGCTGCTGCTGCGCGCGCCAGCGTGCTACCGTGCTGCTGCTGCGCGCGCGGAGGCTGCCGACGCTGCAGCGCTGCGGCCGCACTGCGCCCGCGTACGGGCCGAGGACCAGAATATATAACTGCAGAGACACTTTGGGCGCTCCTTACCGCTGACTGGGGTTTTCAACCCCAACTACCTTAGGGAGAGGGTAGTCGCTAGGCCGCTGCCACGCTGCTGCCACGCCGCTGCCACGCCTCCGTCACGTCCCGCCTGCCCCGCGTGCACGCATGGCCAAGCAAGGCATCGTGCCACGCGTGCGGCAC
>JAYEFE010000147.1:195000-197500 GCA_037074715.1 Magnolia kwangsiensis | reverse complement strand
ATTCGCCCCGACGATGCCCTGCCGCTTAGCACGGCGTCCCTGCTCGGCGCCTTATTTGCCCCGACGGTCCCCTGCTCGCTTAGCACGGCGCCCCTGCACGGTGCCTTATTCGCCCCGACGGTGCCCTGCCCGCTTAGCACGGCGTCCCTGCACGGCGCCCTTCCCGCTTAGCACGTCGTCCCTGCCCGTCGCCTGATTCGCCCCTACGAAGCGTTGCCCGCTCAGCACGGCGTGTCCCCGCACGCTGCCTTATTTGCCCCAACGGTGCCCTGGCAGCTTAGCACGGCGCCCCTGCACGCCGCCTTATTCGCCCCGACGGTGGCCTGCCCGCTTAGCACGGCGCCCCTGCACGCCGCCTTATTCGCCCCGACGGTGCCCTGCCCGCTTAGCACGGCGTCCCTGTCCGCCGCCTAATTCGCCCCGACGATGCGTTGCCCGCTTAGCATGGCGTCCCTGCACGCCGCCTAATTCGCCCCGGCGATGCCTTGCCCGCCGTGGCACTAGCCCCGCCCGCTTAGCACGCCGCCCCTGCCGTCGTGGTGGTGTGCTGCTACCGTCGTGCTGCCGTGCTATGTGGGCGTGCAAGCGTGCTGCTGCCGTCGTGCTGCTGTGGGCGTGCCAGCGTGCTGTTGTGGGCGTGCTGTCGTGCTGCTACCGTGCTGCTGTGGGCGTGCTGGCGTGCTGTCGTGCTGCTACCGTGGTGCTGTGGGCGTGCTGGCGTGCTGCCGTGCTGCTACCGTGCTGCTATGGGCGTGCCAGCGTGCTGCCGTGGTGCTGTGGGCGTGCTGCCGTGCTGCCGTGCTGCTACCGTGCTGCTATGGGCGTGCCAGCGTGCTGCCGTGGTGCTGTGGGCGTGCTGCCGTGCTGCTGCCGTGCTGCTGTGGGCGTGCTGCCGTGCTGGCGTGCTGCTACCGTGCTGCTGTGGGCGTGCCAGCGTGCTGCCGTGCTGCTGTGGGCGTGCTGGCGTGCTGCTACCGTGCTGCTGTGGGCGTGCCAGCGTGCTGCTGTGCCGCTGCCGTGCTGCTCTGGGCGTTCCAGCGTGCTGCCGTGCTGCTCTGGGCGTGCCAGCGTGCTGCCGTGCTGCTCTGGGCGCGCCAGCGTGCTGCTGTGCTGCTGCCGTGCTGCTCTGGGCGCGCCAGCGTGCTACCGTGCTGCTGCTGCGCGCGCCAGCGTGCTACCGTGCTGCTGCTGCGCGCGCGGAGGCTGCCGACGCTGCAGCGCTGCGGCCGCACTGCGCCCGCGTACGGGCCGAGGACCAGAATATATAACTGCAGAGACACTTTGGGCGCTCCTTACCGCTGACTGGGGTTTTCAACCCCAACTACCTTAGGGAGAGGGTAGTCGCTAGGCCGCTGCCACGCTGCTGCCACGCCGCTGCCACGCCTCCGTCACGTCCCGCCTGCCCCGCGTGCACGCATGGCCAAGCAAGGCATCGTGCCACGCGTGCGGCACCGAGTTGCCCCGAGTTGCCCCGAGTTGCTCCGACTAGCACCGAGTTGCCCCGAGTTGCCTCGTGTGGCCACGTTTGTGGCCCCGAGTCGACCCGAGTTACCTCGTGTGGCCACGTGTGTGGCACCGAGTCGACCCGAGTTGCCCCGAGTTACCTCGTGTGGCCACGTGTGTGGCACCGAGTCGACCCGAGTTGCCCCGAGTTACCTCGTGTGGCCACGCGTGTGGCCCCGAGTTACCTCGTGTGGCCACGCGTGTGGCACCGAGTTGCCCCGAGTTGCCCCGAGTTGCCTCGTGTGCCTCGTGTGGCCACGTGTGTGGCACCGAGTTGCTCCGATTTGCCCCGAGTTGCCTTGTGTGCCCCGTGTGGCATCGTGTGGGCCACGCGTGCGGCCCCGGCTAGCACCGAGTTGCCCCGATTTGCCCCGTCTAGCACTGAGTTGCCTCGAGTTACATCGTGTGGGCCACGCGTGTGTCCCCGAGTTGCCTCGACTAGCACCGAGTTGCCCCGAGTTACATCGTGTGGCATCATGTGGGCCACGCGTGTGGCCCCGAGTTGCCTCGACTAGCACCGAGTTGCCCCGAGTTGCATCGTGTGCCATCATGTGGGCCACGCGTGTGGCTCCGACTGGCCCCGAGTTGCCTCGACTAGCACCGAGTTGCCCCGAGTTACATCTCGTGGCATCATGTGGTCCACGCGTGTGGCCCCGAGTTGCCCTGACTAGCGCCGAGCTTCCCCGAGTTGCCTCGTGTGCCCCTTGTGGCCGCGCATGGCATCGTGTGGGCCATGCATGGCTACGCGTGTGGCCTCGACTAGCACCGAGTTGCCCCATGTGTCATCGTGTGGGCCATGCATGGCCACGCGTGTGGCCCAGACTAGCACTGAGTTGCCTCGAGTTGCCCCGTGTGGCCACGCATGGCATCGTGTGGGCCATGTATGGCCGCGTGTGGCCTTGAGTGGCCCCGAGTTGCCTCGTGTGGCCACGCACGGGCATTGTCTGGCCTTGTGCGCTAATTTTTGCCCCTTGCGTGCCCATCTCACAGCCCTATG
>JAYEFE010000147.1:172500-175000 GCA_037074715.1 Magnolia kwangsiensis | reverse complement strand
TAGCACGTCGTCCCTGCCCGCCGCCTACTTCGCCCCGACGATGCCTTGCCCGGCGTGGCACTCGCCCCGCCCGCTTAGCACGGCGTCCCTGCCCGCCGCCTAATTCGCCCCGACGACGCCTTGCCCGCCGTGGCACTAGCCCCGCCAGCTTGGCACGACGCCCTGGCCCGGCCGCCTAATTCGCCAGGACGATGCCCTCCCGGCCGCCTAATTCGCCCCGATGATGCCTTGCCCGCTGTGGCACTAGCCCCGCCCGCTTAGCGCGGCGTCCCTGCACGCCGCCTAATTTGCCCCGACGACGCCCCGCCGGCTTAGCACGGTGTCCCTGCCCGCCGTGGCACGAGCGCCGCCCGCTCTGCACGGCCTCCCGGTACGCCGCCTGATTCGCCCCGACGATGCCCTGCCGCTTAGCACGGCGTCCCTGCTCGGCGCCTTATTTGCCCCGACGGTCCCCTGCTCGCTTAGCACGGCGCCCCTGCACGGTGCCTTATTCGCCCCGACGGTGCCCTGCCCGCTTAGCACGGCGTCCCTGCACGGCGCCCTTCCCGCTTAGCACGTCGTCCCTGCCCGTCGCCTGATTCGCCCCTACGAAGCGTTGCCCGCTCAGCACGGCGTGTCCCCGCACGCTGCCTTATTTGCCCCAACGGTGCCCTGGCAGCTTAGCACGGCGCCCCTGCACGCCGCCTTATTCGCCCCGACGGTGGCCTGCCCGCTTAGCACGGCGCCCCTGCACGCCGCCTTATTCGCCCCGACGGTGCCCTGCCCGCTTAGCACGGCGTCCCTGTCCGCCGCCTAATTCGCCCCGACGATGCGTTGCCCGCTTAGCATGGCGTCCCTGCACGCCGCCTAATTCGCCCCGGCGATGCCTTGCCCGCCGTGGCACTAGCCCCGCCCGCTTAGCACGCCGCCCCTGCCGTCGTGGTGGTGTGCTGCTACCGTCGTGCTGCCGTGCTATGTGGGCGTGCAAGCGTGCTGCTGCCGTCGTGCTGCTGTGGGCGTGCCAGCGTGCTGTTGTGGGCGTGCTGTCGTGCTGCTACCGTGCTGCTGTGGGCGTGCTGGCGTGCTGTCGTGCTGCTACCGTGGTGCTGTGGGCGTGCTGGCGTGCTGCCGTGCTGCTACCGTGCTGCTATGGGCGTGCCAGCGTGCTGCCGTGGTGCTGTGGGCGTGCTGCCGTGCTGCCGTGCTGCTACCGTGCTGCTATGGGCGTGCCAGCGTGCTGCCGTGGTGCTGTGGGCGTGCTGCCGTGCTGCTGCCGTGCTGCTGTGGGCGTGCTGCCGTGCTGGCGTGCTGCTACCGTGCTGCTGTGGGCGTGCCAGCGTGCTGCCGTGCTGCTGTGGGCGTGCTGGCGTGCTGCTACCGTGCTGCTGTGGGCGTGCCAGCGTGCTGCTGTGCCGCTGCCGTGCTGCTCTGGGCGTTCCAGCGTGCTGCCGTGCTGCTCTGGGCGTGCCAGCGTGCTGCCGTGCTGCTCTGGGCGCGCCAGCGTGCTGCTGTGCTGCTGCCGTGCTGCTCTGGGCGCGCCAGCGTGCTACCGTGCTGCTGCTGCGCGCGCCAGCGTGCTACCGTGCTGCTGCTGCGCGCGCGGAGGCTGCCGACGCTGCAGCGCTGCGGCCGCACTGCGCCCGCGTACGGGCCGAGGACCAGAATATATAACTGCAGAGACACTTTGGGCGCTCCTTACCGCTGACTGGGGTTTTCAACCCCAACTACCTTAGGGAGAGGGTAGTCGCTAGGCCGCTGCCACGCTGCTGCCACGCCGCTGCCACGCCTCCGTCACGTCCCGCCTGCCCCGCGTGCACGCATGGCCAAGCAAGGCATCGTGCCACGCGTGCGGCACCGAGTTGCCCCGAGTTGCCCCGAGTTGCTCCGACTAGCACCGAGTTGCCCCGAGTTGCCTCGTGTGGCCACGTTTGTGGCCCCGAGTCGACCCGAGTTACCTCGTGTGGCCACGTGTGTGGCACCGAGTCGACCCGAGTTGCCCCGAGTTACCTCGTGTGGCCACGTGTGTGGCACCGAGTCGACCCGAGTTGCCCCGAGTTACCTCGTGTGGCCACGCGTGTGGCCCCGAGTTACCTCGTGTGGCCACGCGTGTGGCACCGAGTTGCCCCGAGTTGCCCCGAGTTGCCTCGTGTGCCTCGTGTGGCCACGTGTGTGGCACCGAGTTGCTCCGATTTGCCCCGAGTTGCCTTGTGTGCCCCGTGTGGCATCGTGTGGGCCACGCGTGCGGCCCCGGCTAGCACCGAGTTGCCCCGATTTGCCCCGTCTAGCACTGAGTTGCCTCGAGTTACATCGTGTGGGCCACGCGTGTGTCCCCGAGTTGCCTCGACTAGCACCGAGTTGCCCCGAGTTACATCGTGTGGCATCATGTGGGCCACGCGTGTGGCCCCGAGTTGCCTCGACTAGCACCGAGTTGCCCCGAGTTGCATCGTGTGCCATCATGTGGGCCACGCGTGTGGCTCCGACTGGCCCCGAGTTGCCTCGACTAGCACCGAGTTGCCCCGAG
>JAYEFE010000147.1:150000-152500 GCA_037074715.1 Magnolia kwangsiensis | reverse complement strand
TCGCCCCGACGACGCCTTGCCCGCCGTGGCACTAGCCCCGCCAGCTTAGCACGGCGCCCTGGCCCGGCCGCCTAATTCGCCCCGACGACGCCTTGCCCGCCGTGGCACTAGCCACGCACGCTTAGCGCGGCGTCCCTGCACGCCGCCTAATTTGCCCAGACGACGCCCCGCCGGCTTAGCACGGTGTCCCTGCCCGCCGTGGCACGAGAGCCGCCCGCTCTGCACGGCCTCCCGGTACGCCGCCTGATTCCCCCCGACGATGCCCTGCTCGCTCAGCACGGCGTCCCTGCTCGGCGCCTTATTTGCCCCGACGGTCCCCTGCTCGCTTAGCACGGCGTGACTGCACGGTGCCTTATTCGCCCCGACGGTGCCCTGCCCGCTTAGCACGGCGCCCTGCCCGCCTAGCACGTCGTCCCTGCCCGCCGCCTACTTCGCCCCGACGATGCCTTGCCCGGCGTGGCACTCGCCCCGCCCGCTTAGCACGGCGTCCCTGCCCGCCGCCTAATTCGCCCCGACGACGCCTTGCCCGCCGTGGCACTAGCCCCGCCAGCTTGGCACGACGCCCTGGCCCGGCCGCCTAATTCGCCAGGACGATGCCCTCCCGGCCGCCTAATTCGCCCCGATGATGCCTTGCCCGCTGTGGCACTAGCCCCGCCCGCTTAGCGCGGCGTCCCTGCACGCCGCCTAATTTGCCCCGACGACGCCCCGCCGGCTTAGCACGGTGTCCCTGCCCGCCGTGGCACGAGCGCCGCCCGCTCTGCACGGCCTCCCGGTACGCCGCCTGATTCGCCCCGACGATGCCCTGCCGCTTAGCACGGCGTCCCTGCTCGGCGCCTTATTTGCCCCGACGGTCCCCTGCTCGCTTAGCACGGCGCCCCTGCACGGTGCCTTATTCGCCCCGACGGTGCCCTGCCCGCTTAGCACGGCGTCCCTGCACGGCGCCCTTCCCGCTTAGCACGTCGTCCCTGCCCGTCGCCTGATTCGCCCCTACGAAGCGTTGCCCGCTCAGCACGGCGTGTCCCCGCACGCTGCCTTATTTGCCCCAACGGTGCCCTGGCAGCTTAGCACGGCGCCCCTGCACGCCGCCTTATTCGCCCCGACGGTGGCCTGCCCGCTTAGCACGGCGCCCCTGCACGCCGCCTTATTCGCCCCGACGGTGCCCTGCCCGCTTAGCACGGCGTCCCTGTCCGCCGCCTAATTCGCCCCGACGATGCGTTGCCCGCTTAGCATGGCGTCCCTGCACGCCGCCTAATTCGCCCCGGCGATGCCTTGCCCGCCGTGGCACTAGCCCCGCCCGCTTAGCACGCCGCCCCTGCCGTCGTGGTGGTGTGCTGCTACCGTCGTGCTGCCGTGCTATGTGGGCGTGCAAGCGTGCTGCTGCCGTCGTGCTGCTGTGGGCGTGCCAGCGTGCTGTTGTGGGCGTGCTGTCGTGCTGCTACCGTGCTGCTGTGGGCGTGCTGGCGTGCTGTCGTGCTGCTACCGTGGTGCTGTGGGCGTGCTGGCGTGCTGCCGTGCTGCTACCGTGCTGCTATGGGCGTGCCAGCGTGCTGCCGTGGTGCTGTGGGCGTGCTGCCGTGCTGCCGTGCTGCTACCGTGCTGCTATGGGCGTGCCAGCGTGCTGCCGTGGTGCTGTGGGCGTGCTGCCGTGCTGCTGCCGTGCTGCTGTGGGCGTGCTGCCGTGCTGGCGTGCTGCTACCGTGCTGCTGTGGGCGTGCCAGCGTGCTGCCGTGCTGCTGTGGGCGTGCTGGCGTGCTGCTACCGTGCTGCTGTGGGCGTGCCAGCGTGCTGCTGTGCCGCTGCCGTGCTGCTCTGGGCGTTCCAGCGTGCTGCCGTGCTGCTCTGGGCGTGCCAGCGTGCTGCCGTGCTGCTCTGGGCGCGCCAGCGTGCTGCTGTGCTGCTGCCGTGCTGCTCTGGGCGCGCCAGCGTGCTACCGTGCTGCTGCTGCGCGCGCCAGCGTGCTACCGTGCTGCTGCTGCGCGCGCGGAGGCTGCCGACGCTGCAGCGCTGCGGCCGCACTGCGCCCGCGTACGGGCCGAGGACCAGAATATATAACTGCAGAGACACTTTGGGCGCTCCTTACCGCTGACTGGGGTTTTCAACCCCAACTACCTTAGGGAGAGGGTAGTCGCTAGGCCGCTGCCACGCTGCTGCCACGCCGCTGCCACGCCTCCGTCACGTCCCGCCTGCCCCGCGTGCACGCATGGCCAAGCAAGGCATCGTGCCACGCGTGCGGCACCGAGTTGCCCCGAGTTGCCCCGAGTTGCTCCGACTAGCACCGAGTTGCCCCGAGTTGCCTCGTGTGGCCACGTTTGTGGCCCCGAGTCGACCCGAGTTACCTCGTGTGGCCACGTGTGTGGCACCGAGTCGACCCGAGTTGCCCCGAGTTACCTCGTGTGGCCACGTGTGTGGCACCGAGTCGACCCGAGTTGCCCCGAGTTACCTCGTGTGGCCACGCGTGTGGCCCCGAGTTACCTCGTGTGGCCACGCGTGTGGCACCGAG
>JAYEFE010000147.1:127500-130000 GCA_037074715.1 Magnolia kwangsiensis | reverse complement strand
CCGCCAAAATCGCGGTCGACCCTCGGAAACATATACTATTTCAGTTGCGCAGCTTTGCCAGCGCAATCGCCGCCCCCTGCAAAAAAGCGCGCGCGCGCTGGCGAATGGCACACTTCGCGCACTCGCGTACTTACGTAGTAAGTAATGCAGGGGACTCTCCTCGACGATGCCTTGCCCGCCGTGGCACTAGCCCCGCCCGCTTAGCACGGCGTCCCTGCCCGCCGTGGCACTAGCCTCGCCCGCTCGGCACGGCGTCCCTGCACGCCGCCTTATTCGCCCCGACGGTGCCCTGCCCGCTTAGCATGGAGTCCCTGCACGCCGCCTAATTCGCCCCGACGATGCCTTGCCCGCCGTGGCACTCGCCCCGCCCGCTTGGCACGTCGTCCCTGCCCGCCGCCTAATTCGCCCCGACGACGCCTTGCCCGCCGTGGCACTAGCCCCGCCAGCTTAGCACGGCGCCCTGGCCCGGCCGCCTAATTCGCCCCGACGACGCCTTGCCCGCCGTGGCACTAGCCACGCACGCTTAGCGCGGCGTCCCTGCACGCCGCCTAATTTGCCCAGACGACGCCCCGCCGGCTTAGCACGGTGTCCCTGCCCGCCGTGGCACGAGAGCCGCCCGCTCTGCACGGCCTCCCGGTACGCCGCCTGATTCCCCCCGACGATGCCCTGCTCGCTCAGCACGGCGTCCCTGCTCGGCGCCTTATTTGCCCCGACGGTCCCCTGCTCGCTTAGCACGGCGTGACTGCACGGTGCCTTATTCGCCCCGACGGTGCCCTGCCCGCTTAGCACGGCGCCCTGCCCGCCTAGCACGTCGTCCCTGCCCGCCGCCTACTTCGCCCCGACGATGCCTTGCCCGGCGTGGCACTCGCCCCGCCCGCTTAGCACGGCGTCCCTGCCCGCCGCCTAATTCGCCCCGACGACGCCTTGCCCGCCGTGGCACTAGCCCCGCCAGCTTGGCACGACGCCCTGGCCCGGCCGCCTAATTCGCCAGGACGATGCCCTCCCGGCCGCCTAATTCGCCCCGATGATGCCTTGCCCGCTGTGGCACTAGCCCCGCCCGCTTAGCGCGGCGTCCCTGCACGCCGCCTAATTTGCCCCGACGACGCCCCGCCGGCTTAGCACGGTGTCCCTGCCCGCCGTGGCACGAGCGCCGCCCGCTCTGCACGGCCTCCCGGTACGCCGCCTGATTCGCCCCGACGATGCCCTGCCGCTTAGCACGGCGTCCCTGCTCGGCGCCTTATTTGCCCCGACGGTCCCCTGCTCGCTTAGCACGGCGCCCCTGCACGGTGCCTTATTCGCCCCGACGGTGCCCTGCCCGCTTAGCACGGCGTCCCTGCACGGCGCCCTTCCCGCTTAGCACGTCGTCCCTGCCCGTCGCCTGATTCGCCCCTACGAAGCGTTGCCCGCTCAGCACGGCGTGTCCCCGCACGCTGCCTTATTTGCCCCAACGGTGCCCTGGCAGCTTAGCACGGCGCCCCTGCACGCCGCCTTATTCGCCCCGACGGTGGCCTGCCCGCTTAGCACGGCGCCCCTGCACGCCGCCTTATTCGCCCCGACGGTGCCCTGCCCGCTTAGCACGGCGTCCCTGTCCGCCGCCTAATTCGCCCCGACGATGCGTTGCCCGCTTAGCATGGCGTCCCTGCACGCCGCCTAATTCGCCCCGGCGATGCCTTGCCCGCCGTGGCACTAGCCCCGCCCGCTTAGCACGCCGCCCCTGCCGTCGTGGTGGTGTGCTGCTACCGTCGTGCTGCCGTGCTATGTGGGCGTGCAAGCGTGCTGCTGCCGTCGTGCTGCTGTGGGCGTGCCAGCGTGCTGTTGTGGGCGTGCTGTCGTGCTGCTACCGTGCTGCTGTGGGCGTGCTGGCGTGCTGTCGTGCTGCTACCGTGGTGCTGTGGGCGTGCTGGCGTGCTGCCGTGCTGCTACCGTGCTGCTATGGGCGTGCCAGCGTGCTGCCGTGGTGCTGTGGGCGTGCTGCCGTGCTGCCGTGCTGCTACCGTGCTGCTATGGGCGTGCCAGCGTGCTGCCGTGGTGCTGTGGGCGTGCTGCCGTGCTGCTGCCGTGCTGCTGTGGGCGTGCTGCCGTGCTGGCGTGCTGCTACCGTGCTGCTGTGGGCGTGCCAGCGTGCTGCCGTGCTGCTGTGGGCGTGCTGGCGTGCTGCTACCGTGCTGCTGTGGGCGTGCCAGCGTGCTGCTGTGCCGCTGCCGTGCTGCTCTGGGCGTTCCAGCGTGCTGCCGTGCTGCTCTGGGCGTGCCAGCGTGCTGCCGTGCTGCTCTGGGCGCGCCAGCGTGCTGCTGTGCTGCTGCCGTGCTGCTCTGGGCGCGCCAGCGTGCTACCGTGCTGCTGCTGCGCGCGCCAGCGTGCTACCGTGCTGCTGCTGCGCGCGCGGAGGCTGCCGACGCTGCAGCGCTGCGGCCGCACTGCGCCCGCGTACGGGCCGAGGACCAGAATATATAACTGCAGAGACACTTTGGGCGCTCCTTACCGCTGACTGGGGTTTTCA
>JAYEFE010000147.1:115000-117500 GCA_037074715.1 Magnolia kwangsiensis | reverse complement strand
AGCCCCGCCCGCTTAGCGCGGCGTCCCTGCACGCCGCCTAATTTGCCCCGACGACGCCCCGCCGGCTTAGCACGGTGTCCCTGCCCGCCGTGGCACGAGCGCCGCCCGCTCTGCACGGCCTCCCGGTACGCCGCCTGATTCGCCCCGACGATGCCCTGCCGCTTAGCACGGCGTCCCTGCTCGGCGCCTTATTTGCCCCGACGGTCCCCTGCTCGCTTAGCACGGCGCCCCTGCACGGTGCCTTATTCGCCCCGACGGTGCCCTGCCCGCTTAGCACGGCGTCCCTGCACGGCGCCCTTCCCGCTTAGCACGTCGTCCCTGCCCGTCGCCTGATTCGCCCCTACGAAGCGTTGCCCGCTCAGCACGGCGTGTCCCCGCACGCTGCCTTATTTGCCCCAACGGTGCCCTGGCAGCTTAGCACGGCGCCCCTGCACGCCGCCTTATTCGCCCCGACGGTGGCCTGCCCGCTTAGCACGGCGCCCCTGCACGCCGCCTTATTCGCCCCGACGGTGCCCTGCCCGCTTAGCACGGCGTCCCTGTCCGCCGCCTAATTCGCCCCGACGATGCGTTGCCCGCTTAGCATGGCGTCCCTGCACGCCGCCTAATTCGCCCCGGCGATGCCTTGCCCGCCGTGGCACTAGCCCCGCCCGCTTAGCACGCCGCCCCTGCCGTCGTGGTGGTGTGCTGCTACCGTCGTGCTGCCGTGCTATGTGGGCGTGCAAGCGTGCTGCTGCCGTCGTGCTGCTGTGGGCGTGCCAGCGTGCTGTTGTGGGCGTGCTGTCGTGCTGCTACCGTGCTGCTGTGGGCGTGCTGGCGTGCTGTCGTGCTGCTACCGTGGTGCTGTGGGCGTGCTGGCGTGCTGCCGTGCTGCTACCGTGCTGCTATGGGCGTGCCAGCGTGCTGCCGTGGTGCTGTGGGCGTGCTGCCGTGCTGCCGTGCTGCTACCGTGCTGCTATGGGCGTGCCAGCGTGCTGCCGTGGTGCTGTGGGCGTGCTGCCGTGCTGCTGCCGTGCTGCTGTGGGCGTGCGGCCGTGCTGGCGTGCTGCTACCGTGCTGCTGTGGGCGTGCCAGCGTGCTGCCGTGCTGCTGTGGGCGTGCTGGCGTGCTGCTACCGTGCTGCTGTGGGCGTGCCAGCGTGCTGCTGTGCCGCTGCCGTGCTGCTCTGGGCGTTCCAGCGTGCTGCCGTGCTGCTCTGGGCGTGCCAGCGTGCTGCCGTGCTGCTCTGGGCGCGCCAGCGTGCTGCTGTGCTGCTGCCGTGCTGCTCTGGGCGCGCCAGCGTGCTACCGTGCTGCTGCTGCGCGCGCCAGCGTGCTACCGTGCTGCTGCTGCGCGCGCGGAGGCTGCCGACGCTGCAGCGCTGCGGCCGCACTGCGCCCGCGTACGGGCCGAGGACCAGAATATATAACTGCAGAGACACTTTGGGCGCTCCTTACCGCTGACTGGGGTTTTCAACCCCAACTACCTTAGGGAGAGGGTAGTCGCTAGGCCGCTGCCACGCTGCTGCCACGCCGCTGCCACGCCTCCGTCACGTCCCGCCTGCCCCGCGTGCACGCATGGCCAAGCAAGGCATCGTGCCACGCGTGCGGCACCGAGTTGCCCCGAGTTGCCCCGAGTTGCTCCGACTAGCACCGAGTTGCCCCGAGTTGCCTCGTGTGGCCACGTTTGTGGCCCCGAGTCGACCCGAGTTACCTCGTGTGGCCACGTGTGTGGCACCGAGTCGACCCGAGTTGCCCCGAGTTACCTCGTGTGGCCACGTGTGTGGCACCGAGTCGACCCGAGTTGCCCCGAGTTACCTCGTGTGGCCACGCGTGTGGCCCCGAGTTACCTCGTGTGGCCACGCGTGTGGCACCGAGTTGCCCCGAGTTGCCCCGAGTTGCCTCGTGTGCCTCGTGTGGCCACGTGTGTGGCACCGAGTTGCTCCGATTTGCCCCGAGTTGCCTTGTGTGCCCCGTGTGGCATCGTGTGGGCCACGCGTGCGGCCCCGGCTAGCACCGAGTTGCCCCGATTTGCCCCGTCTAGCACTGAGTTGCCTCGAGTTACATCGTGTGGGCCACGCGTGTGTCCCCGAGTTGCCTCGACTAGCACCGAGTTGCCCCGAGTTACATCGTGTGGCATCATGTGGGCCACGCGTGTGGCCCCGAGTTGCCTCGACTAGCACCGAGTTGCCCCGAGTTGCATCGTGTGCCATCATGTGGGCCACGCGTGTGGCTCCGACTGGCCCCGAGTTGCCTCGACTAGCACCGAGTTGCCCCGAGTTACATCTCGTGGCATCATGTGGTCCACGCGTGTGGCCCCGAGTTGCCCTGACTAGCGCCGAGCTTCCCCGAGTTGCCTCGTGTGCCCCTTGTGGCCGCGCATGGCATCGTGTGGGCCATGCATGGCTACGCGTGTGGCCTCGACTAGCACCGAGTTGCCCCATGTGTCATCGTGTGGGCCATGCATGGCCACGCGTGTGGCCCAGACTAGCACTGAGTTGCCTCGAGTTGCCCCGTGTGGCCAC
>JAYEFE010000147.1:92500-95000 GCA_037074715.1 Magnolia kwangsiensis | reverse complement strand
TGCTCGCTCAGCACGGCGTCCCTGCTCGGCGCCTTATTTGCCCCGACGGTCCCCTGCTCGCTTAGCACGGCGTGACTGCACGGTGCCTTATTCGCCCCGACGGTGCCCTGCCCGCTTAGCACGGCGCCCTGCCCGCCTAGCACGTCGTCCCTGCCCGCCGCCTACTTCGCCCCGACGATGCCTTGCCCGGCGTGGCACTCGCCCCGCCCGCTTAGCACGGCGTCCCTGCCCGCCGCCTAATTCGCCCCGACGACGCCTTGCCCGCCGTGGCACTAGCCCCGCCAGCTTGGCACGACGCCCTGGCCCGGCCGCCTAATTCGCCAGGACGATGCCCTCCCGGCCGCCTAATTCGCCCCGATGATGCCTTGCCCGCTGTGGCACTAGCCCCGCCCGCTTAGCGCGGCGTCCCTGCACGCCGCCTAATTTGCCCCGACGACGCCCCGCCGGCTTAGCACGGTGTCCCTGCCCGCCGTGGCACGAGCGCCGCCCGCTCTGCACGGCCTCCCGGTACGCCGCCTGATTCGCCCCGACGATGCCCTGCCGCTTAGCACGGCGTCCCTGCTCGGCGCCTTATTTGCCCCGACGGTCCCCTGCTCGCTTAGCACGGCGCCCCTGCACGGTGCCTTATTCGCCCCGACGGTGCCCTGCCCGCTTAGCACGGCGTCCCTGCACGGCGCCCTTCCCGCTTAGCACGTCGTCCCTGCCCGTCGCCTGATTCGCCCCTACGAAGCGTTGCCCGCTCAGCACGGCGTGTCCCCGCACGCTGCCTTATTTGCCCCAACGGTGCCCTGGCAGCTTAGCACGGCGCCCCTGCACGCCGCCTTATTCGCCCCGACGGTGGCCTGCCCGCTTAGCACGGCGCCCCTGCACGCCGCCTTATTCGCCCCGACGGTGCCCTGCCCGCTTAGCACGGCGTCCCTGTCCGCCGCCTAATTCGCCCCGACGATGCGTTGCCCGCTTAGCATGGCGTCCCTGCACGCCGCCTAATTCGCCCCGGCGATGCCTTGCCCGCCGTGGCACTAGCCCCGCCCGCTTAGCACGCCGCCCCTGCCGTCGTGGTGGTGTGCTGCTACCGTCGTGCTGCCGTGCTATGTGGGCGTGCAAGCGTGCTGCTGCCGTCGTGCTGCTGTGGGCGTGCCAGCGTGCTGTTGTGGGCGTGCTGTCGTGCTGCTACCGTGCTGCTGTGGGCGTGCTGGCGTGCTGTCGTGCTGCTACCGTGGTGCTGTGGGCGTGCTGGCGTGCTGCCGTGCTGCTACCGTGCTGCTATGGGCGTGCCAGCGTGCTGCCGTGGTGCTGTGGGCGTGCTGCCGTGCTGCCGTGCTGCTACCGTGCTGCTATGGGCGTGCCAGCGTGCTGCCGTGGTGCTGTGGGCGTGCTGCCGTGCTGCTGCCGTGCTGCTGTGGGCGTGCTGCCGTGCTGGCGTGCTGCTACCGTGCTGCTGTGGGCGTGCCAGCGTGCTGCCGTGCTGCTGTGGGCGTGCTGGCGTGCTGCTACCGTGCTGCTGTGGGCGTGCCAGCGTGCTGCTGTGCCGCTGCCGTGCTGCTCTGGGCGTTCCAGCGTGCTGCCGTGCTGCTCTGGGCGTGCCAGCGTGCTGCCGTGCTGCTCTGGGCGCGCCAGCGTGCTGCTGTGCTGCTGCCGTGCTGCTCTGGGCGCGCCAGCGTGCTACCGTGCTGCTGCTGCGCGCGCCAGCGTGCTACCGTGCTGCTGCTGCGCGCGCGGAGGCTGCCGACGCTGCAGCGCTGCGGCCGCACTGCGCCCGCGTACGGGCCGCGTACGGGCCGAGGACCAGAATATATAACTGCAGAGACACTTTGGGCGCTCCTTACCGCTGACTGGGGTTTTCAACCCCAACTACCTTAGGGAGAGGGTAGTCGCTAGGCCGCTGCCACGCTGCTGCCACGCCGCTGCCACGCCTCCGTCACGTCCCGCCTGCCCCGCGTGCACGCATGGCCAAGCAAGGCATCGTGCCACGCGTGCGGCACCGAGTTGCCCCGAGTTGCCCCGAGTTGCTCCGACTAGCACCGAGTTGCCCCGAGTTGCCTCGTGTGGCCACGTTTGTGGCCCCGAGTCGACCCGAGTTACCTCGTGTGGCCACGTGTGTGGCACCGAGTCGACCCGAGTTGCCCCGAGTTACCTCGTGTGGCCACGTGTGTGGCACCGAGTCGACCCGAGTTGCCCCGAGTTACCTCGTGTGGCCACGCGTGTGGCCCCGAGTTACCTCGTGTGGCCACGCGTGTGGCACCGAGTTGCCCCGAGTTGCCTCGTGTGCCTCGTGTGGCCACGTGTGTGGCACCGAGTTGCTCCGATTTGCCCCGTGTGGCATCGTGTGGGCCACGCGTGCGGCCCCGGCTAGCACCGAGTTGCCCCGATTTGCCCCGTCTAGCACTGAGTTGCCTCGAGTTACATCGTGTGGGCCACGCGTGTGTCCCCGAGTTGCCTCGACTAGCACCGAGTTGCCCCGAGTTACATCGTGTGGCATCATGTGGGCCACGCGTGTGGC
>JAYEFE010000147.1:70000-72500 GCA_037074715.1 Magnolia kwangsiensis | reverse complement strand
GCACTAGCCTCGCCCGCTCGGCACGGCGTCCCTGCACGCCGCCTTATTCGCCCCGACGGTGCCCTGCCCGCTTAGCATGGAGTCCCTGCACGCCGCCTAATTCGCCCCGACGATGCCTTGCCCGCCGTGGCACTCGCCCCGCCCGCTTGGCACGTCGTCCCTGCCCGCCGCCTAATTCGCCCCGACGACGCCTTGCCCGCCGTGGCACTAGCCCCGCCAGCTTAGCACGGCGCCCTGGCCCGGCCGCCTAATTCGCCCCGACGACGCCTTGCCCGCCGTGGCACTAGCCACGCACGCTTAGCGCGGCGTCCCTGCACGCCGCCTAATTTGCCCAGACGACGCCCCGCCGGCTTAGCACGGTGTCCCTGCCCGCCGTGGCACGAGAGCCGCCCGCTCTGCACGGCCTCCCGGTACGCCGCCTGATTCCCCCCGACGATGCCCTGCTCGCTCAGCACGGCGTCCCTGCTCGGCGCCTTATTTGCCCCGACGGTCCCCTGCTCGCTTAGCACGGCGTGACTGCACGGTGCCTTATTCGCCCCGACGGTGCCCTGCCCGCTTAGCACGGCGCCCTGCCCGCCTAGCACGTCGTCCCTGCCCGCCGCCTACTTCGCCCCGACGATGCCTTGCCCGGCGTGGCACTCGCCCCGCCCGCTTAGCACGGCGTCCCTGCCCGCCGCCTAATTCGCCCCGACGACGCCTTGCCCGCCGTGGCACTAGCCCCGCCAGCTTGGCACGACGCCCTGGCCCGGCCGCCTAATTCGCCAGGACGATGCCCTCCCGGCCGCCTAATTCGCCCCGATGATGCCTTGCCCGCTGTGGCACTAGCCCCGCCCGCTTAGCGCGGCGTCCCTGCACGCCGCCTAATTTGCCCCGACGACGCCCCGCCGGCTTAGCACGGTGTCCCTGCCCGCCGTGGCACGAGCGCCGCCCGCTCTGCACGGCCTCCCGGTACGCCGCCTGATTCGCCCCGACGATGCCCTGCCGCTTAGCACGGCGTCCCTGCTCGGCGCCTTATTTGCCCCGACGGTCCCCTGCTCGCTTAGCACGGCGCCCCTGCACGGTGCCTTATTCGCCCCGACGGTGCCCTGCCCGCTTAGCACGGCGTCCCTGCACGGCGCCCTTCCCGCTTAGCACGTCGTCCCTGCCCGTCGCCTGATTCGCCCCTACGAAGCGTTGCCCGCTCAGCACGGCGTGTCCCCGCACGCTGCCTTATTTGCCCCAACGGTGCCCTGCCAGCTTAGCACGGCGCCCCTGCACGCCGCCTTATTCGCCCCGACGGTGGCCTGCCCGCTTAGCACGGCGCCCCTGCACGCCGCCTTATTCGCCCCGACGGTGCCCTGCCCGCTTAGCACGGCGTCCCTGTCCGCCGCCTAATTCGCCCCGACGATGCGTTGCCCGCTTAGCATGGCGTCCCTGCACGCCGCCTAATTCGCCCCGGCGATGCCTTGCCCGCCGTGGCACTAGCCCCGCCCGCTTAGCACGCCGCCCCTGCCGTCGTGGTGGTGTGCTGCTACCGTCGTGCTGCCGTGCTATGTGGGCGTGCAAGCGTGCTGCTGCCGTCGTGCTGCTGTGGGCGTGCCAGCGTGCTGTTGTGGGCGTGCTGTCGTGCTGCTACCGTGCTGCTGTGGGCGTGCTGGCGTGCTGTCGTGCTGCTACCGTGGTGCTGTGGGCGTGCTGGCGTGCTGCCGTGCTGCTACCGTGCTGCTATGGGCGTGCCAGCGTGCTGCCGTGGTGCTGTGGGCGTGCTGCCGTGCTGCCGTGCTGCTACCGTGCTGCTATGGGCGTGCCAGCGTGCTGCCGTGGTGCTGTGGGCGTGCTGCCGTGCTGCTGCCGTGCTGCTGTGGGCGTGCTGCCGTGCTGGCGTGCTGCTACCGTGCTGCTGTGGGCGTGCCAGCGTGCTGCCGTGCTGCTGTGGGCGTGCTGGCGTGCTGCTACCGTGCTGCTGTGGGCGTGCCAGCGTGCTGCTGTGCCGCTGCCGTGCTGCTCTGGGCGTTCCAGCGTGCTGCCGTGCTGCTCTGGGCGTGCCAGCGTGCTGCCGTGCTGCTCTGGGCGCGCCAGCGTGCTGCTGTGCTGCTGCCGTGCTGCTCTGGGCGCGCCAGCGTGCTACCGTGCTGCTGCTGCGCGCGCCAGCGTGCTACCGTGCTGCTGCTGCGCGCGCGGAGGCTGCCGACGCTGCAGCGCTGCGGCCGCACTGCGCCCGCGTACGGGCCGCGTACGGGCCGAGGACCAGAATATATAACTGCAGAGACACTTTGGGCGCTCCTTACCGCTGACTGGGGTTTTCAACCCCAACTACCTTAGGGAGAGGGTAGTCGCTAGGCCGCTGCCACGCTGCTGCCACGCCGCTGCCACGCCTCCGTCACGTCCCGCCTGCCCCGCGTGCACGCATGGCCAAGCAAGGCATCGTGCCACGCGTGCGGCACCGAGTTGCCCCGAGTTGCCCCGAGTTGCTCCGACTAGCACCGAGTTGCCCCGAGTTGCCTCGTGTGGCCACGTTTGT
>JAYEFE010000147.1:57500-60000 GCA_037074715.1 Magnolia kwangsiensis | reverse complement strand
CGGTGCCTTATTCGCCCCGACGGTGCCCTGCCCGCTTAGCACGGCGTCCCTGCACGGCGCCCTTCCCGCTTAGCACGTCGTCCCTGCCCGTCGCCTGATTCGCCCCTACGAAGCGTTGCCCGCTCAGCACGGCGTGTCCCCGCACGCTGCCTTATTTGCCCCAACGGTGCCCTGGCAGCTTAGCACGGCGCCCCTGCACGCCGCCTTATTCGCCCCGACGGTGGCCTGCCCGCTTAGCACGGCGCCCCTGCACGCCGCCTTATTCGCCCCGACGGTGCCCTGCCCGCTTAGCACGGCGTCCCTGTCCGCCGCCTAATTCGCCCCGACGATGCGTTGCCCGCTTAGCATGGCGTCCCTGCACGCCGCCTAATTCGCCCCGGCGATGCCTTGCCCGCCGTGGCACTAGCCCCGCCCGCTTAGCACGCCGCCCCTGCCGTCGTGGTGGTGTGCTGCTACCGTCGTGCTGCCGTGCTATGTGGGCGTGCAAGCGTGCTGCTGCCGTCGTGCTGCTGTGGGCGTGCCAGCGTGCTGTTGTGGGCGTGCTGTCGTGCTGCTACCGTGCTGCTGTGGGCGTGCTGGCGTGCTGTCGTGCTGCTACCGTGGTGCTGTGGGCGTGCTGGCGTGCTGCCGTGCTGCTACCGTGCTGCTATGGGCGTGCCAGCGTGCTGCCGTGGTGCTGTGGGCGTGCTGCCGTGCTGCCGTGCTGCTACCGTGCTGCTATGGGCGTGCCAGCGTGCTGCCGTGGTGCTGTGGGCGTGCTGCCGTGCTGCTGCCGTGCTGCTGTGGGCGTGCTGCCGTGCTGGCGTGCTGCTACCGTGCTGCTGTGGGCGTGCCAGCGTGCTGCCGTGCTGCTGTGGGCGTGCTGGCGTGCTGCTACCGTGCTGCTGTGGGCGTGCCAGCGTGCTGCTGTGCCGCTGCCGTGCTGCTCTGGGCGTTCCAGCGTGCTGCCGTGCTGCTCTGGGCGTGCCAGCGTGCTGCCGTGCTGCTCTGGGCGCGCCAGCGTGCTGCTGTGCTGCTGCCGTGCTGCTCTGGGCGCGCCAGCGTGCTACCGTGCTGCTGCTGCGCGCGCCAGCGTGCTACCGTGCTGCTGCTGCGCGCGCGGAGGCTGCCGACGCTGCAGCGCTGCGGCCGCACTGCGCCCGCGTACGGGCCGAGGACCAGAATATATAACTGCAGAGACACTTTGGGCGCTCCTTACCGCTGACTGGGGTTTTCAACCCCAACTACCTTAGGGAGAGGGTAGTCGCTAGGCCGCTGCCACGCTGCTGCCACGCCGCTGCCACGCCTCCGTCACGTCCCGCCTGCCCCGCGTGCACGCATGGCCAAGCAAGGCATCGTGCCACGCGTGCGGCACCGAGTTGCCCCGAGTTGCCCCGAGTTGCTCCGACTAGCACCGAGTTGCCCCGAGTTGCCTCGTGTGGCCACGTTTGTGGCCCCGAGTCGACCCGAGTTACCTCGTGTGGCCACGTGTGTGGCACCGAGTCGACCCGAGTTGCCCCGAGTTACCTCGTGTGGCCACGTGTGTGGCACCGAGTCGACCCGAGTTGCCCCGAGTTACCTCGTGTGGCCACGCGTGTGGCCCCGAGTTACCTCGTGTGGCCACGCGTGTGGCACCGAGTTGCCCCGAGTTGCCCCGAGTTGCCTCGTGTGCCTCGTGTGGCCACGTGTGTGGCACCGAGTTGCTCCGATTTGCCCCGAGTTGCCTTGTGTGCCCCGTGTGGCATCGTGTGGGCCACGCGTGCGGCCCCGGCTAGCACCGAGTTGCCCCGATTTGCCCCGTCTAGCACTGAGTTGCCTCGAGTTACATCGTGTGGGCCACGCGTGTGTCCCCGAGTTGCCTCGACTAGCACCGAGTTGCCCCGAGTTACATCGTGTGGCATCATGTGGGCCACGCGTGTGGCCCCGAGTTGCCTCGACTAGCACCGAGTTGCCCCGAGTTGCATCGTGTGCCATCATGTGGGCCACGCGTGTGGCTCCGACTGGCCCCGAGTTGCCTCGACTAGCACCGAGTTGCCCCGAGTTACATCTCGTGGCATCATGTGGTCCACGCGTGTGGCCCCGAGTTGCCCTGACTAGCGCCGAGCTTCCCCGAGTTGCCTCGTGTGCCCCTTGTGGCCGCGCATGGCATCGTGTGGGCCATGCATGGCTACGCGTGTGGCCTCGACTAGCACCGAGTTGCCCCATGTGTCATCGTGTGGGCCATGCATGGCCACGCGTGTGGCCCAGACTAGCACTGAGTTGCCTCGAGTTGCCCCGTGTGGCCACGCATGGCATCGTGTGGGCCATGTATGGCCGCGTGTGGCCTTGAGTGGCCCCGAGTTGCCTCGTGTGGCCACGCACGGGCATTGTCTGGCCTTGTGCGCTAATTTTTGCCCCTTGCGTGCCCATCTCACAGCCCTATGTGGCCTCGCATGCCCCTTGTGCCCCTCGCTTGCCCCCGCGTCTCGTCGTATGACCTCGTTTTCCCCTTCAACGCCACTGCGTAGCGTTCGCTTCGGCG
>JAYEFE010000147.1:47500-50000 GCA_037074715.1 Magnolia kwangsiensis | reverse complement strand
CCTACATGCCGCCCCGACGATGCCCTGCCCGCTTAGCACGGCGTCCCTGCACGCCGCCTGATTCGCCCCGACGATGCCCTGCCGGCTTAGCACGGCGTCCCCGCTTGCAGCCTAATTCGCCCCGACGACGCCTTGCCCGCCGTGGCACTAGCCCCGCCAGCTTAGCACGGCGCCTAATTCGCCCCGACGAAGCCCTGCCCGCCGCCAAAATCGCGGTCGACCCTCGAAAAACATATACTGTTTCAGTTGCGCAGCTTTGCCAGCGCAATCGCCGCCCCCTGCAAAAAAGCGCGCGCGCGGTTTCGGGCGGGCGGCGCGGGCGCTGGCGAATGGCACACTTCGCGCACTCGCGTACTTACGTAGTAAGTAATGCAGGGGACTCTCCTCGACGATGCCTTGCCCGCCGTGGCACTAGCCCCGCCCGCTTAGCACGGCGTCCCTGCCCGCCGTGGCACTAGCCTCGCCCGCTCGGCACGGCGTCCCTGCACGCCGCCTTATTCGCCCCGACGGTGCCCTGCCCGCTTAGCATGGAGTCGCTGCACGCCGCCTAATTCGCCCCGACGATGCCTTGCCCGCCGTGGCACTCGCCCCGCCCGCTTGGCACGTCGTCCCTGCCCGCCGCCTAATTCGCCCCGACGACGCCTTGCCCGCCGTGGCACTAGCCCCGCCAGCTTAGCACGGCGCCCTGGCCCGGCCGCCTAATTCGCCAGGACGATGCCTTGCCCGCCGTGGCACTAGCCCCGCCCGCTTAGCACGGCGTCCCTGCACGCCGCCTAATTTGCCCCGACGACGCCCCGCCGGCTTAGCACGGTGTCCCTGCCCGCCGTGGCACGAGAGCCGCCCGCTCTGCACGGCCTCCCGGTACGCCGCCTGATTCCCCCCGACGATGCCCTGCCCGCTCAGCACGGCGTCCCTGCTCGGCGCCTTATTTGCCCCGACGGTCCCCTGCTCGCTTAGCACGGCGTGACTGCACGGTGCCTTATTCGCCCCGACGGTGCCGTGCCCGCTTAGCACGGCGCCCTGCCCGCCTAGCACGTCGTCCCTGCCCGCCGCCTACTTCGCCCCGACGATGCCTTGCCCAGCGTGGCACTCGCCCCGCCCGCTTAGCACGGCGTCCCTGCCCGCCGCCTAATTCGCCCCGACGACGCCTTGCCCGCCGTGGCACTAGCCCCGCCAGCTTGGCACGGCGCCCTGGCCCGGCCGCCTAATTCGCCAGGACGATGCCCTCCCGGCCGCCTAATTCGCCCCGATGATGCCTTGCCCGCTGTGGCACTAGCCCCGCCCGCTTAGCGCGGCGTCCCTGCACGCCGCCTAATTTGCCCCGACGACGCCCCGCCGGCTTAGCACGGTGTCCCTGCCCGCCGTGGCACGAGCGCCGCCCGCTCTGCACGGCCTCCCGGTACGCCGCCTGATTCGCCCCGACGATGCCCTGCCCGCTTAGCACGGCGTCCCTGCTCGGCGCCTTATTTGCCCCGACGGTCCCCTGCTCGCTTAGCACGGCGCCCCTGCACGGTGCCTTATTCGCCCCGACGGTGCCCTGCCCGCTTAGCACGGCGTCCCTGCACGGCGCCCTGCGGGCTTAGCACGTCGTCCCTGCCCGTCGCCTGATTTGCCCCTACGAAGCGTTGCCCGCTCAGCACGGCGTGTCCCCGCACGCTGCCTTATTTGCCCCAACGGTGCCCTGCCAGCTTAGCACGGCGCCCCTGCGCGCCGCCTTATTCGCCCCGACGGCGCCCTGCCCGCTTAGCACGGCGTCCCTGCCCGTCGCCTGATTCGCCCCGACGAAGCGTTGCCCGCTCAGCACGGCGTGTCCCCGCACGCTGCCTTATTTGCGCCAACGGTGCCCTGCCAGCTTAGCACGGCGCCCCTGCAAGCCGCCTTATTCGCCCCGACGGTGGCCTGCCCGCTTAGCACGGCGCCCCTGCACGCCGCCTTATTCGCCCCGACGGTGCCCTGCCCGCTTAGCACGGCGTCCCTGTCCGCCGCCTAATTCGCCCCGACGATGCGTTGCCCGCTTAGCATGGCGTCCCTGCACGCCGCCTAATTCGCCCCGGCGATGCCTTGCCCGCCGTGGCACTAGCCCCGCCCGCTTAGCACGCCGCCCCTGCCGTCGTGGTGGTGTGCTGCTACCGTCGTGCTGCCGTGCTCTGTGGGCGTGCAAGCGTGCTGCTGCCGTCGTGCTGCTGTGGGCGTGCCAGCGTGCTGTCGTGCTGCTACCGTGCTGCTGTGGGCGTGCTGGCGTGCTGTCGTGCTGCTGTGGGCGTGCTGGCGTGCCGTCGTGCTGCTACCGTGGTGCTGTGGGCGTGCTGGCGTGCTGCTACCGTGCTGCTATGGGCGTGCCAGCGTGCTGCCGTGGTGCTGTGGGCGTGCTGCCGTGCTGCTACCGTGCTGCTATGGGCGTGCCAGCGTGCTGCCGTGGTGCTGTGGGCGTGCTGCCGTGCTGCCGTGCTGCTGCCGCGGTGCTGTGGGCGTGCTGCCGTGCTGGCGTGCTGCTACCGTG
>JAYEFE010000147.1:35000-37500 GCA_037074715.1 Magnolia kwangsiensis | reverse complement strand
GCCGCCTAATTTGCCCCGACGACGCCCCGCCGGCTTAGCACGGTGTCCCTGCCCGCCGTGGCACGAGAGCCGCCCGCTCTGCACGGCCTCCCGGTACGCCGCCTGATTCCCCCCGACGATGCCCTGCCCGCTCAGCACGGCGTCCCTGCTCGGCGCCTTATTTGCCCCGACGGTCCCCTGCTCGCTTAGCACGGCGTGACTGCACGGTGCCTTATTCGCCCCGACGGTGCCGTGCCCGCTTAGCACGGCGCCCTGCCCGCCTAGCACGTCGTCCCTGCCCGCCGCCTACTTCGCCCCGACGATGCCTTGCCCAGCGTGGCACTCGCCCCGCCCGCTTAGCACGGCGTCCCTGCCCGCCGCCTAATTCGCCCCGACGACGCCTTGCCCGCCGTGGCACTAGCCCCGCCAGCTTGGCACGGCGCCCTGGCCCGGCCGCCTAATTCGCCAGGACGATGCCCTCCCGGCCGCCTAATTCGCCCCGATGATGCCTTGCCCGCTGTGGCACTAGCCCCGCCCGCTTAGCGCGGCGTCCCTGCACGCCGCCTAATTTGCCCCGACGACGCCCCGCCGGCTTAGCACGGTGTCCCTGCCCGCCGTGGCACGAGCGCCGCCCGCTCTGCACGGCCTCCCGGTACGCCGCCTGATTCGCCCCGACGATGCCCTGCCCGCTTAGCACGGCGTCCCTGCTCGGCGCCTTATTTGCCCCGACGGTCCCCTGCTCGCTTAGCACGGCGCCCCTGCACGGTGCCTTATTCGCCCCGACGGTGCCCTGCCCGCTTAGCACGGCGTCCCTGCACGGCGCCCTGCGGGCTTAGCACGTCGTCCCTGCCCGTCGCCTGATTTGCCCCTACGAAGCGTTGCCCGCTCAGCACGGCGTGTCCCCGCACGCTGCCTTATTTGCCCCAACGGTGCCCTGCCAGCTTAGCACGGCGCCCCTGCGCGCCGCCTTATTCGCCCCGACGGCGCCCTGCCCGCTTAGCACGGCGTCCCTGCCCGTCGCCTGATTCGCCCCGACGAAGCGTTGCCCGCTCAGCACGGCGTGTCCCCGCACGCTGCCTTATTTGCGCCAACGGTGCCCTGCCAGCTTAGCACGGCGCCCCTGCAAGCCGCCTTATTCGCCCCGACGGTGGCCTGCCCGCTTAGCACGGCGCCCCTGCACGCCGCCTTATTCGCCCCGACGGTGCCCTGCCCGCTTAGCACGGCGTCCCTGTCCGCCGCCTAATTCGCCCCGACGATGCGTTGCCCGCTTAGCATGGCGTCCCTGCACGCCGCCTAATTCGCCCCGGCGATGCCTTGCCCGCCGTGGCACTAGCCCCGCCCGCTTAGCACGCCGCCCCTGCCGTCGTGGTGGTGTGCTGCTACCGTCGTGCTGCCGTGCTCTGTGGGCGTGCAAGCGTGCTGCTGCCGTCGTGCTGCTGTGGGCGTGCCAGCGTGCTGTCGTGCTGCTACCGTGCTGCTGTGGGCGTGCTGGCGTGCTGTCGTGCTGCTGTGGGCGTGCTGGCGTGCCGTCGTGCTGCTACCGTGGTGCTGTGGGCGTGCTGGCGTGCTGCTACCGTGCTGCTATGGGCGTGCCAGCGTGCTGCCGTGGTGCTGTGGGCGTGCTGCCGTGCTGCTACCGTGCTGCTATGGGCGTGCCAGCGTGCTGCCGTGGTGCTGTGGGCGTGCTGCCGTGCTGCCGTGCTGCTGCCGCGGTGCTGTGGGCGTGCTGCCGTGCTGGCGTGCTGCTACCGTGCTGCTGTGGGCGTGCCAGCGTGCTGCCTTGCTGCTGTGGGCGTGCCAGCGTGCTGCCGTGCTGCTGTGGGCGTGCCAGCGTGCTGCTGTGCCGCTGCCGTGCTGCTCTGGGCGCGCCAGCGTGCTGCCGTGCTGCTCTGGGCGCGCCAGCGTGCTGCCGTGCTGCTGCTGCGCGCGCCAGCGTGCTACCGTGCTGCTGCTGCGCGCGCGGAGGCTGCCGACGCTGCAGCGCTGCGGCCGCACTGCGCCCGCGTACGGGCCGCGTACGGGCCGAGGACCAGAATATATAACTGCAGAGACACTTTGGGCGCTCCTTACCGCTGACTGGGGTTTTCAACCCCAACTACCTTAGGGAGAGGGTAGTCGCTAGGCCGCTGCCACGCCGCTGCCACGCCGCTGCCACGCCTCCGTCACGTCCCGCCTGCCCCGCGTGCACGCATGGCCAAGCAAGGCATCGTGCCACGCGTGTGGCACCGAGTTGCCCCGAGTTGCCCCGAGTTGCTCCGACTAGCACCGAGTTGCCCCGAGTTACCTCGTGTGGCCCCGAGTTGCCCCGAGTTGCCTCGTGTGGCCATGTCTGTGGCCCCGAGTCGACCCGAGTCGACCCGAGTTACCTCGTGTGGCCACGTGTGTGGCACCGAGTCGACCCGAGTTGCCCCGAGTTACCTCGTGTGGCCACGTGTGTGGCACCGAGTCGACCCGAGTTGCCCCGAGTTACCTCGTGTGGCCACGTGTGTGGCACCGAGTCGACCCGAGTTGCCCCGAGTTA
>JAYEFE010000147.1:12500-15000 GCA_037074715.1 Magnolia kwangsiensis | reverse complement strand
CCCCGACGACGCCTTGCCCGCCGTGGCACTAGCCCCGCCAGCTTAGCACGGCGCCTAATTCGCCCCGACGAAGCCCTGCCCGCCGCCAAAATCGCGGTCGACCCTCGGAAACATATACTATTTCAGTTGCGCAGCTTTGCCAGCGCAATCGCCGCCCCCTGCAAAAAAGCGCGCGCGCGCTGGCGAATGGCACACTTCGCGCACATCGCGTACTTACGTAGTAAGTAATGCAGGGGACTCTCCTCGACGATGCCTTGCCCGCCGTGGCACTAGCCCCGCCCGCTTAGCACGGCGTCCCTGCCCGCCGTGGCACTAGCCTCGCCCGCTCGGCACGGCGTCCCTGCACGCCGCCTTATTCGCCCCGACGGTGCCCTGCCCGCTTAGCATGGAGTCCCTGCACGCCGCCTAATTCGCCCCGACGATGCCTTGCCCGCCGTGGCACTCGCCCCGCCCGCTTGGCACGTCGTCCCTGCCCGCCGCCTAATTCGCCCCGACGACGCCTTGCCCGCCGTGGCACTAGCCCCGCCAGCTTAGCACGGCGCCCTGGCCCGGCCGCCTAATTCGCCCCGACGACGCCTTGCCCGCCGTGGCACTAGCCACGCACGCTTAGCGCGGCGTCCCTGCACGCCGCCTAATTTGCCCAGACGACGCCCCGCCGGCTTAGCACGGTGTCCCTGCCCGCCGTGGCACGAGAGCCGCCCGCTCTGCACGGCCTCCCGGTACGCCGCCTGATTCCCCCCGACGATGCCCTGCTCGCTCAGCACGGCGTCCCTGCTCGGCGCCTTATTTGCCCCGACGGTCCCCTGCTCGCTTAGCACGGCGTGACTGCACGGTGCCTTATTCGCCCCGACGGTGCCCCTGCCCGCTTAGCACGGCGCCCTGCCCGCCTAGCACGTCGTCCCTGCCCGCCGCCTACTTCGCCCCGACGATGCCTTGCCCGGCGTGGCACTCGCCCCGCCCGCTTAGCACGGCGTCCCTGCCCGCCGCCTAATTCGCCCCGACGACGCCTTGCCCGCCGTGGCACTAGCCCCGCCAGCTTGGCACGACGCCCTGGCCCGGCCGCCTAATTCGCCAGGACGATGCCCTCCCGGCCGCCTAATTCGCCCCGATGATGCCTTGCCCGCTGTGGCACTAGCCCCGCCCGCTTAGCGCGGCGTCCCTGCACGCCGCCTAATTTGCCCCGACGACGCCCCGCCGGCTTAGCACGGTGTCCCTGCCCGCCGTGGCACGAGCGCCGCCCGCTCTGCACGCCTCCCGGTACGCCGCCTGATTCGCCCCGACGATGCCCTGCCGCTTAGCACGGCGTCCCTGCTCGGCGCCTTATTTGCCCCGACGGTCCCCTGCTCGCTTAGCACGGCGCCCCTGCACGGTGCCTTATTCGCCCCGACGGTGCCCTGCCCGCTTAGCACGGCGTCCCTGCACGGCGCCCTTCCCGCTTAGCACGTCGTCCCTGCCCGTCGCCTGATTCGCCCCTACGAAGCGTTGCCCGCTCAGCACGGCGTGTCCCCGCACGCTGCCTTATTTGCCCCAACGGTGCCCCTGGCAGCTTAGCACGGCGCCCCTGCACGCCGCCTTATTCGCCCCGACGGTGGCCTGCCCGCTTAGCACGGCGCCCCTGCACGCCGCCTTATTCGCCCCGACGGTGCCCTGCCCGCTTAGCACGGCGTCCCTGTCCGCCGCCTAATTCGCCCCGACGATGCGTTGCCCGCTTAGCATGGCGTCCCTGCACGCCGCCTAATTCGCCCCGGCGATGCCTTGCCCGCCGTGGCACTAGCCCCGCCCGCTTAGCACGCCGCCCCTGCCGTCGTGGTGGTGTGCTGCTACCGTCGTGCTGCCGTGCTATGTGGGCGTGCAAGCGTGCTGCTGCCGTCGTGCTGCTGTGGGCGTGCCAGCGTGCTGTTGTGGGCGTGCTGTCGTGCTGCTACCGTGCTGCTGTGGGCGTGCTGGCGTGCTGTCGTGCTGCTACCGTGGTGCTGTGGGCGTGCTGGCGTGCTGCCGTGCTGCTTACCGTGCTGCTATGGGCGTGCCAGCGTGCTGCCGTGGTGCTGTGGGCGTGCTGCCGTGCTGCCGTGCTGCTACCGTGCTGCTATGGGCGTGCCAGCGTGCTGCCGTGGTGCTGTGGGCGTGCTGCCGTGCTGCTGCCGTGCTGCTGTGGGCGTGCTGCCGTGCTGGCGTGCTGCTACCGTGCTGCTGTGGGCGTGCCAGCGTGCTGCCGTGCTGCTGTGGGCGTGCTGGCGTGCTGCTACCGTGCTGCTGTGGGCGTGCCAGCGTGCTGCTGTGCCGCTGCCGTGCTGCTCTGGGCGTTCCAGCGTGCTGCCGTGCTGCTCTGGGCGTGCCAGCGTGCTGCCGTGCTGCTCTGGGCGCGCCAGCGTGCTGCTGTGCTGCTGCCGTGCTGCTCTGGGCGCGCCAGCGTGCTACCGTGCTGCTGCTGCGCGCGCCAGCGTGCTACCGTGCTGCTGCTGCGCGCGCGGAGGCTGCCGACGCTGCAGCGCTGCGGCCG
>JAYEFE010000147.1:0-2500 GCA_037074715.1 Magnolia kwangsiensis | reverse complement strand
TGGCACTAGCCCCGCCAGCTTGGCACGGCGCCCTGGCCCGGCCGCCTAATTCGCCAGGACGATGCCCTCCCGGCCGCCTAATTCGCCCCGATGATGCCTTGCCCGCTGTGGCACTAGCCCCGCCCGCTTAGCGCGGCGTCCCTGCACGCCGCCTAATTTGCCCCGACGACGCCCCGCCGGCTTAGCACGGTGTCCCTGCCCGCCGTGGCACGAGCGCCGCCCGCTCTGCACGGCCTCCCGGTACGCCGCCTGATTCGCCCCGACGATGCCCTGCCCGCTTAGCACGGCGTCCCTGCTCGGCGCCTTATTTGCCCCGACGGTCCCCTGCTCGCTTAGCACGGCGCCCCTGCACGGTGCCTTATTCGCCCCGACGGTGCCCTGCCCGCTTAGCACGGCGTCCCTGCACGGCGCCCTGCGGGCTTAGCACGTCGTCCCTGCCCGTCGCCTGATTTGCCCCTACGAAGCGTTGCCCGCTCAGCACGGCGTGTCCCCGCACGCTGCCTTATTTGCCCCAACGGTGCCCTGCCAGCTTAGCACGGCGCCCCTGCGCGCCGCCTTATTCGCCCCGACGGCGCCCTGCCCGCTTAGCACGGCGTCCCTGCCCGTCGCCTGATTCGCCCCGACGAAGCGTTGCCCGCTCAGCACGGCGTGTCCCCGCACGCTGCCTTATTTGCGCCAACGGTGCCCTGCCAGCTTAGCACGGCGCCCCTGCAAGCCGCCTTATTCGCCCCGACGGTGGCCTGCCCGCTTAGCACGGCGCCCCTGCACGCCGCCTTATTCGCCCCGACGGTGCCCTGCCCGCTTAGCACGGCGTCCCTGTCCGCCGCCTAATTCGCCCCGACGATGCGTTGCCCGCTTAGCATGGCGTCCCTGCACGCCGCCTAATTCGCCCCGGCGATGCCTTGCCCGCCGTGGCACTAGCCCCGCCCGCTTAGCACGCCGCCCCTGCCGTCGTGGTGGTGTGCTGCTACCGTCGTGCTGCCGTGCTCTGTGGGCGTGCAAGCGTGCTGCTGCCGTCGTGCTGCTGTGGGCGTGCCAGCGTGCTGTCGTGCTGCTACCGTGCTGCTGTGGGCGTGCTGGCGTGCTGTCGTGCTGCTGTGGGCGTGCTGGCGTGCCGTCGTGCTGCTACCGTGGTGCTGTGGGCGTGCTGGCGTGCTGCTACCGTGCTGCTATGGGCGTGCCAGCGTGCTGCCGTGGTGCTGTGGGCGTGCTGCCGTGCTGCTACCGTGCTGCTATGGGCGTGCCAGCGTGCTGCCGTGGTGCTGTGGGCGTGCTGCCGTGCTGCCGTGCTGCTGCCGCGGTGCTGTGGGCGTGCTGCCGTGCTGGCGTGCTGCTACCGTGCTGCTGTGGGCGTGCCAGCGTGCTGCCTTGCTGCTGTGGGCGTGCCAGCGTGCTGCCGTGCTGCTGTGGGCGTGCCAGCGTGCTGCTGTGCCGCTGCCGTGCTGCTCTGGGCGCGCCAGCGTGCTGCCGTGCTGCTCTGGGCGCGCCAGCGTGCTGCCGTGCTGCTGCTGCGCGCGCCAGCGTGCTACCGTGCTGCTGCTGCGCGCGCGGAGGCTGCCGACGCTGCAGCGCTGCGGCCGCACTGCGCCCGCGTACGGGCCGCGTACGGGCCGAGGACCAGAATATATAACTGCAGAGACACTTTGGGCGCTCCTTACCGCTGACTGGGGTTTTCAACCCCAACTACCTTAGGGAGAGGGTAGTCGCTAGGCCGCTGCCACGCCGCTGCCACGCCGCTGCCACGCCTCCGTCACGTCCCGCCTGCCCCGCGTGCACGCATGGCCAAGCAAGGCATCGTGCCACGCGTGTGGCACCGAGTTGCCCCGAGTTGCCCCGAGTTGCTCCGACTAGCACCGAGTTGCCCCGAGTTACCTCGTGTGGCCCCGAGTTGCCCCGAGTTGCCTCGTGTGGCCATGTCTGTGGCCCCGAGTCGACCCGAGTCGACCCGAGTTACCTCGTGTGGCCACGTGTGTGGCACCGAGTCGACCCGAGTTGCCCCGAGTTACCTCGTGTGGCCACGTGTGTGGCACCGAGTCGACCCGAGTTGCCCCGAGTTACCTCGTGTGGCCACGTGTGTGGCACCGAGTCGACCCGAGTTGCCCCGAGTTACCTCGTGTGGCCACGTGTGTGGCACCGAGTCGACCCGAGTTGCCCCGAGTTACCTCGTGTGGCCACGTGTGTGGCACCGAGTTGCCCCGAGTTGCCCCGAGTTGCCTCGTGTGGCCACGTGTGTGGCACCGAGTTGCTCCGATTTGCCCCGAGTTGCCTTGTGTGCCCCGTGTGGCATCGTGTGGGCCACGCGTGTGGCCCCGGCTAGCACCGAGTTGCCCCGATTTGCCCCGTCTAGCACTGAGTTGCCTCGAGTTACATCGTGTGGGCCACGCGTGTGTCTTCGAGTTGCCCCGAGTTGCCTCGACTAGCACCGAGTTGCCCCGAGTTACATCGTGTGGCATCATGTGGGCCACGCGTGTGGCCTCGAGTTGCCTCGACTAGCACCGAG